>JAHHFK020005577.1:0-80101 GCA_024533555.2 Aedes koreicus | reverse complement strand
CTTCCCAGAAGTTCAGGAAAAAGCTTCTCCGAACTTCAGGAAGAAACTAACCAGGGAGGGCATTACCTATAATTTCTCAAAAACTCTAGAACAATGATGTCAAACTAGGGTATGTGTCCCTTGACTCAGCCTATTATGCAACGATCGTTTACATTTTTTATTATAACTCATAAAGTTTTGAAGCTGTAAGCGAGATTCAACTAGTAATACACTTGCTAAGATAAATTTGATAAGACATTTGGTAGTATGTATCACGAAAAGTTACACAACTCTTTTTATGAAGTCAGAAACATTCGAGGGATATGGATTTAATGTCGGTCTATAAGCACCAAATTGGGTCTATTCATGGATGCAACTTCGTCCCATTGGATGGATTTATTACTAAATGCAGTCTTTGTACGGTTTTTTTTTCTAATTTTATGAATTAAGGCATTGCCTGCTGTATTCGCTTTACTTAACACAAAAGTTCACAAAACAATCTAAAATAAAACTGCTTTGAAACACTTAAGTGATGTTCATATATGATTTATCAGCCATTCAATAATGAAAACATTATAATTCACTATATAATGATTTTGTTCCTTGGGTTTGTGTTTAGATAAGCCACTTGAATATAAACAACTGCAAACTCATGCATTTCCACTTCAAATTTTACCAATAACAACCTTTTTACGACGTTATTGATACAACAGGCCATAGTTGGGAACATACAAAAAAAATATGTCCCCAACATTGGGTCTACCATTTTCTTGTAAAGTCATTGTTATTTTAGCTATGTGAACAGTTAGTTTGTAACGTGTAACTATTTTCTGTACATCCAGACTGCATTACTCGCTTTATCGATTCAATTAAGCCAAATTTAGATCACTTGAAGATCGTGTAGATAATCTGTTCAGCTTAACCAGTGAAATCATGATGCCCCAAAAGTTCAAGAAATCGAAAATTACGCGGAAGTGAACAACTATAAGTTGATTAATATTGTCTCAATTGCTTCGGATTACATCGGTCATCCTAATAGCAACATGATTTTATTGATTATCGCTAAATTAATGGCATATTTGGTACATAGGCCGAATGAAGGTGATAGGCTAACATTACATCCCGTTACCCTACATCTAGATTGTTTGCAGTGAAACAGTGAAGCATTACTGGTACAATAACGAATCACGCCGATAACAATTTTGAGTACTTTTACCACTTTCTTTATCTGTTTATTTGTTTTATGTAAATCCCTCACAACGTCCCTGCTCAGGAGCCTCACAGAGAAAAAAGTTTTGTATTTTCACCGTGATGTAAATATTTTTGCGTTTAGATTTTGTCTTTAATTCCACTCTCAGTATCAACTTGCAACCAAAATTGCTAACAATAAGCTTGAAATTTCGACAGAATTTTACACGCATTGTAGTGAAACTTGAATGTAATGTGACGCTTTTTTTTATATGTGTGATGTTGAGCTACGATAAAATATGATAACATTTACACTACATTATCGAATTCTGGTAGCGAACGCAATTTATTGCTTATTGCCGACTAAAGAATTCCGATTCTCACACGGCTTCGGTGGTGTCGGTGGTTTAATTGTCCCTCACCCCAGTCGCACAGTGATTCCAAGGCGGAAAAAAGGCGGAAAAAAGTCGAAAAAGCAACCTACTCATTGTACAATAAATATATTTTTGTATTTTTGTACATTATTTGAAATTTCTTTTTCCAAAATTTCATGAAGATTGGATGAAAATTGCGGTCTCCACAATTTTTCAAAGTATAAGGTCAGAAAGAGTGTCCACATTAATCCGGACACCTTCAAATCATTGTAACTTTTGAAATATTGCACGTAGGAATAAAAAAATTCACTGTGGTATAGCTGAAAGTCTATGATGAAAAAGACTATGATTGATGTTTACATTTCATGTTTAGTATTCAAGATGGCGACGAAAGAAAAACAAGTGCGCGAGCGAATTTTGTACGGGCCTACGGCAAATCCTGACTTGTCAATACGGGACCTTGCAAAAACATTGGATTTGCCTAAATCCACTGTTCACGATGTGCTCAAATCATTTTCGGATCGTTTGACGGTGGAGAGGAAACCAAGAAGTGACGAAAACATTGGACGAGCTGACCCTGTCATGGATCGAAAGGTGAAAATGATATTAACGAAAAACCCAAATCTCTCCATTCGAACGGTGGCTCGTAAAATAGGGATGTCGCTTGGTTTTGTCCAAAAATCAAAACAACGTTTGGGACTTAAGTCGTATAAAGTAAAAACAGTTCCAAATCGCAACGACAAACAGAACTTGGCAGCAAAATCACGGGCTCGACGTTTGTACTGCGAATATTTGACGAAGTTTTCATGCGTTGTTATGGACGATGAAACTTATGTCCTGGAGGATTTCAAGCAGCTTCCAGGGCTGACTTTTTATTCTGCTATGGCCAGAAATGCTAAAGCTGAGCACTTCAGAACGAAGAAGGCATCGAAATTCCCCAAAAAATACCTTGTGTGGCAAGCAGTTTGCACGTGTGGCAAAAAGAGTAAATCTTTCGTCACTACAGGCACAATCAACAAGAAGATCTATCAGAAAGAGTGTCTGCAGAAGCGATTGCTACCCTTCATCAAAAGTCACAAAGAAAAACCTTTGTTCTGGCCCGATTTGGCATCAAGCCACTACCCAACAAACATCGGTGTTGAATTAGAGCTTGTTCAAACAAATTTGGAGAAGCTATTCAGCTATTCTAGAAGAAACAGCTGAATAGCTTCTCCAAATTTGCTTAAACAAGCTCTAATTCAACACCGATGTTTGTTGGGTATGCTAAAACTGTGATGGAGTGGTACCAAGCAAATCAAGTGAACATTGTACCAAAAACCTCAAACCCGCCAAATTGCCCAGAGCTACGACCAATCGAGAGATATTGGGCTCTGATGAAGCGGAATCTTTCTGGAAAGAAGCAAGGAATCAAAGACATCAAACACTTCCAGCAAATTTGGACAAAGACGGCTTCTACGATTTCTGAAGAGTCTGTACAAACCCTAATGGACGGAGTTAAGCGCAAAGTTCGAAAATTTTATGCAAATACCGAATAACTATGTTTTGTCTTCACGAATTGTTAAAACACATCCCATGAATCTGAAATAAAAAATTACGACGGAAATATAATGCGAACCTTATGTTTTATTCATGTTTTGAGGTGTCCGGATTATTGCGGATACAGACCTTAGGTTCTACATGGTCGTGATTTTTTACTCCCATATAAAATGTATGGAGAATCGAAAAAAAACTTCAACTTAGTTTTCAAATATCAGCACACACGCGCACATATTCCATGCTTATTTTGAAGATTTTTTTGCCAGCTTTCCGAAAATCTGAGTTTTATCTTGCGCAAATTTGCGCAAATAAGGCTCCGAGAGGCCAGAGTCCTGGAATGTCTGGGAAACCCGTAAATTTGATAAATTAATGAAGCTTGTACTTGATTACCACGGATTTGCCTTTCTTACAATGAAGTGTATTTATATATATCTTAGAAAACCGACTTTTGATCCTAGGCCTAGAAGGCCGAGTGTTATATACCACGAACTCAGCTCGATGATGTGAACACATGGCTGTGTGTAAATGTGTGTGTAGAGTATTCGTGTAACGAAATTTCTAACTCAGTTTCCCAACCAACTGCTGAACCGATTCGAAAGATACATCCGCCAAATGGAAAGTACTGTAGCCCTACATGTCACTTTTGAATTTATTGGATTCGGTTTACTTGTTCCGAAGATGCCCCCGGGGAAGTGTTCAATTTCTGACTTAGATCAAAACCCATTATGTGACACCTAAAATTACATGAGAACTCAAAAATTAGTACAATGGTGATGATATAAAGTTTCCAGAACCACAATTACCACATCCTGGTTAGTATTCCTATCATGCCCAGGGAAGTGTAAAAAGGGTCACGATAGGTTCATAATTTTAGGTTTTTATTTTCAAATAAATTTACATGTAATGTGAAGAAACTTAAAGAAGTAACTCGGTTTATCATAAGTTTTTCAGTTAGGTTTATGCTCCATTTACTATGCTTGAAATTTAGCAGATGATATGAAATGTTTTAGGAAAGTCATCATGTAGCGAAAAGAGAACTTAATAAACAGTTTTTGCTAAATAAAGGGTTAATAAAGAAAGCATAATAATAGAAGCCTCAATACAATGTACAACACATAAGGAGTTATAAATTATGTCACGCAACTTTGAGGAAAAATATAAGTCAATTTCATTTTCATCTCTTTTTTCCTGTACTTTGGTTGTAACAAAACTTCAAACTTCATCCTTTTAGAGCATTATTTGTACATAGTCCAATGACCAACCTCCGTACATTTAAACAAATCGAAAACAAAGCTAACATACCATAGAGAACGCGACGCGATGAGCGATTATCATGCGACCAACTACCCAATCAAGAACGAATAACTTGATAACTGGCCTTGGTATTCAAGAACTCAGATTAAGAGGTAAAATACCTGAGAGTAATACCATAAAATTGTTCCCACAATGGTATGCGAATACCAAATTGAGGTAAGACAAAACCAAAATAGTACCTCTCTGGTATTCTCAGGTAAGTTTTGTTATTCGAGAGATCTTTTGCTTGCAATTCTGAGGTATTTTGTTTAGGTATTTTACCTCTTAATCTGAGCTCTTTAATACCAAGGCCAGTTATCAAGACTCATATGTTGTTGTCTCCTGCTCGGGTATTGGATGCACTGGTTCGTCGCTAGGTTTTTGCGCAATTTAAAGCCAAACATTGCATTTGTTCCTTCGTAACTTTTGTGTCAAATCGAGAAAAATACGAGTGAAGGTTTTATTTTTTTACATCATAATTACAACTCAATCGTGTTATCTTAAATGTTTACATGGTTTTCAACGTAAAACGTTGTTAGGATTACACAGAAAAAGTTGTTTTTTTTTATGTTGAACCTTGGCATGCAGTTGATACATTTGCTAATTAAAACCAATTGCATATCCATTAAGATTGGTCTTTTGCCAAGTTAGAATGTTCTTCTTATTCAGCATTTCAAGCTTATTGCTTTCACAATCAGCTTATTGCTTGCTCTCAACTTAGTGTTCTAAATGCACTTCCACAGTTATTAATTGAGAGCTTTCGATGCCAACTACCATTTTTGCATTAGTATGATTGTGTGGCAAGTACAATCATACGCTATGCCCAGGGAGTCGAGAAATTTTCTTTTACGGAAAATTCCTAGACCAGACCGGGAATCGAACCCAGCCACCTCCAGCATGGTGTTGGTTTGTAGCTGCGCCTTTACCGACTGAGCTAAGGGAGGACCGAGTTAGAATGTACATTTGACTATTTTGATTGCGGTTAACCCTAATAAAAATTGTGTTCGAATTAGCTTCCTAATAGCTTCCTATTAGCTTCATTGTTGTACTCTTGTACCGCTTAATCCTTGTTTTAAGTAAACATTCAATTAAAAAGTAGCCCATTATTTTTAATAACCCCAAATCTGGCCACATGTTTATTGAATCGGATTATGGTAATAGGTGTACTAGTTACGATAAATACTTGTTCTTCAGCGTAAACTTCAAAACCATATAGGGTACTTTCTTTTTGGGGGATTTCCTAAAAGTAGGTGCATAGGACTGACAATTTGTAATGCACCCAGCAAATAGGTTTTGAAGCAGGTTCAAACATTTGTGTAATAGGGAAACTGCCCCCATATTAATCTCATTGTTCCTATATTCATCCTACGATGAATCAAACAATTGGGCAGTTGAAGGATCGGTTTTGTTTTCTAATAATGTTTGCTCACGTTAAATAACTACAACAAACATTACTAACTAATCATTCAACTGCACAATTGTTTGATTCATCGTAGGATGAATATAGGAACAATGAGATTAATATGGGGGCAGTTTCCCTATTTTCGTTAAAAAAAGGATGAAACTAGCTCACCGTGAAAAACTGTGCCAATATCAGATACGTTGGTTTATTAATTGAGAATTGTACTGATTTGTAAGATTTTTGGTTGAATAAATATGCAGCCATTTGCTGAGGATCTCAAATATGATGGTATATGTTTTAATTGAATGTTTGCTTATTTAATAATTACGAGACACTAGAATAAAGCAATAAAGCTAATAGGGAGCTAATGCGAATATTATTTTAATTAGTGCCTACCGCAATCAAAATAGTCCAATGCACATTCTAACTTGGCAAACGGTTTTTTTTTCGCTTCGATTCTCTGCAATTTAAAAAAAAAACCTCGAACGGCATCCGAAGCAAAACAAAATTCCTGGTCAGAATACATTTAGGTACACTTTTAATTCATAAACGCAGCGATGACACTTTTTAATAACATTAGGCCACGAAATCGATGGGATGTAAGCAGGTTAAGAGATATGAATGACTTCTTTCTCGATCTTTCACTGCCTAAATGATTAAAGGAGTTTGACGTCAAACTCAGTCGTTTATTTGAACAGCGGAAGAGCAAAAAGGACGACAAATTTGATTGGCCTCACCTGTTTACTTTCCTTATTATTTACATGATATCGCTTCTAGTCGCGTTCACTGTGGGTATCAAGTCGTCTTGAAATCGCTTCGACTAGGATCGCGTCACATAGCGTCGCGTCGCGTCGCGGGTCGATTCTACTATGGGGTCCACCTAAGGCTGGTCACGTAAATACGATACAACAACAACAAAATCCCGGTTTTGAAAAATGCGGTGGAAATTTACACCGAAAATCTCCAAACGCTCCGAATATTCCGCTGACAGAACCGCATAGTTCCCATCGTGGTTATTAGAGGGTGTTTCGATCAAAATTTGGTAGACTTATGCTTGACGCATTTCCTTTCATCGTGCATTAAAAAAATTTTGCACACCCCTCATTTTGAAGATGTCTGCGTGTAGCATCATGCCTCTATTTTGGCCCTATTCTATTGTTGATCGAGAGTGATTAGATGTTGTCTTCTATTTTATTTTATTTTAATGTATTGTCTTTTCTTTTCAACCGCTTTTGCGTTTGACGCAACGCAAAGTCAGTGAAATCGTGTGTTGTGCCGGCAGCCACAAAAAGTATCAATTAAAGGTAAGAATAACAAATAAAAAAAAAAAAAAAAAAAAAAAAAAAAAAAAAAAAAAATTTTAATAAAAAAAATTGTATTTTGTATTTATAAAAAAAAAAAAAGAAATTAAAAAAAAAAAAAACTACTAAAAAAAAAATAAAAAAAAAAAAAAAAATAAACCCCCCCCCAACCCCCCCCAAAAAAAAAAAAAAACCCCCCAATTTTTTAAAATAAAAAAAAAAGCGAGAAAAAAAGAAAAAGAAAAAAAAAAAAAAAAAAAAAAAAGGGAGTCGCCTTTTTTGCACCACCCCCCCTTGAAGCTTGTTAGGCTCCGCTCTCTGGGCATTTGCTCCGTAATCCTCTATCTTTTTCAACCCAGATAGCGGAGCCTGATATGCTTTCTGTAGGATTGAAGTAGCAACTATTCGATTGAAGTACACACCAAGTTTTTTATACGGAAGTCAGTAAAATTTTTACTGACTTTCAAACAGCTGAGTGCTCAGTAAGCAGTTCAGTAAAAGTATTTTTACTGAACGATCATCAAACTAGTGATGAACTCTCAACTGTCAAAAATTACCGAACAACTCAGTTAGCAATACCGAAGTTCAGTAAAATTAAGAGAAAAAAAACTGTGAAAATGGAAGCATCGTCTGCTACCAAAAAGTACTGAACACATCATCTATCAATACCGAAGTTAGGTAAAATTTACAAAAACATATGTTAAATTAGGAACGCTGCAGAATTCTACAGTTGCTTCGGTAATTTCATTTTTCTCATTCTAGCATGCAGAGGGACAATGCAAAGGGATACTTCCGTTTCCATATGACCAAAGAGCAGGGGCTAGGGAGCTGATGCAGTATCGGAAAGCACGATAAAAAAATGTGGAGCGCAGAATAATTATCCGTTTATTGCCATAATCATATGAAACTTTGTCGAAACATCGAGTTCTATAACTTTTTCAAATGGAGTCTTCCCGTATTGGATTCCCGGAACCGGTAACCACAAAAAAAATCAATTAAGTAATCGATATCCATTTTGTTGGAGTGCTTAAAATGAGAACATTTTGAAAACATTTGAACTGTACTTACTGAAAAGCTGCTTTACTTCGACATCCGTAATCTCAAGTAGGTACGTCCAACACGTCTTTATAATATAAGAATATAAAAAAAGCTTCCATCGCTTGCACGCGAAAATGCAGTGGTTTGACAGGTTTGATATATACTGAAGCGTTTAGTAAAGAACTCCAGCGATTTTAACATTTTGCGTCAGTATTTATTATGGTTTTACTGAAAATCGGTAAAACATTTACTGAACAGCGAATGATCAATGACAGTTCATTAGTTTACAAAGCACATCTGTAAAATAAATACAAGTGCTCAGTGATATTTTCATGCGAATTTCCGAAAACTTGTAATTCTTTGATTGATATCTCTAACTTGAAGAAATTAAACAGATCATTCAGTACAAATTTTATTTTATAATAACTACAAAAAACTAAAATATAAACTAGATATAGGAAGAAGAGGAAGAAAGAGAACAGACAAGACACTACCAAAAGTCCACCTTCCTTCTCCACACTAACAACAAAAAACAAAAAAACAACAAAATCACAATATAAAAATTTGAAATTTTTTAAATATTAAAAAAAAAATAAAAAAAAAATAATTTAATAATTTTATTTTTATATAAATAAAGAAAAATAACAATCCCGCCCGCGTCACCCCCCCCCCCCAACGACCACCCACCAGACACAACAAAAAAGAAAAAAGATAAAAGAAATAAAATACTGCACACATCACACCACCTACACCACACCATTCCACAAAACCAAAAGCGGCCACCAGAGGCGCGGCGGCCGCCAACCCCCACCCGGAAAAAAAAAAAAAAAAACAATAAAAAAAAACAAAAAAAAAAACATCACACAACAGAAAAAATATAGGAAGAGCGATTTTCAACGAGTGAAGGAGAGCAACCCATACCGGAAAAACACAAAATAACCCACAACGCCGCCCCAACCCCCAAACCCCACCAGAGTATAATTAATTCTTTTTACAGCTCTTCTTTTTTCCACCCCCACAAAAAAAAAAAAAAATTTTTTAAAAAAAAAAAAAAGCAGTTTTTAGTGGTTTTTTTTTTTATTTTTTTTTTTCTTCCCCCCACTTCCCCCCATGGTAACAACCCCCCCCCCCCCGAAGGCACCCCCCCCCCCCCCCCCCCCCCCACCCCCCCAAGAAAAAAACCGGACCCAAAGCTTACTCCTCCCCCGCAGGAAGACCTGACCAGATTTTTTCGCCTCAGAAAAACCACCGACGTCGACTGGGATTGAACCCAGACCCACTGGGGTGCCAAGTAGCAGTCACGCTTTACCACTACACCACCGACGCCGGCATTTTCAAGTGCTTGTGGATTATTTGAAGAATAGTCTGGCTTAGTGAAATGCCTCACTTTTCGAAAGGTAATCCAATTAAAGCTTTACAATCAAGTTATCATGTAAAAATATTCAGTGAAATACATTGATGGGAAAATATATAGAATGATATGGTTACCGAGATTGCTCCACATTACTAAAGCCAACATTCCACCTATTTGAGAACAATCCAAGGTCATCTAATGGGACATTTAACCCAGCTAAGTATTAACATCCTATGATACCAAAACTCCAAACTTCACAACCTTAAATCCCACAGTCCCCCAAATTCAACTCACCGACTGGCTTGGCTTCCGCAATCGAGGCTTCCTTTTCGGGCGAATTGACCTGCACGCTGTCATCTCCCTGGGAACCGTCCTCCTCGCCTACGTTTTCCTCCTCTTCCTTCTTCTTCTGAATCACTTCCTTCTTCTCCTCTTCCTTGCTGCTGCCCTTGTAGCCCGGGAACGACGTAATCTTGTAGGTGGTCTTCTTCTTCTGGGCATCGGCACTGCTCTGCTGATCGTAGTCGGCTAAAATAAATTTGAAGCTGATTTATTCTGATTAAACCAATCACACCAATCGAATCTCACTGTTGAATAAAAATTTGATGGCATCGTGATCACCGTCCTGTTGCTGAATGTGGGCAAGCTTCTGCGCAGCCACGCCCAACCGTTCCAGATTATCGGCGTAGACCTTCTTCTGATCCGTCGATAGCTTTCCCGTCTTCTTGACCTGCTCCTGGAGCGTCACCAGCGATGCTGCTGCCTTCTGGATGTTCATCAGGTAGTCACCGAACGATTGATCTGCGGCCTTGATCTCCTCATCCTCGGCCAGAATCTCCTCGTTGTTCTTCAGCTCGTCGACAATCTGATGCACCTTGAGTTCCATGTCTTCATCGTCTTCGCCTCGGAGGATCTTGCTAACGACGGTACCATCGGAATTTTTCCGAATCTCCAGGATCTGGCCCCGGGCGCCACCGTAGAAGGGAAGCTTCAGCACGTCCGCCGCTGTACGATGTTCTGCCAATCTGCGGAATAGAACCAAAGACGAGGATGGAACGATCGTCGAAGGGTGTCAGAAAAAAGAGAAAAGAATATCGGCGTCAGCACTGGGACCAAGAGGAAACGTTGAGTGCAAGTTTGTTTTTTTTTTGCAAACATTTAATTCAGGTTTCAAGCGGCTTAATTACCTAATTGAAGAAACTGGTGACTGGTGTAGGAACTCCAGGAATTGGTTGTGGATAGTAGAGTGTGTTTGGAGGTAGGTGGCAGGAAGGGTCGTTAGAGGTGCAAAGATAGGTGCGAGAGATAGTTAAATAGCCCAACAGTAGGTTGTAGATCGCAGACCAAGGCGTAGTGTGGATGTGCTACGAGGCATGCATCCTAATTAGGCTTGCAGCGAGGAAATACGACCGGCGGAGATACTATTTACAGTTAACGAGCGAGCGAGCGAGCGGTGGGACCTAGAAAATAAAAATGGCGTGCAGGTCACGTCTGCGCAAGCAGGTCATCCGGTCAATGCCATGTGAATGGTCCGCATGAGAGTGTATGAGTGTGTGCGTGTTGGTGATTGAATGCAGGGTGAGGTTAGAGCCAAGAAAACCAGCTTGTTTACACTATTTACAACCAAATGTTGGCATGTTTATTGTTCTTGGAACCGCACTGTATTGTGTAAGTGTATTGAACTGGTATTGTTTAAGTCTTTGTCTGGAACCTTAAGAGCTAATCGATATAATCTACAATTAAATCTGCCTGAGCATGGGCCCTTCCGTTGGCCCCCACGATTGCCACCGACTGTGGCCGGAAGAGGATTTTCGTTGAACTACCATGTCTGAGGATGGCATGGGACACTGGAGTTGAGATCGCAGTACCACCATTTCCGGAAATGGCTTTGGAACTCGGTTCTAGAATGAGGGAAGTTTCGCTTTCGTTGTTTGTCTTTGGAAGTCCGAAGAAAGGATAGCTGGCGACGCCAGTTGCGATGACGGGAAAATTCACAATCGGTTGATCTGCTGCCGTTTTACTCGTTGCCGTTACTACAACCTGCTGGTCGGGAGATGCAGCCCGGAGCTTCGCTGGAACTGGTTGGACCTTTGGCACCATCTTTAGTACCACCGATTTTGCCGGAGTTGGTTGGACCTTCAGTAGGGTTTTTTCTGGAGCGGCTTGGATTTTTAGGATGGTAAAAGGCTGAGCCTTGGCAGGTACGATTTTCCTTAGCTTAGCTGGTCCCAATTCTAGCTTCTGAATTCTAAACTTGTCATTCGATTGCTGAATGGCTTGGATGAACGGAGCATTCATGACTCTCTTGGACTGTTTCAGAGCTTGGGCTGGCTTTGGCCGTGCGTCTGTCAACTTTATTGGCCCGGTAACTGTGGCCTGCATCGGAAACGGTTCTGCGTTCATCCTTTTTGGGATTCTACTGAAAGGATGCGGAGCAAAGGCCTCAGCAGGTATAAATTGGATTGTTTCATCTCCGTAAAATCCAGCTGCTCCAGCTCCAGATGCTCCGTACGGTACCAAAGGACCAGGTTGTGGGTAGTTAAAATTCACATTGGAACTCGGTGCGTACAGGTAAGGTGAAAGGAACTGCGGCTGTGGCTGGAAAGGGAAAAAGCTTTGCAAGGGAGGAGAATGGAAGAAAAGAATATAGAATTACTGTGCTGATCAGTGGGGCGCATTGGGTTAGAGTTACCAAAAACCAGACTCCAGCTAGACTGCTTGCTGTTACATACGGAGGTTTAGGATCTACACCCATTCTCCCAGTTGACTGTTGATTAGTTCCTCTTGTTGATGAGTGCTAGTTACCAAATCCTTACAAACCTCTACATTACGGCATGCAATAATCTACGCTATCATTGAAACTACGACATTTCCGATTTGGATATTACTCAGCTTTATTCTCGTTTAACTTAAATCCTACAATACATTAGTGAAATCATATAAATGCGAAATCGTTACTTGCTGGAAGCCCGTAGTCAGGAACAATCGCTGTTGTAAACTCATCACAGGTGTGCAACTTCCACAACTCGGATTCTCATTTCCCAATTGTTTTTAAAAACCATCCTCCCCCAGTAATGGCAAGTCTTGTCTACGGAAATTTGTACAAAATATATTTACACAGAATGGCCACTGAATGTTTGCCCCCCTTTCGGATCTAGTCCCGATAGTAGACAACCGGACCGCTAGCCACCAGTACCGCATCGACTGGTAAGCTTCGCTTCGTGGCATTAATCGTCGTGCCCAGGTCGACACTCTCCGGAACGGCGTAGATCTTCGCTCCCGGGCCAGCTATCGTCAAACTCCTCGGGTGAGTAATGGCCGTTCCGTTTGGTCCCACAATGGCAGTGCCACCGCTGCCAGCAGTAGCAACTCCACCGGGTCCAGCAATAGCAATGCCCCCCTGTCGAACTCTCAACCGCTGAATCACCAGCCCTCCACTCGATGGTTCCGTCTGTCGGTTGAACAATCCACCGAATGGTCCCTTTCCATCTGCAACCACTTCTCCATCCAAAATGTCCGGAATCTCTTTCAAATCTTTTATTTCCGATGGCAGATTCGTTCGTGGAGAAGTCGATGGCTGGATATTGAATCGATTTGTGAAGTTCTGGAATGTCGCCGTCAGATTAAAGCTTCGGTTTCTCCCCAAAGGCGATTTGTTTAAAATCATCATTTCCAGTTCTGGTTCTGAATCGTCATCCTTCTCATCACTTTCCGAGCTTGAAGACAGCTTACTGTTCAAAAATTTATCATTTGGAAGTGGAGGCATTCCCGTGGTGTCCTGCTTCTTCTTTTTGTCTTCTTCGTCATCTCCCAGTCCGTAATCCACTACCTCCAGCATCTCCTCCAGCAGTTCTTCGTCGATCTTATCATCCTCCACAACACTTGCTACATCATCTACGACGCCTTTTCCCCTTTTGGTCTTCTGTGGATTCTGGTGTCCCAACCCTCCATCCAGTGACCGTCCCTTACCCTGGAATCCCCTCAGCGAACCAAAATCGATCGTACTAGGCACATACCGGATTTCCGTTCCCTTTCCATTGGCAGAGGGGACAGCGATCGGCAGAACGTAGATCTTCGGAGACGTCAGCGGTAGGTTTCGATTTTTCTTCATCTGAAACGACCGTGGGTCGTCCGGCAGCGGAAGATGCATGTACGGAGCTGGATAGTAGTAGACTTGGGCCCGAAACGGGTCCACCGTTGTGACAACCTGCTGCGCGTTGAACTGTTTGAACATGGCCGTCGGGCTAGCGGTGGTGCGGAAATTCAGCGGCTGATAGACCGGCCGGGGATAGAAATAGCCCTCGTTGAAGTTGGAGGTCCGCGGGAAGGCCACCTCCTGTTTCTTCTTGTAGCCGAGGGCGACGTTGATGCGATCGATTTCCTGCAGAATTCGTTGCGTTTCCTCAAGGGATCCACGTTGCTCGATCAGTGGTTCCAAGGTGCGCTGCTGCGGCAGCATTCGCATCAGCTGCTGCTCGATCCTAGAACAAGGGAAGGGGAGGTGAAAAAAGCATACGTTAGCTCGGTGTTGGTGGTTGTCGGTGGGATTTAGAGTCAGAGAAAGTTTTTTTTTTTTTTTTGGAACTGTGATGTACGGGTGATGATGGTTGATCTGGTTGATGTCGGTTTGAGCTGTTTGGACAATATTGGTGTGAGATAGAAAAACATTCAAAAGCGTTCAATAGGACCTCTTTATCTTTCATTTGCCGTTGGTTTTATGCCAATCGGTGCAGCGGTTGCTAAAAAGCATGGCCTACTTTGCTGCTTCATAGACATAAATAGGATGTTATTTCGTTGAAGTGACATTAGTCACTAGCGGAGTGAGAAAAGTCGTTTCGCATTGACCGAGCGTCATGTCACTGAAGATTATTCCTAGAGTTGATGTGACTATTGTCACTTGGCGAAGTGACAAAAGTAACTACAGTGACGTGACCAAATCTAGAGTCACGTCACTGTAGTTGACTTTTCTCACTTCTCGAAGTACAACGGAATAACCTTCACTGTGTCGCTTCACCAAGTGACAAATGTCACTTCGACTATCAGATACATATACATCAAAGGCGGAGGCTAACTGGTTCAAGATCTGGAAATTGCAGCGTGAACCAGTAGTGGCTAGCCCCAAGGAGGTATGTGATCACGTCCTAGACAGGGTTCTTGAGCCACAAATTCAACAGTAACACGTCTTATAGAAGACTGCAACTTGTGAAATCTAACAAGGCAGAGGCCAAAAAGAACGTCGACGAGCTCTAAGAGTTCATCAAGGATAGAAACATAGTTCACAGTCAAACAATTAGTAACGAGTATCGAACTTTTCCAGTTTGTTTCCGTGAGTACGATGCGCTTAAGCCAATGAGCCCCTTAGTAAGGCCACTTGATATTGACCTCATTGGAATCGATAGCAGGGCAGTGGAGGAGGCCATCGTTCCTCTGAAGAAGGACACAGCGAGACTTGACTTGAATTCTACCAAAACGAAGTACATGGTTGCCGGTAGAGATAGATAGAGTGAGGCATAGTGGTGTTGGTGCTGAGGAAGTGTTTTATGGGGATGTGTTTGAAGTTGTTGAAGAATTTGTTTACACTTGTGACATGTGACATGTGACAACGACGTTTTCCGTGACTAAGCAACCAGCTTAGTTCCCACAACTTGCAAACGGAAACCAAATTTGCGCTGTATAAAACCATGATTCTTCCGGCGGCTCTTTATGGGCACGAAGCGTGGGCGTTATAAGAGGCAGACCGGAAAGTCTTCGGTGGTTTTGAGCGAAAAGTGCTGCAGACAATACTCGGCGGAAAATGTGACAGTGGTATGTGGCGCAGTCACATGAATCACGAGTTAAATCAAGTGTATAAAGGAGCGAATCTTTTTAAGCGTATAAAATACGGCAGACTTCAGTGGGCTGGTCACTTAGTGCAAATGTTGGAAGAAAGAATTGCGAAAATAATATTCAGCAGGAAATCAGGTAGAGGTTGGCGACTTCGAGGAAGGCCACGAAAACGCTTGCTACATAAAGTATAGGACGTTGAGATAGGGGGCTGGTCTACGAGTCCGGTAACGAACAGAGGTCGTAAATGATCACAGCAGGAGTTTCACAGATATCCATCCTTGGTTCAACGCTCTGAAACTCAGTGTATAAAGGCATGATGACAATGAAACTGCCGAAAGGAGCTGTTATCGATGGTTTTGCAGATGACGTCGTCCTTCCAGTTACTGGGGAGTCGCTAGAGGAGGTTGGTGACCAAGATAATTGACACGATTGAGCAGGAAGCAAAGGTGTAGATATCCTACTACAGTAACTGTAAAGCGGTGCAATGGGCGGACGTAAACGTAGCAAGGCATTTCTTTGACTCAAAAAGCGTTGCTGCAATATCTGGGAGTGATAATCAATGTCCATTTATGCCTTAACAGCCACGTCAAATATGTCTGTGAGAAGGATGCAAACGTAATAAGTCTTGCAGGCAAATTTAGCCTCCAGAGGTAGATTCCGTTGCAAATCAAGCAGGATTCCGTTGCAAATCAACGTTCCGGCTCATGGCCATGCGAGTAGTGAGTGTATATGGGAAATCCGTGCTGTCACCATCGGAATAATACGAGAAGAAGGGAATCAGAGGAGTACGGAAGATCGTGTCCCCAAAATCCACACATTCCAATCCCCCTCCCTTTTCTTCTATTCCCCTTTGTAGAGAGAGCGATTGATGGTCAAGTGGCAGCAAGAGCGGAATATGGCGGAGAACTGTAGATGAAAACGCACACTGAAAAAAATCGACACGTTGTTTCCCCGTGAAACACACGTAATTTTCGTCCACTGGTAAAACCAGTAATAAACACGTGGAATTCACGTAACAGCGACGTGATTTTCACGTAAATTCATATTCTATGTGAAAATCACATAAATGTTACGTGATTCTTTACGTAAAATTCACTGACACGTAACCTGATTTTACTGAAGTAGATTTGGCAACGTGTCCAGGTGAAAGTAACGTGAATTTCACGTGGTAACAACGATTTTTTAGAGCGCAGGCTAATGCCGATTACACTCAATAGACGTGACGTGAGACAGGACACTGCACTTATAGTTCTTAAAAAACGTAAAAAAGGGTTTAAATTTACATTTTTAGTCGACCGGTTTTGGGCCAGATGTTGCCCATCTACAGGACGATGTTCGAATCAAACATCTAGCCTGTAACCGGTCGGATAAAAGGATAAATTTAAACCCCTTTTTATGTTTTGTAGGAGTAATAAGTCTTGTGTCCTGTCCTGCGTCGCGTCTATTGAGTGAATTTAAAGGTCTTATCTTAGTACAAGCTAAAAAAAAATTTGTGGTGAGTTATATCAGGAATATAACCGCAAGGTTTACGTAGGACCGCGTTGGTTTACACAGATAAAAAGAAACATTTAATTTTCTGCGTGATCTAATGCACATAAAGCGAATGCTAGATTTGCAAGAAAATAATGAGATATTTCATGTAAATTTAAGCCCGATAACGCCTGTATCTATTCTGTTGTATGAAAGATTGCGAACATTGTTGTATGGCGCATGAAATATTGCAAACAATTTCGTTGTTTACACTTCCCTTGGCTTGAAATTAAACGAGGGGAAATTTTACGCGCCTGTTAAAATTCATTTTTTTTGTGTGTGTATAGTAATAATGGTATCATCTAATTTATACGTATCATTACACATATGGTTGGTTAAAATTTAGAAAAAACAGTTCTATAATTTTGCTATGAACCCGTCCCTTCTTATGAATTAACGGTATTAAAGTTCTGTAGAGTTAGAATCCGGAATCACTTATTGTGTTGCAGTGGCACGGAAAGTGACCGCTGCAAGAATTATTTTACAACGGTTTGTTTACCTAGGCGCCCACTTTCTGTGGTATACATTTGTGTGTTTCGTGCAGTGAGTCAAAATTAAACACGGTGTTTCGTGCAGTGAGTTGAAAGTTATTCCAGATGGAAGCCGAGAGGAGAGAAAAAAATCGGCACACCCACGTTGATAATCCAACGTGGTCCGCAAGAAAAATTGCAAAAACGTTGAAAATCGCCAAATCAAACGTGTATGATGTGCTCAATCGTTTCAAGGAGCGAAAGAGCGTGGATCGAGTGCCTTAAGGTAAGCGTCGTAGAGGAATATATGACCGCAAGCTGAACCAGAAGGTGTTGAGAACCGTCAGAGCAAACCCTGGACTATCAGATAATGAAATGGCACAAAAATACGCTGCTGCTCTAGGTGCCGTTCGAAGAATTTGTTTGCGAGCAGGATATCGTTCTTATCGAGCCAGCAAGCAACCAAACAGAACGTTGAAGCAAAGTTTCGTCACCAAAACTTGAGCTCGGAAATTGTATCAGCAGGTTTTGACGAAGTACCAAGGATGCCTGCTCATCGACGATGAAACCTACGTCAAAATGGATTTCGAACAGCTTCCTGGCCAAAAATTCTACATGGCGACGGCACGAGGAGATGTTCCTGTTAAGTTTCAGTTTGATTTTATGGACAAATTTGCCATAAAAAAAAAAACTGATGAACTGGGATATGCAGCTGCGGAGCAAAGACCAAAGTGTTCGTGACGAATAAGACGATGGACTCGAAGCTGTACAAGGAAGAATGCCTCAAAAACCTCGTACTACCTTTCATTAAAGCCCATAGAGGTCCCGTGAAGTTTTGGCCTGATTTGGCGAGTTTCCACTACAGCCGGGAAGTCATCCAGTGGTACTGCGATAATAACGTACATTTCATCGAAAAAAACATAAATCCACTCAACTGCCCGCAGTTCCGACCCATCGAGAGATTTTGGGCAATAATGAAGCGGAAGCTTAAGAGAAGTGGAAAAACGGCTCGAGACGCGACTCAGATGACCAAAATGTGGAACAAACGAGCCAAAGAAGTTGACTCCGGAGGTGTGCAGCGTTTGATGGGAGGAATAAAGAAGAAAGTGTGAATTTTCATTAGAAACGAAGAGAAATGATTTGTATTGACATTTTTTTCCTCAAATTACAGTACATTACCTTTGTTTTGATGTATTAAACTTATTCCTGGGTCACGAAAGGTGCACTCCGCTTCCCGCACGTGCAGATGGCTTGCCAAACCAGGAATTTCTTCGCAAATTTGGACATCTTCTGAGTGCGGACATGCTCCGGAACGCTGAACTTATCCTTGGCATTGAAAAACAGGTTGCCGGGGATCTGTTTGAAGTCAGCCTTCACATATGTTTCGTCGTCCATAATGCAGCATTCAACTTTCGTCAGCATGTTGAGGTACAACTTCCTGGCACGGGTTTTGGCGGACTTGTTCTGCTTCTCGTCGCGATTAGGGGCCTTTTGTACCTTGAACGTTCGAAGCCCAGCCTTAGTTTTGGCCTTCTGGACAAAACTTCGGCTTAGGTGCAGCTTCTTAGCCACATCCCGAACGGAGGCGTTCGGATTTCGGTTGAAGGCCCCAACTACGCAGTTGTGATTTTTGGTGTTGTACGGAATACTTTTTCCTTCACTTCTGGGCTTCCGATCGGTGGTCAACCGTTCCTCGAACCGCATAATCACTCGCGACACCGTGGAATTCGCGATTCCCAACGTTTTAGCGATGGAACGATGCAAGAGATCCTTGTTCCCGTGATGAATGCGCAAGATTTTATCACGCACGAGCTGTTCTTTCGACTCCATTTCCGCGAGTTTTGATCACAGGACTTTAAAACTTGCAGGATGTAAATAATGCACTATGAACTAAATCCACTCAAATTTTCATTAAATTCTACCCAACGGTTAAAAAGTTAGAGCAATTTCATAGTGTGGCAATTTCATTGTGGACACCCTTTACTGTTCTAGATGCACTGCAGTATTCAATATTCGCCCAAGAAACATTGCATGTTACATAAAGCTTGTTCTACAAAATATGAGCTTCTTAAAGTGAAAATTGGCTTGTTTAGCTTTAAATAAACTCAAATTGATACTTGGTGAACGATTGCCAGATTGGCATTGTACCAGATTGGCATTAGTATAATTTCGTGCCAGAAACAACCATAATCCATGCCCATAGTGGATGAATTTTTCTTTCTAATGTTGTTTTCCGTGGACAGGGAATCAAACACAATTTAAGGCTTTCGCAGCATCTCACCTCTATATTGTAACTGCTAGAATTAATTAAAAAAGAGAATTAGGAATTCAGCATGATTTGATAACATTCAGAGTTACTATTTCTCAAATTTCCTTCCATTCCAAATAAACCTGCAATAAAACAAATATTAAACAAAATTTCACAACATTCCTGAAAACAAATCAAACCATCATCAACCGCAAACGAAGTTCCTAAATATTCGAAGACGAGCAAAGAGAAAGATCAAGTTCAAACAAACGATGAGCTACTGCTTTTCGTGAATTCTGAAAACCGAGCAAGAACAAATTTTTCATCTGTCAGAACCATTCAACGCAAACACCGGCGCAATGTTCCGAAAGAGCGATCGACTGCGACTCAGCAAATACAAATACAGAAGAGAAAAAAAACAGCAACAACAAAAAACTACAACCGAAACAACTTACGGAATGTTAGCCAAACAAAACAAAGTACAAATATACATAAGACACTTAAAAGCAAGCAGCTCATCATCGGTGTTAAACTTGAACGAAATTACGACAGTAAAGGCAAAACAGAAAAGTGGAAACAAATTTTTCTAACGGTTAAGGATTTATGTACAGTTGGGAGGTAGGGGAAGATTAGGGATTAAACATTAATTTGATTAAACGTACCTGCAACATAAAATCAACCGATATCAATTCGCTATCTCAAGCATCCGTTAATGTTAAACGAAAGCCTAGGAGCGAGCACGATCACACATACACAGTCACTGGGGTTTTATTTATTATATCATTTGTTTTGTTGGTTATTCATATAAGGTAGACAAAGGGACAGTTATTACAAAGTTGGTTAACGCTTGCCTTGCTTTTCTATTCCTTTTCTTTTTTTGTTTTTCAAATTAGAGCATTTTCTCACAATTAATCTTCGAAACAGCTAGCAAGCAAGCAGAACGATAATTTCTCCGAGACGCACGCGATCGTTTTTCCGGTTTTCTAGGTCAGTTAGGTTTCTCAAGTACACACAAACACATCATTATCATCGGATATTGCGGCAGCAGTCACGAAAATGCAGTAGAATCATCGAATGTTTGCGATCTTCTTCTTCTTCCTCGATTTATTGCTATTGATTTATTATTGGCAAGCAGAACAAAATATACAATGTAGAAGGCAGAAGCAACGGGAATCGAAAACGCACGGGATCGATGCGCAACGATGAGGATGATGATGATGATGAAACAGTGCTGAGCCGGTTGCAGTACGCCTAATTACGCCAGGCTCTTGAGATGGGAAAAACCTTTCAAGGTTGAGGTGGATCGCGTCGAGTTCGGATGATACCTATGATTTGAGCAATATAACCGTCCGCTACATTCATTTACTGCTTCCCACAGCATTTTGTTCGCCCCGTTCGGTCGAGTGCTTTGAGTGAGATGGGATTATTGTTATTCCTGACCAGGGGAGAATGCAGAGGGAGGGTAATTGCGATTTATGGCTCGGATGTAGTTCTATGGTGAAAGCCGTGGAGACCTAATGTTTCTGGAGAGGAAGTCACGACGGTGCAGAATGAAGTTCAGAAAATAAAAAAGGAAGTGGCCTTTCTATGCGATCGGTTTTGGTGGCAAAAAAAGGAAGGTGGCGAACGTCCCTGGCAGGCCCTTTAACTTCTATTGAATTGACAGCATCCAACATGTATGAGTTCCCCATTGATAATCTCTTGTTGTGTTTCCCATCAACAGCTCAAAATAAAGAGGGAAATAATCAATAATGGCTTATTTTGCATAATATTATCTTAAACCTTTAAGATGAAAGTCTGTTAACTTGCCAACTGAAATATTTTGCTCGAATGTGTTAATTTTATTTTGATTTCGAACTGTTTTGGTTCTTGTTCTCCTCTTTCTAAATGAGAAGATATTATATACCATGGGGCGATCCCATTAAACATAGAGATTCGTTGTTCTTTTTTTATTTGTAAAATCTTTTTTTAAATATTTTACCCTGGATTAAGCGAAATTCCTGTTAACACTCTTGTTTTTCTAGGTATTTTTTTAATTCATTCTTATTATTATGTTGTTTTATTCTATATCGAAGTTCCTATAAGCGTGATTGAGTCATCAACACATAGTTCACTGTGTCATGGTGTGGCTGTAAGAGCTTGTTTGTAAGCCTTAATCTGCATAGCAATGTAATGTTATTTACGTATTTCAAACACGGAGCTGAAATTAAAGTTCTTGTTTGAAACAAATCTGAAATTGATTCTCAAATTGTAGGATATCGGTTGAAGAATTTTTCGGAAAAAAGTCCAAGGGCAACTCCGAAATTTCCAATCGAGAACGGAACCGTATCACAGCATCTTGGTGAGACTGAAAAGGGCATTGTCTCGGAGATACAGTAGGAACTTTACCATCCCACAACGAAGAGACGTGTTGATCAAATTTTGCGAGGATCCGAACATCTAGTTTACAAGAAAAAAAAAAGCCAAAAAAAAAACAGTTCAATCGAGATTTGATTTTGCCACTAGCAGCACATGGGTTGGAAGGCAGAATGTTCTGACAGCAGCGCATATTATTGGCGTGATCTTCGGAAGAATCCCCAGTTAAAGTTGAGCAAAGTTGACATATGTAATAGAGGGAATTCGACAACATTTATGAACTGTAACCGTGATGAAGTTCATGATCTCTTGATCTGCAGTGACTTTTTGTCAGGAAAGATTGTGAAATGGCATGTTTCTGATGAAGAATCATTGTCAGACCATAACCATATTAAGTTTGATTACAAAGCCGAAGCATCAATTACAGAAAATTATAGAAGAGACGAACTAGCCCAGGAGGAAAATTCTCTTTAATAAAGAAAAGAAATAAAAATTATAGAAACCCAAGAAAAACAAATCGGGACCTATATCATTTCTATATAAAAAACGATAATATAATTGATGATACATCAATAAAAATTGTTCTCATGTAGAAAAAGCCTCTGATGAAATCCTTAGTCAAATGATCTCATCATATCATGCTAGTTGTCCTCTTCAACATAGGTCATCCAGTAGGGATGTTCCTTGGTGGAACGACAAACTGGCAGAATTTAGGAAAAAAATCTAGACAATTGTTCAATCGAGCAAACGCTACATCAGACCGGGACCAATACAAAAAGGCTCTGACTGAATACAGCAGAGAATTGAGGCGTGCCAAACGAAAGGACTGGAGACGAGTCTGTGAAGAGATCAACAACGCTCCAACAGCTGCAAGGCTGCACAAAGTTCTTTCAAAAGATCATTCAAATGGTCTTGACAACCTTAGAAAAGAGGATGGTAGTTATACAGTCGATTGTTCCGAAACTTTGGAAGTAACGATGAGAGCTCACTTCCCGGGGTCAACATCTGTATTTGCTGAAGCACAGGACTTAGATGAGGTAGGACGCTTATGGTTAGCAGATGCTTATTTTAAAGCTTGTGAAATCCTCATGCCATCTAGAGTTGAATGGGCACTGAGTTCTTTTCAACCTTTAAAATCAGCTGGGAGAGATTAGATTTTCCCAGCACTGCTCCCGCAGGGAAAAGATTTGCTTACTCCCTTACTGACTGAATTATTCAGAGCTAGTGTTACTTTGAGTTATATGCGCAACTAACTATTAGATCGATTGAGGGCTGTCCTCAATGAGAAGTCCTATCTCCCTTAATGTGGTCCTTAGTAGGAGACAAGCTCCTTAAAAGACTAGCAGAGCTAGGGTACGAGGTGATTGGTTTTGCTGACGATTAAGCTAGGGTAGGGAACGACTTAATCAGGGGTCAGTGCTTTAATCATTTGTTTGGAAATAGGTCTAAGACTCTTACATTTTCCAAATTATTTCACATTTAATGAAACGAACATAGACTCTATCTATCGGGCATATGACTCGTTGCATAAATCATGATTGATTGCCAATTACTGTCGTTTAAAAGATTTAAAATACATCGTCTAGAAAACCATCAGTTGTCAACCTGCTGAAGAAGTTCGCTTAAACTTTGCCTTTGCGTATTTTGCATTTGATTTCATATACCGGAGAGAATGTTTTCATCAGCTCTCTCTCACAGCTAGGCTTGTTGCCAGAATATGATGTTGAACATTGAGTTAGAATTTATTTCATATTTAAATGATCTAAAATCACTATTAATTTCAAGTTTTTCCAGTCATTCGAAGTGTATCTATGCTTATGATTATATTATCCATGATCTGGTAATATCATATGCAATGTAAAAATATGTTTCAGAGCTGTCCAACTGAACTCAGCGATATATAATCCTTCTAAGGTCTGTATCCACATCAATCCGGACACCTTCAAATCATTGTAACTTTTGAAATATTGCACGTAGGAATGAAAAATTTCACTGTGCTATAGCTGAGAGTCTATGATGAAAAAGACTATGATTGATGTTTACATTTCATATTAAGTATTCAAGATGGCGACGAATGAAAAACAAGTGTGCGAACGAATTTTGTACGGGTCTACGGCAAATCCTG
Organism: Aedes koreicus; assembly: GCA_024533555.2. Classification (NCBI taxonomy): domain Eukaryota; kingdom Metazoa; phylum Arthropoda; class Insecta; order Diptera; family Culicidae; genus Aedes; species Aedes koreicus. The sequence continues at coordinate 56,082 of JAHHFK020005577.1, read as the reverse complement.
ACTTGTCAATACGGGACCTTGCAAAAACATTGGATTTGCCCAAATCCACTGTTCACTATGTGCTCAAATCATTTTCGGAACGTTTGACGGTGGAGAGGAAACCGAGAAGTGACAAAAAGGATATTAACGAAAAACCCAAATCTCTCCATTCGAACGGTGGCTCGTAAAATAGGGATGTCGCCTGGTTTTGTCCAAAAATCAAAACAACGTTTGGGATTTAAGTCGTATAAAGTAAAAAACAGTTCCAAATTGCAACGTCAAACAGAACTTGGCAGCAAAATCACGGCCTCGACGTTTGTACTGTGAATATTTGACGAAGTTTTCATGCGTTGTTATGGACGATGAAACTTATGTCCAGGAGGATTTCAAGCAGCTTCCAAGGCTGACTTTTTTTTTGCTATGGCCAGAACATTTCAGAACGAAGAAGGCATCGAAATTTCCCAAAAAATACCTTGTGTGGCAATTTGCAGGTGTGGCAAAAAGAGTAAATCTTTCGTCACTACAGGCACAATCAACAAGGAGATCTATCAGAAAAGGTGTCTGCAGAAGCGATTGCTACCCTTCATCAAAAGTCACAAAGAAAGACCTTTGTTCTGGCCCGATTTGGCATCATGCCACTATGCTAAAACTGTGATGGAGTGGTACCAAGCAAATCAAGTGAACATTGTACCAAAAACCTCAAACCCGCCAAATTGCCCAGAGCTACGACCAATCGAGAGATATTGGGCTCTGATGAAGTGGAAGCTTTCTGGAAAGAAGCAAGGAATCAAAGACATCAAACACTTCCAGCAAATTTGGACAAAGACGGCTTCTACGATTTCTGAAGAGTCTGTACAAACCCTAATGGACGGAGTTAAGCGCAAAGTTCGAAAAATTTATGCAATAACTATGTTTTGTGTTCACGAATTGTTAAAACACATCCCATGAATCTGAAATAAAGAACTACGACGGAAATATTATGCGAAATTCATGTTTTATTCATGTTTTGAGGTGTCCGGATTATTGCGGAAACAGACCTTATGTTAAGCTGCAAATATGGCACCATAGTTGCGTTTGAGTGTGCTTATTTTTCCTCTCTTTTTTGTTAACCATGGCTAAACCGATATTGCAATGTGAAATCTGCTGTCTCTTACACTTCCTCGTTTTTAAACTATGAATCATGTTTGTCGTCATAGCCGCTTTGTTTAACATTACCGTGAGAGTAAATGAAATAAGAAATACACATTGCCAATCTAAAGATCAATGACAGACTAAAAGTTTGGTCGTGTACGTTCTGTCTCAAAACCTGCTAGTAGACAGGTGAGAGAAAAATTAATACATATTGCTTAACGAACATATGCTGGTTTAAACTTTGTCCACATTTCTTTGATGAACGTTAGGGGTTGAGTTTGTAATGTGTAAGCTTAGAGTAAGTTTGAATTGGAGTATTTATCATTGGAATGACTATAAATGGACAACTTTGCAAGGATAAGTGTTTTCAGAAGATTGCCTTGCCATTCTGACAACATGAGATCTAAAATGAGATATCATGTACAGGGTGCGGCAGAAAATAATGCGAAAATGTTCAAACTTGAGTATTGGGTTAATTCGTGTAGCTAGTGACTAATTTCTGTCAAAAGTGTATTTGTTTATGTTTGCTTTCAAGTGCTGCATCCAAACATTCTATTTGTTTTATTGCAAATTCGTCAAAATGTTCGCGAAAGAAGTGATCACCAGTTTGTTGCTAGCCCAGAAGAAGCCGAGTGAGATTGCCAAGGTGGTAGGGTGCCATTTGGCAACAGTTTACCGCATAAAAAGTCCCTGCAGGATGGTCCTAAGCAGCGGAAGCCAGAAAGTGGACGTCCGCGCACGCACGCACGCCGAACGTGATCAAATCGGTCCGTGCAAAAATTGCTCGCAACCCGGTGCGTTCCATAAGAAAACTTGCAAAGGAAGCCAATATTTCGGAGAAATCCATGCGGCGAACCATCAAAAAAGACCTGCATGCATCTTCCAGAGCCAGAGTGTAACGCCACTTGATTACGGACCGGGTCAAGGAACTACGAGTGACTCGTTCCAAGAGATTGCTTTCCTTGTTGAAGAAGGAAAATATGATAATCCTGTTCTCCGACGAAAAGCTTTTCAGCATCGATGCTGTGGCCAACAGCCGCACGGACCGGTTCATTTCACCGCAGAAAATGGAGAACGTTCCGAAAAAAGTGAAATTCAAATTTCAAACCAAACATCCGGCTGGTGTCATGATGTTTGGCTTGGTGGCGTCCAACGGTTTGAATATGCCGCCTGTTTTAATTGATGTTGGAGTTAAAATCAATACCGAAGTGTATATCGGTATTTTAAAGGACCAAGTGCTTCCCTGGGCGAATGGCAACTTCTCCGAGGACCAAAACGTTGCCCAACAGCAGGATGAAGAGCAGTGTCACACGTCCAATCGAACCCAACAATGGTTGAACGATAACATGAAGTTTTGGCCGAAGGATTTGTGGCCCCCTAGCAGTCCAGATCTTAATCCGTTGGATTATTCGATTTGGGCATATGTTGAAGCACGAGCCTGCAAAACATCACACCCTAGTGTGAAAACCCTGAAGTGAACCATAAAACGCACATGGCAGCCAATGTCGGAGGACTACGTCCGAAAGGCATGCTCTGGCTTCCGGCGTCGGCTCGAGGATGTTATTAATAAAAATGGAGGACATATTGAATAAATTTGTTTAAAAGGACTTTGATAAAGATAACTGCACTCGAAAATGTTGATATTATTGCTTGAATTAGTTGAAAATGGGATTTGAAAGAAATAGAACAAATTTTCGCATTATTTTCTGCCGCACCCTGTATTGTGACCCTAACTTTAGCTTCCAAGGTCGTAATATAACAATCCTGTAGTATTGGTACACAGTTTAAAAAAAAAACATGTAATTTTTCTGCGCATATCACCTACTGCACACAAGGGAATGCTGGATTTGGCATAATTTCGGGGGATATTTCATGTAAATTTAAGCCAGATAACACCTAAATGAAATTGAACTAGGGGTAATATTACTGAAAATAATCACCACTTATTTTTCTATGATGAAATCAACTTTCAATTATCATAAAAAGTAATTAGTTACGTAGCCAACCGTTGTTTCCCAAAGAGTGATAATAGCTATAATAATTTTAAAATATCACTTAAACATTCAAACTCATGGCTTTCGTGCCATTTTGCCCCGAGGATGAAGTTTGATAACGACTAATGATCATTCCACGCAGAAGCACAAAATGCAAAATAGATTCCCTTACTACTCTCCCAACGTAAATTACTCATGTGCAGTTAATTAACAAATCTAATTAGTCTGACGTTGGCTGAAGTCTTACTCCAACGAACCCAAGCTCAATGATCCGCAGTGGTTCAACTTCTGACTGCAAAATTAAACCACCTTCCCCTCACCCCCTTCCATCAACACGATCAACAACAAAAACCCCTCAGGGTATTGTTGTGAACCGTGAAATGATTTAAACGACCCATGCCCGCTTAAGGTGCTCATTCACAGGTTAACGAATTTTCACCCTTCCCAGCATTCTCCCGCGGCAAGCTATTGACCCTGTTTATCATCATCTTCATCATACATTCATCATTCTAATCTTCGGACAATTTTCGGGTCGAACAACAACTTCATTCGCTTCTGGACAGTAAAAAAAAACTGCGGCTGCGGCTTTCCATCGGAATTCTAAGCTAAACGGCTTAATTTGCCCGAAAAATCACTCTCCAAATAGGGTCTAAATGCGGTCACCGCTAAATTTCATTAGCCGCGCTCGTGTCATTGATCTAGCAAAATCAGTCGGCCATGATAACAACAATAAACACATTCACTCAAAGCACTCAAGTTTTTCGGATTTTTCTTTCGGCTGCCGAAAATTGCCGCGGGGCACGTGGGGTCTTTTGCTGCGGCAACAATTATTCGATTTACTTTCGGATCTCCCATCCCGGGCTTGACACAACGACGACAGTCCGCGGATGCGACACAATAGGTAAGTAGCGACCGAAAGAGAAACGCGTTTCAAAGTGGAGTGTGTAGAAAAGTTTCTTAAAAGCTTTGCTAAAAGGCGATGGATAGTGTGTTTGGGTACGTTGTGAATTGGAAACGCATTAAATGGCGTGTATGAGTTAGAAAGCGAATGGAGTGGCGGGCGCAGGTGGAAAAAGAGACCGGAGGATAGTTTTTTTTTTTAAATGTGATAAGATAATTTGGTTTTTATTTGACAGGAAAATGAGGTGAAAGAACATTGAACATTGATAACATTGGGTGTGAGGCAACAAACAAATACGCGGGTGAAAGTTGCGGGAAAATAGTACAGTCAATTGTCAACATTTGAAACGGAGTGGATGTCGATTGCATTGCATGAGGAATTTTAACGGTGTTTTAGGTGCCGTTATGGACATGTTTTCTTCGTTTATCTCGGTGGGTTGATGTTTACTTTAGGAGAATAGCTTTGACATAAAGTGCTTGTACATGACATGATGTGATTATCGGTGGAATTGTTAATTAGAACGAGAATATTTACCATAACTAACCTCCTTTAACTGAGTTTATAGGGGTCAATTATAGATGTCGAGTCGAGCAACTCGATTCGACACTTGTCACTGTCGAGTCGAGCGAAATTGCGCATTACAGAAGCCGACTGAATTTGGTCTATTCGGTAACTGAACTCGAATGTTTACTGTAGTGTTGAAATTTTTCAAAAGGTCATTGAAATATTACACCATGCCATATTTCAGGACTTTCATCAATTTGGCTGTCATTTTTCACAGTCGAAGAATAAGTATTTACATTTCTTACTCTTATTTTGTGAATTATACTAATGTTTATGTTATTCAGAAAACCTCATTGGGACGCTGTTGCTAAGTTGCGATCTGAAGTATTTTTCGATGAAGTTATTAATCAATATGTGGACAAATGTCGATATCTATTTCGAAGATACTTCAGAAAAGGAGTTATCTTGTTATCACCAACTAATTTGTGCCTGAAGATAGCTATTGACTGCATTATTTCTTTAAACATTCAACATTCAAAAGTTGTTGTATAGATATGCAGAGATCGATCTCACTTTAACGATTTTATCTCAAAGTTCTCTAGCTTTCTGGTTGAGCATTCAATTTTTTTTTTTTTTTTTTTTCCCACGGGGGATTTGTGAGAGAAGAGTTTTTTTTTTTTTTTTAAAATTTTCCCGGGGGTGAGTCACTCTGCCACATTGTGTTTGTGTTTCAGTTTGTTCGAAGTTGTTTCTACGTTTCAAATTATCTGTCAATAATACAATTGAAAATTTATGCTTATTGGCAATCATGAACCTTTTTGACGTTTAATACACGCACACTTATGAATCATCTAAATCACACCAGTGCAAGAGAGAGGGAAACAAAACAGTAAGAAAACAAATAATCGATACGTGTAAGTGGTTCCAGAAATAAATTTATATTTTATATGGTGGCGAGTGTGTTTGTCGGCAGATTATGTTTTTGAGGATGTTAACACATGGTGGCCAAATGGCTAACCCGCAGGGATTCTTTGAACTTAGGAAGACTTCTTGAAAACTGCTTTGATATCTTGATAAACTTCATAAAAAACATTTTATACTTGTCTGCTTCAGTGAATTTTTCTTACCAATCAAATATCTTAAACGAGATGAGATGGAAACCAAGGAATTGTAATTCTTGCATGAATTTGTGTCCTAGCCAATAGTACGATGCGAACGGTTGGGAAGAGAGTGTTCACCATATTTTAATACGGTGTCATGGGCAATGAATATCATTATGCCCATATGAATGATTTTTGTGAAGACTGCTTCTTCGGTTCGTCAGTGATTATCTCTTGAATACCAAGGAAGCTCTCTCCTGATCTTCTGCAAATCTCTTTGCTGAAATTTTGGTGAGTTTCCTCTTGAGCTTTTGGCTAGTTTCCTCATGAACTTCTTGGTATCCACTCCTGATTTTCTTGGAAAACCAAACCTTCCAGTAACATTTGGTTAGTTTTTATCTGAACTTACTTACCTTCTAGACCTCTGATTCTGCGAGGAAAATTCCTCCAAAAATTTTGGGAAAATTTTCTCCAGAATTTCTGTAAAATCATCTTAATCATCTTTTTCCTGAATTTGTGAGAAATTCTTGCTTGAACTATTAGGAAGTACCCCCTGTAATTTTTCTTGTTCTTCTGAGAAGTATCTACCTGAACTTCTGGGAGCTCTGAGGAAAACTAACACTTCTGGGTAGTTCCAACTAAACTTCTGGAAAGTTTCCTTTGGAACTTCAGGGAAGTCCTCTCCTGACCTTCAGAGAAGCTCTTTCGTGTAAGTTGTGAAGAATTCCTTCTCAACTTACACACTTAGATTTTTTTTAACAGAAATCTGAAAATTTTTACCGAATTCTCAACAGCTGAACGTTTAACGGACTTCAGTGAAATTTTACAAATTCCGGTAAAATTTTTACAGATAACTGTAAATTTCACCGATATCCGTTAAATCGGATTACCAAACGTTCAGCTGTTGAGAATTCGGTACAATTTCACAGATTTCTGTAAAAAAAATCTAAGTTTGTATAGGTAGTGCTCTCACTGGTAAGTTTCTTCCTGAAATTTGGGGAAGTCATTTCCGGCACCTTTTCTTTCTAAACTTCTGAACTCCAAGGAAAATTCTACCAAAACATTGGAAATGTCCCCTCCAGAATTTCTGGGAAAATTTCCTTAAATTTGTTGGAAGTTTCATCCTGAACTTCTGAACTTTTGGGAAGTTATCTCCTGAACTTCAGAGAAGATTGTTCTTAAATTTCTGAGAAATTCTTGCTCAAACTACTAGGAAGTAACCCTAGAACTCTGGTAAGTTTCTTTTAGTTCTTGGGAGAGATTCACTCCTGAATTTTAAAAAAGCCTCATTCTGAAATTCTTAAATGTTCTATTCTGAACTTCGGGAAAGCTCTCTAGCATTTCTGAGTAGTTCTTACCAGCCTTGTCCAAACACTACAGCTATTTTTTACCACGCTAGCGCGTGTATTAAATTCACCACTTTGACTTCGTGCTTCCAGACTTACACGCAACGCTGTGGGTACAACACCAAAGCCAGTGCTCGTGTTTTGGCTTCGAACATCGTTTATGATGTTTCGGCAAACACCACAGCCGACTGTTTCCGATTGCGGAATACACGCGTGATTAATTTATTTTATTTCTACCCATGCCGTGCTTGTTAAACTCAATCAACTTCCATATATCAATCAAATTATCAAATTATTAGAATCATCCGACGAGCAATGCTCTGTCCGTGGTAACCAGTGTCATACTGGGTGTATGTTGAGAGCTTTCTTGTGATTGTAACCACTCGGCTCGGGTGTTTTCCCAAAAATCAAAACACGGTGTCTAAAGCAAAACACGAGCGTGTACACTCGTGTCGCGTTCATTGCGTTGCGGGTTCATCTATAAGCACGAATCTGAAGTGGTAAATTATAGCCACATGGTGGTGTGTTTGCAGTCAAGTTCGGCTCTCGAGCAGAACGGTTTTGTGTTTTCCCCAAGGCTGGTTCTAACTAAACTTTTGGGAAGTTTCTTCTTGGACTTCTTGGAAGTCCTTTCCTGAACTTCAGAAAAGTTCTCTCCAGAAATTCTAGGACGAATCGTCCCGAGCTATATGGCAGTTTGTGCCAGAATTTTTGTGAAATTATAAGTAGTGCTCTTCCTGGTTAGTTTATTCCTGAATTTAAGAGAAGTTTATTTCTGAACTTCTGGGAAGGTTTGATCCAGATTGTTTTGGTATATTTCTGCTTGAAATACAAAGAAGTGTTCCGTATCCTTCTGAGAAGTTTCTGCCTGATCTTCGGAGAAGTTCTTGTTTCGAGAAAGTCTCACTTTTACTGTTATTCTTAGTCTCCGTGCGGTGACCGACTGTGCATGACAGCCAATGTTAGTATCACAAAAGAAATAGTATTCAAACGAGAAATAAAATTTACATTTTGTTATTCCGACCCAACGCATTAATGGTCCTAATGAATAGAGATCCTGGTCAATTTCGTACCATTTCTACTTAACATTATTTTTGCTGGCTCCACACGACAAAAACCTCTGGCGATTTCCACATAAACTTTAATCAGTTCGATGAGCCATTCGAACTGACCGTAATTTGTTTTGTTTTTAATAGTATTAGCCATTTTCTGCTAGAAGTTAATTTGTATTTCAGTTTATTCACCTGCAAAAAATAATTGCTGAGTGTATTTCTTACCTTGCTCAGCCTATTACCACTGAACAACGAAAACGCATATCAAAACAAACTCTTACTCGACAAAATGTGACATATCAGTCATCAGTTTCCGTGGGGTCGATTGAGTCGACCAACTCGATAAAATTTCGTCTATCTCGACATCTATAATAGCAAAATAGACTTGTCGAGCAAAGTGACGGTCGACTCGACTTCTATAATTGGCCCCATAATAAAAAAAAAAAAATTCGTGAATCCAACAACACCCCCCCCCAACAAAAAAAAAAATTTACTTTCTTTCCCATTTCAAAAAAAAACAAAAAAAAAACAAAAAAAAAAAAAAACAAAAGATAAATAAAAACAAACAAAAAAAAAATATAATCATTCACAAAAAAAAAATGAAGAAAAAAAAAAAAAAAAACTAACCAACAAACAACAAAAACAAAAAAAAAAAACAACACCTCCCCCCCAAAACACAACACACACACATAAAAAAAAAAAAAAAAAAAAAAAAGACAGAAATATGTTCTTTTCCCCTTTTTTACTTATACAAATTGATGCAATGATTGCTTGGTCAAAACAAAAAATTATATAACGACTGTTCCAGAAAGTATAAGCACACCTTATTTTAACGGTCACTTTGAATATAATGAAATATTTCAACATGTTTTGGCTGCGTCCTTTTGTTTGCACATTTCTGAATGACATAGCATCAAAAAAGTGCTCAGTTTTGTGTTACCTATCAAAATGCGCGTTCTTACTCCGGAACAACGAAAAAGTATCGTGCACAAATGGTGCACTGTGAGCGGACTCTCCTTGAGAAAATTGGCCAAGGAAGAGGGTGTAAGTGTCGGAGCGGTACGATCTGCGATTCGAAAATATAGAGAACAGTGCACGTTTGAAGATGCGCCGAAGAGTGGTCGGAAATCCGGTCCTGTTAGTCCGGATATCGATAAAAAGATCAGGGATGCCTACAAGCGAAAACCAGCGACTTCCGTTCGGGATGTGGCGAAAAGACTAGGGACCTCGTCGAGTAACGTCATGCGTGCCAAAGAAAGACTTGGGCTAAAAACATACCAGAAGCAAAAAAAAACCCAAAAGGAACCCAAAACAGGCCGTGTCCGTGAAACCACCGGCCCGCAAACTTTACGATTCCTTATTGTGTAGAAATTCTGGGTGTATAATAATGGACGATGAAACGTATGTGAAACTAGATTACAAAACGCTTCCCGGACCACAATTCTATACTGTAAGCGAAGACAAAAACATCCCCGAAACGGAGAAGGCAATTTTTACCGAAAAATTCGGTAAGAAGGTTATGGTTTGGCAGGCAATATGCGAGTGTGGTAAAACATCTAGTCAGTACATCACAACGGAGACGATGAACACTCAGAAATACGTCAAGAAATGTCTCCAGAAGCGATTATTGCCGATGATCAGGCAGCACGAAGGTCAAGTAGTGTTTTGGCCTGATTGGGCGTCATGTCATTACGCAAAGGACACTTTAGAATGGTTCAACTGTCAAAATGTATGTTTCGTGCCGAAAGACATGAATCCATCGAACTGCCCGGAGGCACGGCCAATCGAGACTTTTTGGGCTTTAACCAAAGCAAAGCTTCGAAAATACATAAAACCAGCGGACGACATCCAAAAATTTAAAAAAGATTGGCCAAAAGTGGTCAAAATGGTGGGAAGTACCACTGTGCAGAAGCTAATGAGTCATGTTCGAGGAAAAGTTAGAAGTCTTGGTTATGATTAAATATTTCGATTAAACGAGAGTAAAATATCATATAAAACACAAATACAAATATAATAAAATTATTAAAACTAAAAAAAACATGACTTTTTTGTTATTTTGAAAGTGTGCTTATACTTTCTGGAACAGTCTATAGTTGCTAAGTGATGGCCAATTTGAAATAATGACCATATACCGTAATTCACGAGCATATTGAAAGCTTGGTTTTCAGGGAGATGGTTGCTATAAAAAGCAGTAAATTATTTAAAATCTTACTTTGGTTTCGTCAACCTAATTTTCTTATTGATATTCTATCGTTCTCGTTAACATTTTCTAGTTCTCAATGTTTGGATCTTTCAGGCCTAAGGGGTCATATATGACCCCAAAAGAAGAATGGCTGTATAGAATTGAAAAAATAACAGACTGAATAAAAGTGTACACTGACTTCGGCAAATTTGTTCTTCACCAGTTCTTGTATGTGAGAAAAATAAAAAAAAACATTAGTTCAAAGCACTCTTGACGACCTAGAATATCCTGAATATGAAGAAGTTCAAAAAGAAAAAAAAATAATGCCTCATTAAAAGTGTAAAGCGTTGTTTTAGAATATCGTTCATATGCACATGTTTTATTAAATTCTCGTTGAAAATACATGGAGATTTCTGAGATGTTCTAGCTTATCCAAAATGTAGTTGAGTTCATAACTTCAGCTCTACAGTTGTAACAGTAGCTGTTAGGGCTATAGAGGGTTACGATATGTATTCAAACATATTCTATGAACCTCTTGGAAGGTCAATAGTCATTATTTGATAATTTTGTGATGTTCTAGGTCATCCAAACTGTCCTTGAGTTCAGAAAATAAGATCTACAGTTGTAACAGTAGGTTTTTGAAGTATGCAAATGGACAATATGTTTTTAACAATATTCATTGACTAGTGTGGAAGGTCAACAAACATAATACGATAAGATTAGGATATTCAAGGCCATCAAAATTGTCATTTAGTTCAAAACATAAGATCTACAGTAGGAACAGTGTTATTTTGGGCTAAATAATGTTACGATATGTATTCAAACATATTCAATGAATCTTTTGGAAGGTCAACAGCCAGCATTTTAAAATTTTGTGATCCTCTAAGTAATCCAAACTGTCCTGGGGGCTTACAACTTGAAATCTACGGTAGTAAAAGTAGCTTTTTGGGCTATGCAGCGTTACGTCACGTATTCAAGCATACTCAGTGAATATTTTCGAACGTAAAAATACATAAGAAGATAATCTTGGGATGGTCTAGGTCATCCAAACTGTCCTAGCGTTATGAACTTAAGACCTAAGAACTGTGGAATGCAGTATTAGTAAAAAACGTTAATCTGTTGGATAATCGACAATAAGAATCTCAATTGAACAGGACTAAAATCCGGTGTAAATAAATTTCGAGAACGAACCGATTGGTACACTATTGCTGATTGTTGCGTTTACCCGGGTGAGCGCTTTCCATTTTACTGATTTATTTGCCGTTTTTCCTAAGAGGAACGGAACTTTGTTGTCAAAAAATGCAGCTTACAATATTGACAGTCTTGGGCAGCATGAAGTCATAGACTAACAATTTCTTGGAAGTCAACTTATTTCGATACACCTTTTAATTCGAACTTTTTCGGTTATGTATTTAACCATATAAGGTTAATGTTGATCATAAGAATATAAATGAGTTTCGTATATCACGAACATCCAAAAGGTCTTGAAACTGTAAATTAAATTGTGTTATTCAAAAGATTGATTGAGGCGAGTAATCAGTACTTATTTATTGAGGCTGGCCTACTGCCTCCACCTTCATAGTGATATTTCCCCAAGAAACTCGATTGAGGGCTGCTTATTTCCTCGAGTGACCGCACTTCTTTGTTTAACTACAAGTATGGGGAAGTTTTTGAATGCATGTTTTGCTATATCCATTATTTGGTATAAGTATTTGCTTTTGTAGCTGAATATAGGAAGAAAGTTCCCTGTCTTAAGTTGGATCTTTTTAACATAATTGCAGTTGAACACATCATTTCAAACCCTGAACCAATATTCAGTGGTTGATAAGCATTGCATAGTAATTTTTTGCTTCGTTTTTAAGACACATCGGGTCCAGATGTTCGATTAATATTTGGATAATGAACCAAAAAATTATGCTTCGTCTTAAGATCGTTTTTGAAATGTGTTCGATACAAATTGTGATGATGACTGATAAAATCTCGTAGTGCATCATGTTCTTCATCTGCAACCGAGCACTTCAAACTCGTATCTTCTGATTGTACTAAGTTAATACAATAAATCCAATTTTCATCCTCCCTTGGGATAAATTTCCCAACAATATATGTAAAATAACGGCTCTGTATATGCGCATTTCATTCCATGTTAAACTTTTGACGAAATTAGCGATAATGAACAATCCGACCAAAACTTAGAAACCTAGAATGTTATAAAATAAATTTAATCACACCGAAAATTGATTTTATACACAGTGTTGGGCAAGGAATGGATCGCTCAGCACACTTTTCTCCTGTGCTATTTTTTATAGTGTGTCTACAAGCGTTGCAAAGTTCTGGGAGTTCCCGTAATGTGCCGAAAGTGCCGATGTGTTGACAGCCCAAGTTGTTATTTTCTGCTGAGCCTGGCAACCAGGCAATGCATATTGGCAAGGTTGCTGGTTTCATATTTACTATAAGCTCAACTGTCAAAAGTGTTCCTCAGTGTGCCACACAAGTGGTATGGATTGAAAATCAAAGTGCCACAGTTTTGAAACATATTCGTCTAGGTGTGTAAAAAATCGTGGCTGGCACACTGTTTTTAGCGACCTACCCTTGTATTTCTGCCATTGACCATTGAGTCAAGTATATTAATTTGCAGCTATGAAGCTTCAAGAGTTGAACCTTAAAATATAATAAATGGTGAATTTTTGACTCCTGATTAGAGATTGGACTCGGAAAAAATGCGACACTTTGTTTTGGGTGTAACTTTTTATCGCGTGAGTAAAAATTAATGAAATTTAGGGTAATACTAGTTTAAAGTGTATTGTTTATGTATGCAAAAATTATCGCAATCTGTCAAGTAGTTTTCAAGATGCATTCGAAACAAGAAGAGCTACACCAGCAAATCTTGGGCGCGGTGATCGATAATCCGGGTCAGTCGCACAGATGGATCGGCAAAAGGCTTGGAATCCACCATTCTACCGTGTCCCGCGTTGTGAAGATGTTCCAGGAAACGAAAACCATCGAGCGGCGCGCTGGAAGCGGCTGAAAACCGAAAGATAAGGCAGTACTTTAAGAATAACCCGAACCTTTCCACCCGAGACGTGGCCAAAAAGGTCAATTCGTCGAAGTGGTTCGTCCAGCAGACCATGAAGCGGGCTGGGCTACGTGTTTTTAAGGTCAGGAAGGCGCCAAACCGGACTGACAAGCAAAACACGGTGGCCAAATTGCGTGCGCGGAAGCTGTACCGTGAGTGGCTGGTCAAGCCAGGCTATCTCGTCATGGACGACGAGACATATATCAAGGCGGACACCAAACAAATCCCCGGCCTCGAGTTTTTTGTCGGTACGTCCCGCATGGAGGTTCCGGAAAAGTTCCGGAAGAGAAAAATGGACCAATTCGCGAAGAAGTACAGCAAGCCGTTTGTTACAACCGGCATCATAAACGGGCAGATTTATCGAGAGGAATGCTTGCAGAAGCGCTTGCTGCCGTTCCTCCGCTCTCTCCGTGGTCACACGCTGTTCTGGCCGGACCTCGCTTCGTGCCATTACGCCAAGCCTGTAATGAATTGGTACGAAGCGAAGGGCGTTAATGTGGTCCCAAAGGAGGCGAACCCGCCAAATACACCAGAACTTCGTCCGATCGAAAAAAATTTCCTCCTCTGGTAAAAATATCCACGGTAAATTCCTCCGGTAAAAATATCCACGGTCCATACATATTCTAATCACACAATCGCCGTGGTGAATGGAAAACTAATGGAAAGCATCTCACGCCGTGGATATTAGCGATACGGCAATGCTTTGTTCGAAAATGATGTAGGTAGTAAAAGTCAAACACAACAATTTAATGCTTTATCATATTCTGATGTTCAGCTTCTAAAACCGCTAATGAATGCACTGGAGTGGGAAAATGATGGCATCAACCGAAGTCATAAATATCAGTTATAGATAGGTAACCATCAAGAAAAATCTACAAACATGGTTGGACACATATCGTCACTTTTAGTAGTCAAAAAATCCACAGTTAAAACTGAAAATCTTAAGTTTCGCACTCCAGGACAGTTCGAATGACATAGAATATCCCAACATCCCAACAAACATCAGTGTCGCATAACCGCTTATTCAAACAAATTTGGAGAAGTTATTCAGCTTTCTAGAAGAAAAAGCTTAAAAACTTCTCCAAATTTAACTAGAAAATAAGAGGAATGATTAGTAATTTCCATTTAATTCCAACTACCTTTATTGCTTATCTTGACAGATACGCGTATTTCGTCTACAATGTGCAGACTTCTTCAGTGTCGTGTACCCCCAGTCGAGTATTAGTACACGACACTGAAGAAGTCTGCACATTGTAGACGAAATACGCGTATCTGTCAAGATAAGCAATAAAGGTAGTTGGAATTAAATGGAAATAACTAATCATTCTTCTTATTTTCTAGTTACAGGTATTCCACTAAACAGCTCACACTCTCCATAACTTCTCCAAATTTGTCTGAACAAGCAGTTACTCAGCATTGATGTTAGTTGGTATTATCTTATAGTGGATGTTGATCTTCCAGGACAATCATTCAATACGATTGAATATATTTAAGAACTTTGTATAGTGGATAAAGCTACTAAGGTCTGTATCCACATTAATCCGGACACCTTCAAATCATTGTAACTTTTGAAATATTGCCCGTAGGAATGAAAAATTTCACTGTGGTATAGCTGAGAGTCTATGATGAAAAAGACTATGATTGATGTTTACATTTCATGTTTAGTATTCAAGATGGCGACGAAAGAAAAACAAGTGCGCGAGCGAATTTTGTACGGGCGTACGGCAAATCCTGACTTGTCAATACGGGACCTTGCAAAAACATTGGATTTGCCTAAATCCACTGTTCACGATGTGCTCAAATCATTTTCGGAACGTTTGACGGTAGAGAGGAAACCGAGAAGTGACAAAAACATTGGACGCGCTGATCCTGTCAAGGACCGAAAGGTGAAAAGGATATTAACGAAAAACCCAAATCTCTCCATTCGAACTCCATTCGTAAAATAGGGATGTCGCCTGGTTTTGTCCAAAAATCAAAACAACGTTTGGGACTTAAGTCGTATAAAGTAAAAACAGTTCCAAATCGCAACGACAAACAGAACTTGGAAGCAAAATGACGGGCTCGACGTTTGTACTGCGAATATTTGACGAAGTTTTCATGCGTTGTTATGGACGATGAAACTTATGTCCTGGAGGATTTCAAGCAGCTTCCAGGGCTGGCTTTTTATTCTGCTATGGCCAGAAATGCTACAGCTGAGCATTTCAAAACGAAGAAGGCATCGAAATTTCCCAAAAAATACCTTGTGTGGCAAGCAATTTGCACGTGTGGCAAAAAAAGTAAATCTTTCGTCACTACAGGCACAATCAACAAGGAGATCTATCAGAAAGAGTGTCTGCAGAAGCGATTGCTACCCTTCATCAAAATTCACGAAGAAATACCTTTGTTCCTGCCCGATTTGGCATCATGCCACTATGCTAAAACTGTGATGGAGTGGTACCAAGCAAATCAAGTGAACATTGTACCAAAAACCTCAAACCCACCAAATTGCCCAGAGCTACGACCAATCGAGAGATATTGGGCTCTGATGAAGTGGAAGGTTTCTGGAAAGAAGCAAGGAATCAAAGACAGCAAAGTTGTTCAATAGATCAAGGTCTTCAAAAACCTTCATAGTTCAGAATTATCTCACTACGCGGCGCTAGTATGCATGTAAACTTACTTTATAAGCTGGACCTCGAGATCCTTGACATATAGCAAGTTGGTGTCTTTGACAAAGATGTTTGGTTGATTAAGGCCTTTCGGATGGTGTTAACATTAATTCAGAACCCGTCCACTACGTGGCACTAGTGTACATGTAAACTTTGTGTATTACCTATATTTTGAGATCTAGATCGTGAATAAATTTACTGTTTGCAGGGAAGTTAGTTGTAAAATTATGAGCTTCCAGACGCTCGACTCAACAGTTCAGAATTATCTCACTCCGTGGCGCTAGTGTGCATGTAAACTTACTGTATAATCTGGATTTTGAGATTATTGACAAATAGCAAGATGCCTTCTTAAAAAGAGATGTACGCGGGGTCATTGCTTTTTGAATGGTGAACACATTAGATCTGAATTCGTTCGCTATGTAGCGCTAGTGTTCATGTAAACTTTTTGGTTTATCTGTATTTTGATATCTTGATCCTGTATGAATTCATTGTTTTCAGGAAACTTAGTCCTTTAGAGAAGCTCTTCACAAAACTTTGGGTAAGTCCTTCAGGGAACTTCATGAAAGTTCTTCAGAGAACTTCTTGGGAGTTCTGCAAGGAACTTCTGGGAAGTTCTTCAAAGAACTTCATGGAAGTTCTGCTGAGAGCTTCAGGGAAAATCTGCAGAAAACTTCAGGAAAGTTCCTCTGAGAAATTCATCGAAGTTTTTCTGAGAACTTCATGAATGTTCTTCAGAGAACATCATGGAAGTTCTTCAGAGAAGTTCTTGGAAGTTCTTCAGAGAACTTCAGGGAAGTTCTGCAGAATACTTTAGGGAAGTTCTGCTGAGAACTTCAGGGAAGTTCTGCAGAAAACTTTAGGGAAGTTCTGCTGAGAACTTCAGGGAAGTTCGGCAGAGAACTTAAGCAAAGTTCATCAGAAAACCTTATTGAAGTTTTGCAGAGAACTTCATGGAAGTTCATCAGAAATCTTATTGAATGTTCTACAAATAATTTCAGGGAAGTTCTGCAGAGAACTTAAGGGAAGTTCTTCAAAGAACTTCATGGAAGTTCTGCTGAGACCTTTAGGGAAGTTCTGCTGAGAACTTCAGAGAACTGCAGTGAAACTCTTCAGAAAACTTTAGGAAAGTTCTACTGAGAACTTCAGAGAAGTTCGGCAGAGAACTTAAGAAGGGGTCATCAAAAAACTCTGCTGAGAACTTCGGGGAAGTTCTGCTGAGAACTTCAGAGAACTTTGGTGAAACTCTTCAGAAAACTTTAGGAAAGTTCAACTGAGAACTTCAGAGAAGTTCGGTAGAGAACCTAAGGAAGGGTCATTAAAAAACTTCATAAAAGTTTTGCAGAAATCTTCAGGGAAGTTCTGCCGAAAACTCCAGGGAAGTGTTTCAAAGCCCAAGACCCAAGCTAACGGAAACTGGCATGGAGCTCTGGTTATCATGACTTTGTTTTCGGATTTTGTCGACCTGTGTAATCACATTTGAAACCAAAGAAACCTACTGAGTTTCAAGTGTGGCAGTAAACTGTTTGGTCTTTCGTGCATGTATACTTACTCAAAAGATTCAACAGAATAACCTCATAATCAAACCTCATAAGAATCAAATAATCAAACATTGTACAGGGAAATGATTTCAAGATATTCAAAAACTGTGCATCACAAAGTTCTTCCCAGGGATGCTCGTGAAGGTGAAGTGGTGAACTAATCTATATTCAACACTGCGGTGAATTCATTGAGTATCATTCAGGCGTTGTGAATACCGGTACCGTAAAACGGGGTGACTTCGATCACTTTTTGAACTATTTCTTGAAATTTTCTATGATAATTATCTTTAAAATTTTGTTTTACTCACTCTCTTTCATTCATAGATCAATCACCTTTACGTTTTTCATTCTGCTATTTGTATAGTATGCTAGCCAGCACTGTTGTGTTTCGATCTGTACTAAAGAAAGCCTCGACAGTTTTATAATGGCGCTGTAATGAATGAAAGAGAGCGATCCCGGAGAGAATCTCTCAATTGTAGATTCGCCCTAATGAAAAAAAACCCTAGAATTCTTTAATTCCCACGGCCAATTTTCAATAATGGGGTGACTTCGATCAAAATCAATTTTATCCATTTAAAGTGCTTAAATGAATAAAAACACCAAATTTTTATGCAAACCGTTTGATGCAGATGTCTCCCGAATAGCACAGGGGAGGAGCATTCCCCAAAGGGAACGTTCATTAATTATGTCACGCAAAAAAGGACCATTTTCAAAACCCTCCCCCTTTGTCATGTTTTTTATGGACCTTAAATTTTGTGTACAGATTATCACATTTCCCAAAACTCCCTTCCATTAAAAGCATGACATAATTTATGAGCAACCCATCCATTGCTATTTTTCAGTAGTTCACCAGTAGAAGTATTTTTCGTACTGCCTCCAACGCAGCATCGATCGATTCGGAACTGTACTGTAAACAAGCTCTTCCACCAACTTTTTGCACGTACTTTCTCGGCATTTTGGACTTCTCAATGCCATTAAATTGTCGAAATAAATGTTTCACACCTTTTTTCCAACACAGAACAAAACAAAACAAACCCATTGACAAATTGGAAGGTAGTGCAACACTTCGAGAAGGTTGTCGCGTTTATTCGTTTGCTCTTAATTTTCGATCAAAATATTTTTTTTTTATTCCTTAATTTGTTTATGTATACAAAATTAATATTTTTTCGCTTAGCTTAGAGAGACGAATGTTTAAGTAATCTGAAAATGTGGTTGTCGATTTTTTTTAAAATCATTTTATTGTTTGAATATATAATTGTTTTTGGGCTTGATAAAAAGTACCATAAGCAGCATTTTTTTAAAAATATTTTTTTATAGCGAAGGAAATAGAGAAATGCTTAAACCAAAATGCATTTATATACCCTAATAAATGTTGAATATATATGGTTCAAAGCTTAAAAAATTCAGGCACTTGGAGAAGGATAATTTTAAATTGAATAAATATCGGACTTGGCGATCGAAGTTACCCCGCTCTACGGTATTCAACTAAGGTATGTATACGCAATTATCTGGGCACATTAAAAAAACTGTAGCTTTTTGAATATGTCAGCCTAGACTTCGCGAGCATGCAATCTTTCATTCATTTGCATTATATTTCGTGAAAGTATTCTTTGCTTTGATGAATCGCTTTAATTTATTCACACTCGCATGCAAGCTTATGAAATGAACATCTTATATCGCTGATTTTACATAGGAGTGGAATAGTCAAACTGAATGATCTAAGCAAGATAAGATTCCAGAGAAATTTCGATGGTCCCGTGCTTTGGAGTTTGCAACTAATTTACCTCAAATTTTTTGAAAAGAGTCAGGACCTGATGTGGAATTGACTGAGTAGGGTGTTTAAAACGATCATCGATATTTATTTTGAATCACTGTGGAAATCAAACAGATAACAGATTTAACTAACTTCCAGCAGTGATGATTCACTTCCAAAACATTCGCACCTAATCTCCTTCTTTATCGTGCGCCAATAAATCTAACCAAACCCATCAACCACACGTCATAAACAACATTCCCATTAGAGATTCCTCACTTGCAAATCATCCGTTCTGCAGAAC
This sequence comes from Aedes koreicus, assembly GCA_024533555.2. Lineage (NCBI taxonomy): Eukaryota > Metazoa > Arthropoda > Insecta > Diptera > Culicidae > Aedes > Aedes koreicus. Next base: position 36,580 of record JAHHFK020005577.1, on the reverse strand, counting down.
ACATTGATCGCAGCAACGTACTGCAATGAATGGTAATCGTGACATGACTGTACTGATCTTTCCGCAACGCCGCCGCTCCGATTTCATTCAAAACACATCTCATTCAGACGCTAATACACACAAACAAACAAACAAACAAAACTCTCGGCAGAATTTCAATCAATCACCCGGCCATCGATTTCGGCGTATGTACTCTAAATTATCTCCCCCGAAAAAACACCCTGCTTAAGCAAATGCTTTTATTTTTTCGTTATTCGATTTAAGCCCGGAAAGCCGTTAAAAACAATTTCCTCAATTTCAATCGATTTGCCGGTTGATTGAGTTTTGAACTACTTATATATTGTTGCTGCTGCTACTACTCTTGCTTTTTCTTGTTTTGCTTAGGTTTTACCAAGTGATGGATGTTGGAAACTTACTGCACTGCCTGGGGACGACATTGTATGCTAAGCACAAGCGTCGATAGAATACACGTCTGAAAGTAAAAAAAAAGAAGAAGAAAGGAAGAGGATTAAAATCAATCAATAAAAATGAACAGCGATTGTGAATTTTGTTCGTTGCATTCTTCTGGCGCAATTCCCGCACATATTTTAGCAATTGAGATCGGATTTATATTGCTTCTGTTTGACGTGATTCCAATCGGGAAATCGAGGTCTCCCGTCTGTCAAATGCACGTCATCTCGTCTTCTGAATTTCGGCACACTGACTGATGAATTATTCAGGCTTCTTCTGCACAGACAAAGAACTTCCCCCCTCGAGCAGGTTGGTGGCGACGAACCCAAATCGAGCCTCATCTTCTATTGTGACATCGTACATTTATTCATCCAGTTTATTACTCATTCAAACTGTGATTGCAGAGACGGTTATTGCACGTGGTTACTGCTCCGACTGATCGACGGCGATTAGCCACAACCTGTCGACACTTTTAATTGAATTGGAATAGCTAGACCGGGCGTATTCATATGATAGCACCATTTGGTTTGATTGCTAAATTGGTGCCATGGCTTCTTGGTGGCTTCTCTTGTAAACGGTGCGATAAGTTCAACGTGTGTCATATCAATAAATGGTGAGGCGTGAGGAGAATCGCTCCAATATGGGTGATCGTTTTAGGGGGGAATGGGATCCGAAGATTGTCTCCTAGCAACGGGACAGGTGTATCAGGAACACGTTGTCTGGGGAGAATTGATTTCAGGAATTTGCATGACATCTGTGCGAAATGCCATTCGGGGATCGTCATCGGAGGCTACATTTCGCTTGGAGACCACGGGGAACGAGACCCTTTCGTAACGGTTTTAGATGGAGCGTGGTTTGAATTGACAATGAACGGTGTCAATGTCTTTGGGATTGTTGATTCATGAAAAAATGTAACAATGTGGGCAATCCAAACACATGTTCTGACGAAATAGTGTAATTAAAGACAAAATCAAGGATAGTTTCGATGTTCGTGCCGTTATATGGATATTAATGAGAAATTTTGGATACATAAAACAGAAGCAAACTTTGAAAACCTCGCCCCACAGTGCAATAGTATCAAATCGAACCGAATTAATCTCTTAAAGTTCGAACACATTTAATTTGAAACTGATTTGGCACAAACTATTTGAAGTTTGCATGGGAATTAATTTGGGAAACTCATCTATGGTGTTTACATCACTGAACAAGAAGACAATTCTCTAAGTTGGTGAAGCTGACTTTTCACGTTAAATTTAAGGTTAAAAAGTTGTTTGCCATTAAAATCAATATTGTCTTATGAATAAGCTCAATCAACTGCCCTGCCGACAAATTTGATATTTCTGGCATGTGAAATAGAGCACAGAAAAGAGCAGTAGGCCATAGTCACAGAAGACAGACGTTTTGTTTTGTTTCCGCTTCACTATTTGTCTCAGGAAATAAAGTGATTGTTTTAGAACTCTGAATCCCATTTCCGGTGCGCCATCATTAAAAAAAATCCGACAAGAAGAGAATGTCTAGTAAAATTCAACAATTTCTGGATATCGAACACATTTATTCCAGTCATATTAAATATATTTGGTCGAAACCGTATTAATTTATAAGTCTGGCGAAAATATTTTCTTCACACTTAGAAATTATGAATTTTACACGAGACGTAATTCCTGTTTGTAAAAAGTCGAAGAAAGAAAACAAAGATTTCGTGTAAAATTATGTTTCCTCAAACTGACAAATACGCAATTCGACAAAAGATGTGTTTGATTGAATTGATTTTCTCATCTCTTTCAACTCATTCTTATGTGCTATAGGACGCTTGCATGTGTCGGTCTCATGGAACGAACATTTACATGACATTTTGGTAGTGTGTTCCTATAAAAAAATTCCATGGTTGCCGGTATAAAGTTGAGGGTGTCCCTTAAAAATCAGTTTTTTCATTCTAACTTTTTAGTTTAAAATGTTAGTAAAAAATAATCTTCAGAAAAATTGTTGAGCAAATTATGATGCATGTTGAACTAAGTGTTTGGGTATATTTTATTTTTCAAAAGTTAGGGGTGATTTTAACGAAAAACATGTCCGGTTCTGAGCAGTCCCCGCTCGTGTGCCCCAGGAGTACCTGGGCTCATTTATATAGCATTATGTTCCTTAATATGCATTAAAACAAGAAGTTGATGGTTTTCTGGCCAATTCTCGCCTAAACAATCATAAGGTCGTAAAGAAAAAACGCATATTTTTAGTTAAAATTACCCCTAACTTTTGAATTATAAGTTGTATTTTAAAAATTTGTTTAGCAAAAATGCGCGCTATAATGTTTTCTATATTTTGTTTGGACATTACTTTTTCTTAAAATGAGAAACAAAAAAGTTATAAAACAAAAGTTGAGAAACAAAAAAATAAAAAAACTCATTTTTTTAGAGACACCCTGAGTTAAAGCAGAAAATTAGTTAGTCTATCATGGTCAAATAAAGAGCTAGAAAAATTATGTCTTCAGCAAAGTTGCTTGAAATTGTATGCTTAACAAACTTGTGTTTGACATCACCGTTCTATTATGCTTTGTAAAAAAGTACACAGAAAAAAATAATTAATTTTAACAGGCGCTTAAAGTTTCCCCTCGTTTAATTCTAAGCCAAAGGAAGCAAAAACAAAGAAATTGTTTGCAATCTTTCATTCGCCATACAACAATGTTTGCTATCTTTCATACAACAGGCTTGATTCAGGCGTTATCTGGCTTAAATTTACATGAAATATCCCATTATTCTCTGCGAAATCTTGCATTCGATGCATTAGATAACGCAGAATATTAAATGTTTCTTTTTATCTGTCTAAGTAACAGCACCGCCCTAGCGGTAAAGTTTGGAACAACAAAGCGATCACCACAAGATGGAAATGTTTTTAAAATACAACTTTGTAGAAAACACATTTGAAAATTTACACAAAATTATCGATAAATTTTGTCCTTGCTCAAATTTTTGTCTGCGGAATATTTAACTTTAGTAAGCTCAAGAGAGATCTTTGAGAACTACAATCTGCATTCACTGAGAATATAAAAACAAGCTCTCAAACTTATGCCAGTAATACAGATGGTTGATTTAGAAGGAACAATTGCTTCCATGGGCAAAGCTCAACTTATCTGAAGATAAATACGTTGTCGTACAACATCATGGAGCGCCTTGTTACATATCTAATCGGACCCAAAGATGGCTGATAGAAAACCGAAAGTTTTGCCCCAAGACTCGCCCCCCCCCCCCCCTCCGACAGCCCGTACCTGAATCCTTTAGATTCTTCAATTTGGGCATATGTTGAAGCATAAGCCTTCAGAACATCTCATCCTGGTGTGAAGACCCTGAAGACTGTTATAACGCACACATGGCAGCCGATTTCGGAGGACTGCGCTCGAAAGGCGTGTTCTAGCTTACAGCGTTGTTTTCAGGATGTCATTGATATGACTTGTGAACACATCGAGCAAAGAGGTTAATACATATAATTTTACTCGAAAAATTTACCCTTTGCCGTTATCTAATGCACAAAGAGGGAATGCTAGATTTGGCAGAATATAATAAATTTAAGCCAGATAACGCCTGAATCCAGCCTGTTTTATGAAAGATTACAAATGTTTTTGTATGGCGCATGAAAGATTGCATACAATTTCGTTGTTTACGCCTTCGTTAGCATTGAATTAAACGAGGGGAAATTGTCTGAAGAACAAACTACTAATATTTAAACAAATTTTTAGACCGGTCATGCTTTATGCTGTTCCAATATGGTCTAGTTGTAGTGCTACCAGGATAAAAAAAACACTTCAAAGGATTCAGAACAAAGATGATTTTAAAGCTGCCTTCTTGGCACAGTACTTAACGATGTACAAGAATTTTGAATGTTGAGACTTTAGAACAAATGTCCAACAAAATAATTAATAATTTCAGACAAAAATCGTTGCAATCTTCTTTTGCAATGATTAATTCCCTTTATGCTTACTTAAGATTAATTTTAGTTTGTTTTTAGTTTTAAGATTATTATTGTTATACTGACACGCAGGAATAAAAACCTGTTTAAAAAACTGAACTGCTAAGGCATGAACAATGTAAACAAAATTAGGTACATATTTTGACAATTAAGGTTGATACGTTACGGTTGTAGCTGGAGCACTTAGATTAACATGAAATCTTTATAGGTATGAATAAATAAATTTGGAACAAATAAAGAGTTAAAAAAAAGAGGGCGAATTTTACACGGTTTTGATACAATTTATTTTTTCCTGTGTAGTTAAAAATGGCATTTGAAAAATATGCCATAAATTTTGGCAATTTTTCCTGTCGCACCCTGCCGGAGGATTTGTTTCAGTTTAGAAACGTTCCTTGCCTCACAGGCATAGATTATTTAGAAATTGTACGGCGAAAATTGACGTTTCCGAATGTGGTAAAATTCGAACTTTTTGTAATAAAAAAATTATTAAAAGATCACTGCATAAGTTCTAAGCAAAATAAATATGTCCCTTTCCTTTTGACTTTTGCTTTACTTTTGCTCCTATTTGTTGATATCTCCTCTACTCTAATGCCAAAAAGTGAGGTTAGCATTTACGCACATTGCTCCGTTGGCATTTGTTTCTATCTTGATAATTTGAAAACAACCACTTGCAGCATGCAAGCAAAAGAAGCAACTCACTCGAAAACTCCATCAGCGTCATTACGTGAGCTAGCAAAATTGCTGAATCTTCCTAAAAGCACTGCGTGGCGGGTACTTACAAAAAATGCACGGATACCCTTAAGATGGCCCGCAATCATGCGTCGAAATGGAACCGTTTATCGTGAGTTGCGGTGGAAGGTTTTCCGGAAGATCAAAACTAATCCCAACGTATCAAATAATGATTCGGTGAAACCAGCGACCAACATCCCTCGCTGTTAAGTGCAGTGCATCAGTTTCTAATATTTCCAATTGGATTTTGGGTTTCTGCATGAAGATGGTTCAACAGCTACATGTAAGATAAAACTCGACAGACTGTTTTCAATGATTTTGTTTCAAGCCCTGTAGAGAACAGCCTAAACGAACCACAAGGGAGTGTATTAGGGCTCATTTTATTCATTCTATACATCAATGACATCCCGAGCAGAAGCGAATAACTTGATAACTGGCCTTGGTATTTAAGAGCCCAGATTAAGAGGTAAAATACCTGAGGATAATACCATCAAATTGTTCCCACAATGTCATGCGAATACCGAATTGAGGTAAGACAATACCAAAATAATACCTCTAAGGTGACCAGATACTTACCCAGGTATCCGGAATATCAAGTTTAGATATTCTAAAGACATTTTGCTTGCAATTCTTAGGTATTTTGCTTAGGTATTTTACCTCTTAATCTGAGCTCTTTAATACCAAGGCCAGTTATCAAGATCAAAATTAGGTATTCATATGCTTTTGTGTTCTGCTCGGGATGCGACGAGTCATGCATTTTTGTGACATTAGGTATTATTGTTGCTGGTGATACCGTCTTAACAATTGCAGCTTAAAGACTTCAAAAGCCATTTCACGTTTTAACGCAGATATGTTGTCTCTAAGTGAATTTTTGAAGTTCAGTGACGTGAAATTGAACATATAGAGCAGTTCCACGTGAAATCGACCATAAAATTTGACGAAATTTGACACGATCCGCTAGGATTTGGACGAAATTTCACAAACGTATTTACGTATTTTGACATAAGGATATATCGTCCGGACTCAAGAGCAAATTTTGAGAAGAGCTTATGTGTTTTTGATACAACAGTTTTAGGAAAACAGTAACTCGGAAATTGTTCGTTTAACAGAAAAAAAATGTCATAGAAGAGATGGTAAGAAATCAAAATCTCCATGTCAAAAGTATACACAGTATATACATATTTACATGAAAATATCATAAAAACTTAAATTAAAATTTCAGATAGGGGAATGTGCTCTAACGTGGGTCTATGGATCTAGGATTTGGCCTATGCTTAAAACTCGAGGTAAAGATGTTTTAACCTTTTTTATCTTTAAAATCATAAGTGTACAGTAAAATTGCCTTGTTCACATATCAATATGGGCATTCCATAGACCTACCTTAGAGCACTTTCCACTATACATTATTTTTCATTTTTGACGTAGACTACGTCTTACGGCAAGGGTAGGATGTCAAATTGAAAATCTAAAAATAAGCGAAACGCTAATTTCTTAATAAATACTCGATAGACTTTCAAGATATTTACACCAATCGGTTGGAAATTTTCCCGCTTATCAATTCAACTATCAAACATTATCCGTTAACAATTTCAAACTATTGAAAATAACGAAAATGAAAGCTGATGGCTTATAATTTTGTTTTGCAGGTTAAATTTACTAAATGCACAGTACTTTCCGATCACAGATTTCAAATGTGAGCAAGGGAGGACTAACATGCAGCAGTGATTGATGTAAAAGCGGAGCAACGAGCCAATATGGATTTGGCAGCTGGCGGTGGCATGTACCATCGAAGGTACACTGGAGACCAACCATTGGTCATTCGATGGAGGCTGTTGCTAGCAAGCCGTTGGCTAGGAAACTGTTGCCAGGCAGCCTTAAATTATGCAATGGTTTGCTAGCCAGACGGTGCACTGGGTGCAGCCACGACGAGCGAAGTAAGCTGCTTGTGTGTGTGTGTGTGTGTGTGTGTGTGTGTGTGTGTGTGTGTGTGTGTGTGTGTGTGTGTGTGTGTGTGTGTGTGTGTGTGTGTGTGTGTGTGTGTGTGTGTGTGTGTGTGTGTGTGTGTGTGTGTGTGTGTGTGTGTGTGTGTTTGATCTTGCTGCTAGCCATCTTTTGGTAAGGCGCAACGTGCAACGGCTGAAATAACCTGCTTCTTCAAAAGACCGAGAAGGTTTTAATTCAAATACGGACCATTTCGAATCCGTCATTTTCAAGACGACGGATTCGATTTCGAGAGAGTTTGTAAGATTTGAATTTATCTAAAATTACTTTCCAGGTTCTTACCAATTGGCAGACAGCGGTGGCTATAATAATTTTAGTTTTCTCTGCGTTGCATACATTGAGCATTGTGTACAATTTACAAATGACTGCCTTCACAAAACATTGAAATATCGGACGCTAATAATTCGATCGTTTCTTGATTGATTTATTTTTGAGATTTTGCACCAACCTAAAGGTTTTTACGATTACCATTTTTTGTTGTTAAATATTTGAAATTTTACAAATAGAAGATGAATATATTTTGTGTACATAATCATCCATCGGGGTGGAAAAATTCTAAAGAATGTTGCATTCCGGTAAATATCAAGAAATTCCTTTTCACGGCCAACGTTTTGATTCTCGAACATGATATTCCGAGGTGACATACCAGCAAATCCTTTCTCAAGAGTGTACAAAAGAATTTTCCAACATAATTATTATCTAATGCTGGTCTAACGATCTATTAGGACCACACGCACGCTTTTTGCTCAGACTACACCTTACGGCAAGGGTAGGCGTCAAGTGAAAATTTGAAAATAACTGAAACAGTTTGAACGCTAATAGCTTCATCATTTCTCGATAGATTTTCGAGATTTTTCCTTCAATCAGTTGGAGATTTTTGTGACTGTGAACTATCAAAAATATCATTAATTATTGACTTTGCATTCCAAAATAGACCCTGAACAATCTATAACGCGATAAGGATAATGGTCTCCAGCTGGTCTATCATATCAACACAATCACTACAGCCAGCACCACCGTTGCCTTTCATTATATCAACATTAAAGTCAAACGTCCCTTTCCAGGGCCGCCAAATAATTTCTAAGAAGTGAATCAAGCAAATGTTCTAACATATTTACTCACTTACTTATGCTAATCCAACATCTCATTAGTACAGTACCTGAGTTGCTATGTTCCGCTGCTAAATTAAAGAAACTAATCAAACGGTGTGACGAGGTCTACGTCAACCGGTCGTGTGTTAAACACAACCGATAGTTTTCCGTCATTATTTTAAGTTCTAGCGCTATAAATGTGACAAAAGTCTTCAAGTCTTCCAAATCTTTCCAACTGAAACCAAACGAATCGCAATAAAAAATCAAAAAAAAAATGAAATAAAAAAATCGATGGTATCCTACAAAACGAGTATACAGGGTGTCTCACAATAGGTGTCACTGAAACAAAATGGGATTACTGCAAACCAAATCAACCAAATCATAGGATTTATTTTTCATTTGAAAGATACATGTTATAGAAATAAACCATATTAATTCAATTCAAATCTCTCGCCCTTTGCCTTGTAAACTTTGCGCAAACGCTTTGTAAACCTATCGCAGCTGGCACACACGATTTCCTGAGGAATTTGGTCCCAAATATCAACCAAATGTTTCTTGAATAAACTAGCCCTTTCGTAGGGCCTATATGTTGAAGCATATAACACCAAACAAAGTAGCCAAACGGGTTGAGATCCGGTGAAGATGCAGGCCATTCTTCGCTTGTGATTGATCACAAATCACGGGAAAATTTTCCGCGCACCATGCTTGTGTGTTCATTGCCTTGTGAGCTGGAGCTGAGTTCTGTTGAAAACAATATGGTGTATTCCCATACACCGTTGAAGCATGAGGAAGCAGATTGCTCTTCAAAACCTGCTCAATGTAATATTTAGTTTTGATTTTTACGTTAGGTTCTTTGAAAAGAAGAGGAAGTTTTCCTTTGCGTGAAACGGATTTTCGATACATTCTGATAGCACTCTATAGCTAGTTTATACCTTGGAATATTGGCAAGACTTTTGCCATGCACACGATCATTTTGTTGATTATGACTGTCCTGAAGGAGGATGAGCTTTTCATCCGAAAATAAAATCTCGCAGTAACCAAGCCGAACCAAAAGATTTCTGCTTTTTTGGACCCTGGCTTGCTTTTGACATTCCGTCAACCCGTGAACCCGTTGTTTCTTGTACGGCTTGCATTCCAGATCATGTCTGAGGAGCCTGTTCATTGAAACAGGGGATATTTGAAATTGTTTGCTCAATTTACGGCTAGATACGGCCGAATTACGTCTTATTCGCTCCCTCACACATTTGATATTTTTCTTCGTTCTGACAGTTCGTCTGGCACCTGCTTTGTGTTGAATATGAATATTTCCAGTTTCCTTGAACCGTTTCAAGATAAGAAAAACAAAACGCGTACTCATTCCGAATGTAAATTTTAAAACTTGCTCCCGTATGGCTTGCATGGTAGCTGATAAATATAAACAAACGGAATCGCTTATTTATCGTCAGCGATAAGCTGTCAAAAGAATACACTCAAAACGGATACAATCAATTCCGCTGTTAAAATCACCCAGCTGAAATAAACCAAGGCTGTTAAAAGGTGACACCTATTGTGATACACACTGTAGTTGACCATAGACAAATTAGAACATGCCAGTTAAATTCACTTTTTTTCTACCAAAATATTCTTATAATTATACTTATACTTATAATTACACTTTTTGTCCAAAACGAACGATTTCCGAGCTTTTGTTTTCCTAAAACTGTTGTATAAAAAACACAAAAGCCCTTCTCAAAAGTTACTCTCGTATCAAAAGGACCGTTCCTCATGCCAAAACACTTATACTGTTATTCCGAACACTTTTGACAAGTTTCGGCCAAATCCTAAATACTAAAGTTTTGTCATTTACTGATTTGGCGTTGAAACGGTCATTCTCTAGCTTAGTTCTAAGACAAAATCAGGAAGGGACGAAAAAGTTCTATTGTGAGATATCATGCTACGACATGACACACAAATACCCATCGTTTCGTACATTTCGTGGTTATACCCCACAGAATGATGTTTTCCAATTAACCTTGACGACATGCACGTGAATTATTACGGTTCTTCTTCTTTTTTAACATTTCAAGCTTATTTCAAGCTCATCCCTGCTTTTTCACAATTTTTGCATTAGTATGATTCTGTGGCATCATCAACCCGACCAGAAGTGTATATCATAAAAATAACAAAATTATAACAGACCTTGTTACGACTTACTCATCATGATATTAATTGGTTAAAGACGTTTTCATTTGGGCAATTGTACAACAAACTTCTAATTGAGATATAATGCCAAAAATGCTGATATAATTTGGCTACATCGCAACAAAACTGTTACAAAGTTGGCTCTGTTGATGCCCTTATGTCTATATCATAGTTTGCTATTAGTTTGTTAACTCTTGGGATTTTTTGTTACAATTTCTCTTATTTTAACTATATCCGCGATCTAAATTCTAACAAGCTCTGTTAGAAAAACAGTGTAACTGAATAACAAAACCTGAAATAATTTTGTTGGTTCTCTCTGGTCAGGTACCCTATGCCCAGGGAGTCGAGATTTTTTCCTTAACGAAATATTTCTAGACCAGACCGGGAATCGAACCCAGCCACCTCCAGCATGGTATTGCTTTGTAGCTGCGCCTTTACCGACTGAGCTAAGGGTGGACCCAATCATTACGGTTGCCCTTCGGATTGTTTATCTTTGCACAGCACTTGATACTGTTGAACTTGATGATAATTTTACTAGAACTGCTCTTCACAATTTTCGTTACTAGATTTATTGCTTCAATCAATCTTATTTTTATAGTACTGTTCATAGGTAAAGTGAATATTGTTACAGGTATATGATCATTCTACACATGTTCCTGCAATGTCTTCCTAAGAATCGTTTCCTACAACAAATTGTTACGATTAAAGGAGAAACTGGAGAGAGTCCTTTATCTATATGGTTTATAGGCTAGGTTAATTGTCACTTTACCACACAACACACAAACCAAACCAACCAACTACAATTATTCACCAGCCCACAAATCAAATATTATTTAATGTTTGTGGTCCGTACCCTTCAAAATTCACCGGACTTGGTCCCGTATCCCCTTTGCCCGTCAAAATCCTAGTTCTTTATGGGTTCTTACCCAATCCCATTTTGTTAATTTTTGTATGTTTCTGGCAACAAGCGGTTGAGAAATTTGTGAAATCTCTTCACAAATTCAGGGTGGCCACAGACTCGGGAAGATCGGGAAATGCGGGAAAAATGCGGAAATCCAAAATCATCGGGAATCATGCGGGAAAAAGTCGGGAATGGTAAAATTCATCGGGATTTTTTGTCATATGGCAGGGGCCATGCTCACGCCTTTTTAAAATTAATGATTTGAGTAGAATCTGTGTTCATTTCCGGCAAACTTGAGTTAACATGGTCAGTGTGTGTTTTTTTAATTATTTATGCCATTTTCTCCATCAACCCACTGAGAAAACACGAGGCTCGTTGGTCCGACCGTATCACACTGTAGTCAAGCGCAAAAACTTGGTCGATATTGGTTTAAATAAAAAAAAATACTTTAAGTTTAGTGAGGTTTAACGCGCGCACACTATCGTGTCTATCGTCATGTAAAAATTGATAGTTTTCCCACAGATAACCTAAAAGTTTTCATTGTGGTTCGCGATAGAAAAGATCTTTTTGACAGCTGTTTGTTATGTTTTCTACTACTACATTTCCACATTCTACATCGAGACGTGATAAGCTTAATAGTTTCTTCAGAAAAGTTTTTCCATGAATTATTTTCCATCTTATGAAGATCAAAATTTGGTGACTAATCACCCTATTGATGAGAATTGTTTTTTGATTTCTAATATTTGCATAGAGAATTTAACTTTATTTCGCAAAGTTAAAGGAAATTTAATACAAAACAACTTTACCCAAGCCTTCATAAGGCTTTCTATTAATTTTAATGTAACTATGGGGAGTTCTTTTTTGAGCATCCCTTAAATTCATTTTTTTTTAAATGTATCATCTCGTGGCGATTTTTTTGCAAAATTTAAATGCTCTACATTTTTGTTTATCATATAAAAACACACAAATGTGCTGAAAACAGTCTATTGTGATCTCTCATATTTTTTGAGATATTGAATGGTTTTAACAAAAAAAAATGCAGTTTTTTTAGCGTAAAAAATCCTAATAATCACCCAATTTTCGCAGACGAAACTATTTGCATATAAAAGTATGAATTATTCATTATTTTATCCAGATGCAACTGTTCGTCTCTCAGTGTCCCTTGGGTTCTCAGGGAATACCAGATCTATTTTCTCTTTCTTTTCGACGATTTGACGGGGTTAATTAGAGCCGCTATGGAGAAAATTGTTAAACCCGAGCGTCTGACAGTCAAAATCGTTAATTGAAATATAATTGACGGAGAGCATTCTTCTGACAGCCCTTAACGTGGAAATCGGTTAGGCCTCTAAATCGGCAATCCAAAAAAAAAAAAAAAAAAATTTTAAAAATAACCCCCCCACCCACAATAAAAAACCCCATATACCCATCACCCCCCCCTAACCCTAATTTACCACTTTCCCCCCCCCAACAAACCCAGAGCCCCCTGCCTCCCTCTAAACCTTCGTATAAAAAGACCCTCTGACCCCTCCGGTGCCTACCAAGGTAAAAAAAAAATTTTAGCAACGCTGCTCGGTGTATTCTCCCACGACGTTTCTTCCCGGTCCCAGAAAAAAAAAAAGCGTTGGGAAAAAAAAATGTACGGTGGGTTTTCCCAAGAAGGAGGCCAAATTTGACAACATTTTTCGACAACTTATTCAAAACGACGTATCTGATTTTGTAAACAAAGAGGTGAAGTAATATTCAAACGTTAAACTCTTGAAACCCTTACCACTTTCACGCAAACTAAGACCACCAACACAACGAATAGCATTTCCCTAACATGATGGTGATGCTAATGCTAGGGTGCTGAGAGTTTTAAGAAATGTACGTTTGAATCTTAATTCCCCTCTTTGTTAATATAATCAGATACGTCGTTTTGAATAAGTTGTCGAGATTTGTTGAAAGGGCACTGATCCTGTCGCACGGAAATGCGACGATGGGGGGACGCGGGCGGAGCGGGCGGAGGGTGGTTTGTTTGCTCGCCGACTACGCCCCCGGCCCCCGCCGCTGCTATGGTGAACTCCCGAACCCCCTTTTCCCATATCCCCCCCCCCCCCCGCGCCCCTCCCCCCGGGCCGCTCCCCCCACAAAAAAGAAGGATTTACAAGAAAAAAAAAAAAGAAAGAAAAGAGAAGAAGAAAGAACAGCAAAGGAGCTTGAAGCAAAGAAAATGAAGCTTTTGGCCAATGCCCAGAGGGATGCAGCGTGCATTGTCGAGCAACTAAAAATGCTTCAAAAGTGAGCGAGGATACCGAAGGGTTTTCAAAATAAAAGTATTTATTTGGGGGCGACCCCGGCGTAGTCGTTAACATACATACCTCTCACGCCAAAGTCACGAGTTCGAATCTCACCCCCGGAAAAGTTACGAAAATGCCCAAAAGCGGTGTTTGAGTGACTACGACGGGAGATGAGCCAGCCCAAGGCTGAAAATCTTGATAATCAAGGAACAAAAAATAAAATAAAAGTATTTGTGATTGAACTTGACTGATTAAAGACTGACACTGACTAACAAAATAACAAAAGGACAATCGAAAATAACAGACAAAAGGACTCAAAATTCTCAAACGTGGCTCCTTCCGAGTCATTTGCAACAGCGTCTTCTTGGACGACATGTTCCGTGTATGGCTGGCAAAATGATTCGAAAGGATTTACGCAACGAAATCATCAAAGGCCTGGCGTAGAAGTTTCTACTCATTTCAGAGTCCCGCCAATAAACCTTCATAAAAGATGTTTATGCTTCTAGAAACTTGAAAGATCAATGAATTATATAGAGCGATTTTTGTTCTGGTATGCAAAATGTGAGACCAAAGACGGTTACGCAATACTCAAGAAGCCCGATTTGCAGCTTCTATTTGTCATTGAAACAAGTCAGAAGCATTCCAGATTGAAAAATTTCCTCAAAAACTTCAAAAATATCTATTAATCCAACAAATATTCACTTAATTTTCCAGTCGGGAAAATTATGCAAAAATGCGGGAAAAAATGCGGGAAAAATGCGGAAATTTTTAAATAAAGATTGTGTGGCCACCCCAAATTGTTTTTATTTGTTTTTAGAATTTTTAATAATTATTATTTTTTTTTTTTTAAAAAAAAAACACACACAAAAAATATACACTTTTCGCAAAAAAAACAAAAAAAAAACAAAAAAAAAAAACTTCTTTTCTGTAATAGTACAATTCTTGCAATATATTCACGGTTGGTAAGAACCCAAGTAACACGAAATGTTTGATTGCATGCATTTTTGCTTAAATGAAACAAATGATTATGTTGCCATTTTGATGATGGAAACCCCCTTCGGGTACTACTATAGAATTGAAATAGCGTAGAATGTGGAGCCCATGAAACATAATTTATATTTGACAATTATCAAAAACTACAATTCTAAAACTAAAATTTAACAAATTTTCGTCGACAACAAAAAGGCTTTCATGAACAAGGTAAAGTATGAACTATGAACTCCAAGCTTACTAGATCGGTGTTCTTACCACTCGACCATTTCGACATATGAGATATAGAATAGACAGAATCCTTTTAAACCTTACCATCATCCTCTTTGCTAACTTTACGCGGGACTTAAATAAGTATTTGCTTTGATAAAAAAGAATTCTAAAAGGGGTATTAATTTAAATTAAAAGTATTTGCTAGAGCAAATAATTGTTCGATTGCTCTGACGTTTTTATGTTTCAAAACGTTATCATTCAATCAATTTCGCCAATCATGATGTTCGGTCATGCAAGCAATTGGAAACTGAAACTCTCCAATATTTTAGCATTCTAGCATAACTGAACTAGTTTCTAGAATGTTTCAGTGGCAAACGTGTTTGTAATTTAAATACATATTCGAAATATAAACCTATACGGAACTATCAATACTCTTTCTCTTCATGTCTATTTCGTTCTAGCAATAAATTACCGTCCACTCCTAGCGCTTCGCATGGAGATGATAAATTATCTACTTCTGACAAACTTCATCATATAAATTTGTCTTAATCAAAGTCCAAAAACTGTCTTCTTCCGTCCAATACGGCACTAACTAAATATACCTAACTAGTTTTGTTGACGTTTGACCTTTCTAGCATATGATTATTTTTTGAAATACGGAAGATGTATGTTGATACATGTTTGAAGCAAAATATGCAAACAAGATGTCAGGCGTAGACATGTTTGTTTGTCCTACCTGAAAAACATCAAACACTTGAATGACAAATCAGTTAGTTGGCTAAATAAATCTAGATTTGGAATACCTCAAACGATCACCTTCATGACAAAACTAGTCAAATTACTCTGTTATAGATCTACAGCACAACACATGAAAAATAAAACTCAAATATTTATGTTTCCGGTGCTACTTGGGAAACATAATTACCTATCTTGAGAAAAAATTTCATCGAATTCAAAAACTGTTTTTTTTTATATGTCGACTTAAAATTTTCAAATTGTTTTGTTTCAGTGTAGGATTCGATTTGGATTTTTTTTTTGAATTTTTTTTATTCAAAAATTTGGCTAATTTAATGATTGTCAGCTATTTAAATTCATCTTTCAATTTTGAGTGAAAATTAATGTAGTTCTATAATACTAGAACTACATTCTAGAACACAGCCTTGAGGGTCAACGGCATTATGTAATTATTACGCTTGTATCAAAATATCAAAACTAATTTATTGGTTCGTATACAAAGCTTCCTGTCAACAACTGTGGAACAATAAGTTGAGAGCTGGCAAAACGCTCGTTGCAATTTCAAGTCTTGAAACATTAATGAAACAAAAAGGAAATCCTGTACACCGAATAATCCACTATCAATTGGCCAACCGGCTATAAACAATCACATACCTTAAAGACGATAAGCATCATTGTTTGATAGCAGATGTTCACGAGCTACTTCCGGGTTGGAAAAATACTAAGTTTTTATTGAACTGAACGAACAACTTGTTTTCACTTGAATGGCTTGAACAGTAATGACACACGATCATCAAGACCCGAATAGAATTTATAGCAAGATCTGGAAGTAACTAAAATGTCCCCAACAATGAGCCCGACTCATTTTGCCACCTCCTTCGTTCTAACGTTATGCAGTTCACACCAGTTCTAGACTAGATATGTTCACAAGGATAAGAGAGGTAATGAGAAAATCACGCTACACGTCCACAAATTGAACTTAATTTAGAGCCGTATTCTGATTTGCTTTTGCCAAAAGTGGAGCCACATAAATTTGAGTAAATGCAACTGGGATTGACAAGTTAACAACTCGGAAACACTCTTTTGATTTAGGTCAATGATTTTGATCGTTCGGCATGCCTATCTCAGTTAAATTTACACATTTACTCAATTTCAGTGACTCCAGATTTGACGAAAGTGAGTCAAAAACCTCCCAAAATTGAGTTCAATTGATGATCGTGTAGCGTGATTAAATTTACTCATACCTTTCTTATCCTTGTGAACATATCTAGTCTAGAACTGGTGTGCAGTCCGGTGTGAACTGCATATCGTTAGAACGAAGGAGGTGGCAAAATGACTCTGGCTCATTGTTGGAGACATTTAAGTTACTTCCAGATCTTGCTATAAATTCTATTCAGGTCTTGATGATCGTGTGTCATTACTGCTCAAGCAAAACGGATAAACTCAATTACGATGAAAGATCTCACGATTGACGATCGTAAATCATTAACTAATAATAGTGCAGGTCATATTCTTCTCAAATCCAACATTGATAAACAATTATTCATTTATGAAAATAAAATTAATAAATCTATCTGTGGGCACTATTGTCGGAGTACATTTTCCATCCTGTATGGAACTGCGAAATGTATATAGTAAGGAACAAATGGAAAGGATTGCTTCGTCGGAGCAAGCTCAACCTTCTATTTTAGAATCATTGAAAGACGGGTTCAATATCCATGCTCCTTCGCGTAAAATCCTCAAGGCAGCAAAATCCACCAGCTCCCCAACCTTATCAAAATTCGATTTCCTCACTCAGTAATTATTCCGGAAATCGTATGTTGATACTCTTTCAGACTACATAACACATCCTCTACAAGTTCTGCAATCTTTTCTCCACAAAAAAAAACAACTCAAGGCCAGTTGGGAAATCATTAAAAATGCAATTACTCCACGCAGCACTTGCAGTTGTCCAAATGAAGGAATCATTTACTTTTCCTGTTACCCTTCATGTTCCGGAAAACGAGGAAAGACACGTTCGGCCCAAATCCAAAAACGGGAAACAGGTTACCTATGCGTACGCACAGTACATTATAACAGTACCGTCCTCGATCTAAATTCTGCAACAGAACCCAGTTGGTCTGTCGCAGTGCCGCCGCAGCACCAGAACGCAATGCCACACAGGAAGTGTTCCAATCCTCCACACGTAGTGCTAAATATGGGGTGGTGGGGAAAAGGCTTTTAGTTCGCCGGAGAGTTCGATGACGGGCAGAAACAAAAACGAAACTTCACCTTGCGAAATCCATGCCCATACATAATCCCATTAAAGCGCGGCGGCGGCGGCGGTGGCTGCTGTATGAAACCCTCCATTATCTGGAGCTAATTGGAAACGTAACATTTTCGCCAATTGGGAAAAGAAGAGGTACTCATACATTGGAGGGAAAACTGGAGTGGAGGCAGAAACCCTGTCCCGTGGGAGGAATGTTGTGCCATTGACTGGATTTATGTTATGGGGATTATGCAAACAGGCAATTTTCGTTTCACTTTGGAGTCGTTTATTTGCGCTTTTAATACGGTCGATTACGTTGGATAGAAGTTACGAAATTGTTCCGGTGCGCTGCTGAATAAAGATTAAGGCAGCTTATGGATGAAGTAAGTAAATCAAAAACCAACAGTGGAGGCGAAGTTCATTACGGGAAGAATGAAAACAGAAAAGAAGATTAGACGAGAATCGGGAAATAAAAGACGGCGGAAAACTTGAAAATTGATTCATTTTCGAGTTATCAAGGGGTCGTTTCGAAAGATGATTGGATTTTGTGTATTATTTTTTTTTGGGCAATATTTGCCATCCGGACAATTTGTACAACGAAGTTCCTTTTTATGGATGTGTTTTATTGTTACTGTTTACAAGCAAATATTTAGAATGGGATGAATTAAATTATTTCATTCGTTGAATTTGTGTGCATCATAGTTTCAAAAAAAAAAACATCTGATCGCAGCAAGCCCGTGCATTGTAACTGACATGTTGTGCTTTTGCTGCGTTGTTTCCACACATAAAAGAACGAACGTTATTTAGTAACTAATTCTGAATTAAAAGTGAAATTACAAACTCTTCGTGTACTTTGCGTAAAACGTAGTTCATATAATCGATTCCCTCTTAAAATGTATTTTGATCGCGTGTCTTCGCATGGATTGTGCGTCTGTAATGTTTTCCTCCCGTTTTTTTATTTGTTTAGTGCTCGAACCTCGCACCCGGAGAAGCTAATATGTATCTGATAAGGAATTTGGTAAGGTAGTTGAAATATAAACATACAAAGACGCGTTATGGTTGGCAATCGTGCCTATTTTGGACTCCGAAGGACGCTAAGATCGAAAAAAGTTCGCCGAACTACTAAACTGAGCATCTACAAGGCACATGAACGAAACATGGACAATGCTCGTGGAGGACATTGCCTTGGTGTCTTTGAATGGAAGGTGATGCGTACGATCTACGGTGAAGTGCAGATGGAAGACGGAATGTAGAGGAGGCGAATGAACCACGAATTGCATCGCAAAAATCCACCAAAACCCCCACCACCACCCCCCCCCCAACCCCACTCTCAAAAAAATATCCCCCCACCCTTAATACATTATCAAAATAAATTTCCCAAATCTAGAATTCTCTATATTTTTCAAATTAAAGTAAACACACTCCCAAGTAACAATTTTAGTTTTATTCCAGCCGTATAGCCGCCTCCCGGCTTTGTTGATAAAACTACATTCAAAACTGTTTTGTCTACCAACACCTCCTCTATGCTTCTTTAAAGCCGAAATTTGTACAAAATGGCCCACTCTATAGACGGTTGTGAAAACAAGTTAATAAAACCTTTATAAGAACATAAAGATTTTGAAAATGTTCTTGTGAAAGATGTTATGACCACTTGAGAACCTTCATAAAACCTTTTGGCTGCCATTAAAACCAGAATGTGGCCAAATGGCCACATCTGTCAAACTTCTCTGTGAAATCGAGGTTGGTTTTTGTTGTTCTGCTTTGTTCGATTCTTTGCTCTTCTGATTCATTTAGCAGTAAAAAAAAGGTCTAGTGTTGCGGGAAATTTTGTTTGATAGCAAAATATCCAAAACAAATTGTGTTTTCTACAGCGTATTATGCTCCAAATTATGTGCGCAATTATATTTATGGTGAATATTGGCACGATAAGAGCAGAAAATTAATGCGCCTCGGAAATTATGGGAATTTACAACAACATAAATCAAATTAAAACAAATATATTCGATAAATTAATCATGAATTTCCTGAAAAGTGCTTGGAATTGGATGAGATTATCTAAAAGAATGCCGAAATTAGTCTCCGATCTACTGTTTATTTGCATACCATTGAAAATTTGATGCATTTATTTTTCCACATTTCATTTATTTCTTATATTTCAATATGGCGATTGGAAAAAAATCACAGTTTTGCCATAAAGCCAATTTATCTTCGCAATGACTATTATAAAACTATTTGGTCTTATGGTGACTTCTTTCAATGCCAATTTGCCGTTTAATGCATTTACTGGAGGCAAAATGGTTTTAAAATGCTTTTTCAACTGACCATAATAAGATAAAATCAATGAGTCCTAAAACGGCATTTCAATACAGCATTTTACGAGTTCATAAAGTCGAAATAAAACCTTTGATAGGAGTAAAAGGAATTTGAGAAACAAGGTTTTAAGATTGTTGTAAACAAGCTGTGTGGGTTCTCATAAACCTGACCTGACTATGAAACCTATTGGCACCTCTTGGTGCCATAATAAAACCAAATTTTAAAAACAAAAAACACATATATAACATGTACTTGGATGCCCAAGTAACAATTTCAGTTCTATTCCAGCCGTATAGCACTCCTCCCGGCTTTGTTGATGACACTACATTCAAAACTGTTTTGTCCACCAACACCTCCTCTATGCATCTTTAAAGCCGAAATGTGTACAAAGTGGCCCACTCTATAGACGGTTGTGAAAACAAATTAATAAAACCTTTCTAAGACCATAAAGATTTTGAAAATGTTCTAGTGAAAGATGTTATGACCACTTGAGAACCATCATAAAACCTATTGGCCGCCATCAAAACCAGCATAGGGCTGAATGGCCACAGCTGTCAAACTTCACGGCGATATCGTGGTTGGTTTTTGTTGTTTTGCTTTGTTGCTCTTCTGATTCATTCAACAGCAAATAATGGCTCAGAAAAAAGTTCTTCTGTTGCGGGAAATTATGATTGATAGCAAAATATATAAAACAAATTGAGTTTTTTTATAGCGTATCATGCTCCAAATCATATGCGCATTTAATTTTATGGTGAATATTGGCACGATAAGAGCTGAAAATTAATGCGCCTTGGAAATTATGCGAGTTTACAACAACAAAAACAAAATTGAAAGAATTATATTCCGTAAATTAATCATGAAACTCCTGAAAATTGATGGAATTCAATAAGGTTATCTAAACGAATACCGAAGTTTGTCTCAGATCTACAGTTCAATTGTATTACATTTAAAATTTGGTGTATTTATTTTTTCACATTTCAATTATTTCATATATTTCAACATGGCGATTGCAAGAAATCACAGTTTTGCCAAAAAGCCAATTTATCTTAGCAATGGCTACTATAAAACTATCTGGTCGCTTGGTAGCTTTCCTCAATGCCAGTTAGCCGTTTAATGCATTTACTGGAGGCAAAATGGTTTTAAAATGCTTTTTCAACTGACCATAATAAGATAATATGAATGAGTCCTAAAACGGCATTTCAAAACAGCATTTTATGAGTTAATAAAGTCAAAATAAAACCTTTGATAGGAGTAAAAGGAATTTTAGAAGTCAAGGTTTTAAGATCGTTGTAAAGAAGCTGTGTAGGTTCTTATAAACCTGACTAAAATTTGAAACCTATTGGCATATCTTGCTGCCATAATAAAGCCGAATTGATTATTAGTGGCTTTCATAAAACTTTAATAAAACTTAATAAAGCTGGATGGTTTTGGCAATGTTACTTGGGTTTTTTTTTATATTTTTTTTTTTTTATTTTTTTTTTAATAAAAAAAAAAAAAAAAAAAAAAAATACCACTAGAAAAAAAAAACCCCATCCAAAAAAAAAAAAACAGGGGCCCAAAACCCCCCCCCCTCCTTTGCCCCGGGAAAGGCATCTAGAACCCCCCAAATTCCCCATGGGTTTAAGGCCGCTTTCCGAAGGCCATTCCAGTGGTTTGATCCGACAAGACCGGAAGAAAGACTTGGTCTTCTTGGCAGCATGCTTTGGGTCGTTGTCCTGCTGAAATACGAACTTCTCTTCAAGACCCGTCTGGATCAGCGAAACCTCCAGATTTTTTCGCGGGATGTGGATGTAGGAATCTGCCGTCATTATCCCGTCGATTTTCACGAGGCTACCCACTCCACTCCACAAAAAACACACCCAGACCATTGCATTTCCTCCTCCATGCTTCACCGTGCCTTGGACGTGGCGCTCCTGAAGCTCCTCGCCCGATCTGCACCACACACGAACTCATCGCTTTCGATTAAAATGCTCGAATTTTAATTCGTCCGACCAGAGAACCGTTTTCCAGAACTCTACGGGCTTATCAGCATATTCAAAAGCAAACCTAAGGAGTTCAAGGAGTCTGAACATGTATGGGCAAAAGTGAATGTGGGAAATGAAACGCACATTTTTGTACTTTCCTCCAAATAATGCCCGTAAAGCTATATATGAGAAGTTCTTAAGTAATGCCGAAGAAATGATGTCTTGTTTGCCCCCTGAAGTAAAAGTACAAATATATGTTGACTTAAATCAACGCAATGTCGACTTCATTTCCGACAATGATAATGAGAGTATCTTAGTTCCGATAATTGGGGAAAATGATACTCTTCATTTCATATTCGACAACATTGCAAACCTAGTACTTCATTAAATAAACCATATAAAAAATCAACAAAATTGTTATTTAGATTTTCTATTAACCAATGTTTACGAAGACTTCTGTGTGAGTGAATCATTAAATTCAATATGGAGAAATCAAGCCTTTCACTTATTTATTTATTTTTATTTACATGGCATAACGTCACAATACTATAACATAGCCTGATGCACAATATCCCTCCATAATGCCCGATTCGTGGCTGCTCCTCTCCAATCCCTTGGGCACCTTGTACCCCCTAGGTCTTGCTCCAGCTGGTCTGACCATCTTGCTCGTTGCGCCCCACGTCGTCTTGTACCAACCGGATTCCCGTCGAACATCATTTTTGCAGGATAGTTGCCCGGCATTCTCGCAACATGTCCTGCCCAGAGAGTATCCTTCCAGCTTTTGCCACCTTATGAATACTGGGTTCCGCGGCCTAGTTCATCCTTCTCTCCCATATTCCGCCCCCCTGTACCCCCCAAAAAGTTCTCTAAACACATCTTTTTTTTTTTTTTGAAAAAAAGACCGTGCAAATTCGTAGTTGCTACTCCCTTACTGACAGAACTAGTGGAATTGCACAGAGAACCACATAGATGGAGCTTGGGATTAGCTTTTTACATCTTCAATGTACAAGTTCACTAATTCTATTTATAGATCAGTACCGGCGCCGGCCACGTCCTCACGGTCTTTTGGGGAGGGGGGAAGGATGATTAGTTTGACAATCGTTGTTATTAGAGACCGTGAACACCACTGCATCTCTACAATTGCCAAGGGAAGGATAGTTGTGTTAGTGAGGTAGGTTATTTTTAGATCATGGATGCACTGTGGTAAGTGATGCGATCAATGAAAGAAAGCGCAGTAGACTGCTTTTTATTTTAAATCTAGTGGCGATAGAAAGAGGCAAGTGAAAAATGGCAAGGAAGGGGACGGGCCTGGGATTGAACTCCCGACAATCTGCTCAGTAAGCAGAACGGGTAACCACTGAGCTACCCAGCCGCGTCACTACCCCCCCCCCCCTCCCCCCCCCCTCCTACCTCCCCCTTACCCGCCCCTACTCCCCCCCCCCCCCTTTTTGCCCCCAAAATAATTTAGGCCCGAAATTTCACCTCTTTTATATGAAAACCCATCCCCCCCCTCCTCCGGTAGCTGTTTGGTATCCCAAATCCGGACTATCAGTCGATGTAGGCAATTTGTCAACTTGTCCGGGCCCATCTTGATAAGTTCTGCTCCGATTCCATCCCTTCCAACCGATTTGTTGTTCTTCAGCTGCTTGATGGCATCCTTAACTTCACCTATCGTCGGGGGTGGCACATCTCTGTCACTTACTGCATCGACTTCGTCTCTTCCATTGCTGTCTTGGTCCTCTTCCTGTACTCCATTCAGATGTTCATCGAAGTGCTGTTTCCACCTTTCGGTCACCTCACGATCGTCCGTAAGGATTCTCCCATCCTTATCCCGACACATTTCGGCTCGCGGCACGAAGCCTCTGCGGTATGCGTTGAGTTTCTGGTAGAACTTTCGCGTTTCATGTGAGCGGTGCAGCTGTTCTAGGTCCTCACACTCCTCCTCCTCCCTGCGGCGCTTTTTCTCCCGGAAGATTTGGGTCTGCTGTCGCCGCTTCTGTCTGTTGAAGCCTTTCACACAGCAATTGAATATTCTCTGTTTGTGCATGAAGGTGAATGCCTGTCGACTGCGAATTTGAGGAAGTCTTTGACTATAAATCAGAAAATTATGAAAACATTAGGAATAAACTAAACTTAATTGATTGGCAAACAGACTAAAGGAAAGAAGTTTATGTCGAAAGTGCATCTAAAGTGTTCTACAATAAGTTGACTAAAATAATAGAAGAAGAAGTACCAGTTAACACGTACGTCCCCAACCCCTCGGAGAAAGAAAAAATCAAATTAAAAATTAATGATACTCCATCGTTAGCCATCGGATTTTGATGCGGTTTTTACAATAGATCAGAACATTATCCTATTTTGTGGATCTGCACTGGTAATTCCGAAAATGTCCGTAGTTTTGGATTTCAAGGTGGGAGTACTGGGGTAAGTACCTGTCCAGGGATGGTGGACACAATATTTTTAGATGCGAAACATGGCATGCGGCATATCAAACTTCATGATTTAGCAAAACTAGGTCATCAGAAGACATTTTAAGGATTTCTGACCATACTGGCCACTAAAAGAGGCCCGGCGGTATGCGAGTTCCTCCGGAAAAGTGGCCATATTCAAATCTTATCCAAAACCTGGCTTTCGACTTATCAAACTTCATGATTTTGTGAAACTAGGTCTTTGGAAAACATTCTGAGGATTCCTGACCACACTGGCCACTAAGCGGGACCCTGCGGGATCCGAGATACTCCGGGAACGTGGCCATATTCAAATATTTACCAAAACCTGGCTTGCGACGCATCAAACCTCATGATTTTGCAAAACTTTGTCTTCAGAGGACATTCTGAGGGTGTCTGACCATACTGGCTACTTAGGGAGGCCCTGTGGGATCCAAGTTCCTCCGAGAAATTGGCCATATTGAAATATTGGCCATATTGAAAACCGAACGTGAAGGTAAATCTTGCCCAAAAAACGTTTTTAATTATGTCATTACCAAACTGAAGTTGATCTATTTTCCATCCAGAATGTATTTTGATGACACTGAAAGCAATATCTCAAAAGAAATTTGTAATTTATTTGCTAAGTTTATTCAAGAAACATATACAAGCTTCTCAGAAACAGAACGAGATCGTGAATTTATTGGTTTCCATCCTGAATTTCCCAGTGACATTTGCGTTAGTCAAATCAATGTGCACGAAATTTTTGAGGGGTTAGGACATTTAGATGCATCCAAAGACTCACAACCTGAAGGTGTACCTTCTTTGTTTATGAAGACTTTAGCTTCAGAGCTTACTTCTTTATTATGTTGGCTTTTTAATCTGTCACTGGAATCCGGAGAATCTTCACAATTATGGAAAAACTCATTTCTAGTGCCTATTTTTAAGTTTGATAAATAATCTAACGTTCGTAATTACCGTGATATAGCCCTTATATCTTGCATTCTGAAACTTTTTAAAGGCGATTGTGAATATAAAAATATTTAATCAAGTAAATAATAGAATAATTACTAATCAGCAAGGCTTTTTGATGGTCGCTCAACTCCCCACAAAAAACCAAAAATTTAATAATTTTTAGGGAAGAAACGGAAAAAAAAAAACCATGTTGAAGTTCTGTTCACAGATTTTAGCGTTTGATCGTGTCGATGTAAGGAGTGTATCGAATATAAGCTATCCACATACATTTGCGTCGTACGCATGTATTTGTGATGGTTTTTTATGCTCTGAACACTGCATGCTGTGCGTTTGACTGTCAGCTTTCTTTTGTTTACTTGTTTGTGCGGTTCAAATTCTGCGTTTTCAAAATGTCGCGTATTGAAAAGGAAGTGAAAATTAAGGTTCTGGACACATGGCTAAGTGAGAAGGGTATTACTATGCGAAAATTGGCGAAGCGGTTTGGAATTCATCATGCGAGTGTTAAAACCATCATTAATAAGTTTGGGGAACACTATTCTTTGGATGAGCTACCAAGAAGAGGCAGAAAACACGGTTCTTCCAACCCGAAACTGGAGCAGAAAGTGGTATCTCTAATCATGAAGAACAAATCAATGTCAATACGTGATTTGGCCAAAAAAGCAGGAACGAGTGTCGGAATGATCCAGCGTATCAAGGGGCGAAACCACCTGAAGACCTACAAGAAGCAGAAAATCTCGAAACAAAGTGCAGAACAGAAGAAGCGAGCAGCAACAAGGGCCCGGAAATTGTATTCGCGTCTTTTGCAGCGTCCGGATGCATGCGTTTTGATGGACGATGAGACCTATGTAAAGGAGGACTCAAAAACCCTTCCAGGTTCACAATACTTTACTGCCGTCGTTGGGGAGGATGTGAGCGATGCGGACAGGTCGATTCAAGTGGAGAAATTCGGTCGAAAGGTACTGGTATGGCATGCAATATATTCCTGTGGTTTGAAGTCAACCATTTTTTACACTACCGGAACTATAAATGCGGAAATCTATCGATCTGAGTGTCTCCGGAAGAGATTTTTGCCTTTATATAAGAAGCATAGTACACTTCCACTGTTTTGGCCGGATTTAGCGTCGGCTCACTATGCCAAAACCAGTCTCAATTGGCTTGCGGAAAAGGGTATAGATTTCGTTGAGAAAAATATCAATCCACCAAATTGCCCTCAGCTTCGACCCATCGAACGTTACTGGGCAATCGTGAAGAGGGTCTTCAAGAAGACTGGTAAGGCAGCTGAGAACATGCAGGAGTTCAAAAAAATTTGGGCTCAAGCGTCCAAAAAATGCGATGCAACACTTGTCCGGAACTTGATGAAGAGCATTCGATCCAAAGTTCGAAAATTCGTGAAGGAATAACTTAAATTTCATCCGGTCTTCATTATGTTCAAGTTTAACCTCGTACAATAAAGGATCATTTTTTTGTATAAATAAAATATCGGTTTTCAACAAAATTTGAAAGAAAGTTTGTGGATAGCTTATTTTCGATACACTCCTTAAACCCGATGCATGCCCATAAACATCCAAACATCCAAAGAGCTTCGTAATTTGCAATGGTGTCTTTTATAAACAGTATCTTCTCACGGAGAATTGACGCAATGGAAATTTTATCAAAATTCAACTTTTACATCCCAACACGGCATATACAACATCGACATCGACATTATTTGCAACTAATTCTTATCGTACAAACTGTGCAAAATTCAAGCCAATAAAACAAATGATGGTAACATATAACAAACAGTGCAAAAATATAGACTTCACCGTGTCGAAAACAAAATTAAAACAATACTTTTGCACGTGTTGATGACTAGGAAAAAAATATTATTTTGAATAATTTGTACATGCAACTACAATTTAGTATAATGAAATGTGCATTAGCGTTTAAGAAAACCAATGTACCTAACAGAAATGGCCAGCAACATGATTGACGATAAATAAATATTTGACCAGTGCGAGCTGCGTTCCGTCGTCTCAGGAGGCAAGATAAAAAAAAAAACCTACAATTTGATTAAATAAATAAAGTACTCGACACCAACGTTATCGAAATTTGATTATGTAGAATTATGGAATTTAACACTAAAAATAAGTCACATAATGTAATAATTGCATCAATGGTCTACTTTGATTGACGACAAATAAATAAATGAATAAGTAAAATAAGAATGCCACATAAATGGTAACGTGTCTTTAATAAATAATACCAATAAGAGTTACATAAATTGAACATCGTTACGTAACTTCTGCTAAACGTCAAATAAAGGCCATACACATACAATGACGGACAATACAATAAGACCAAAGCTTGATTTCCATACAAAATGGAAAGCCCCCTAGCCTTTCATTTTCTCGAGAGCCAATTGAGCTGAAATTTCGGCTGTGGTCTAGAAGTAGCCTAAATTCTCATCTGCATTAAATCCATCATTTTTCATTCACCACTTTCAAAGTTACAGACACCGGATACGACAAAACAATAAGACCACTTTTTGATTTCCATAAAGGATGCTCGAATTTGAGAATCTGAATTTTGATTATTGATGCACGGGTCATTTTAATATCAGTATACCATAGATTGTAATTCACACTCATCAACATGGCCTAAACTATGGGTATCAAAAGGAGGCCTTGTTGTTTTGTCGTAGTTGGTGTCTGTAGTTTCTGAAGTGGTAAATGAAAAATTATGAATTTATTAAAGTTGAAAATTCAGGTTATTTCTAGGCTATTGCCAAAATTTCAGTTCAATTACTTCACGGGAAAGCACTATGGTACGAATGGACAAATTTCGCGACAAAAATCGATAACTCGGAAACCATTAACTTTAGACACACGGTGTCTTCGGAAGGTTTGATCTAAAAAATGATATCTATCTTTTGGTTTGGATGGTGACTAGGGTGGTCCGTTTTTGCTCATAATAAAAATTCTAACTTTTTATTGTTATGGTTTACCGGTGAATAATCTCCTACAAAATTCAAGATTATTTAATTTGAAGAAACTTTGCTGAAGAAATTTACTTTTTATCTCATCTACGTATCGTTTTATAACAGTTTTTCTAACTTTCCTTAGGGTGGGTCTTGAAAAAACTGTTTTTTTGCTCTAACTTTTTTATTTGAATTTATATTTGAAATCTTTGTTCTAATGAATTTTAGAATATAAAAATACGCATATTTTAATGGTACAAAATCTTTGCTAGCTATTACCTAAGACAAGTTATAGAGGTTAAAGTGTTAAAAAAATACATTTTTTCATGACATCTCACTCCCTTATTTGCAAATATTTGCAAAAACAAAGCACGTACACTAAAAGTATAAGCTTTTATCTACAAAATATTTGCAAAATTTTCTGTCCCCTCTTGTCCCCCTTCATAGAGAAACCGTTTTAGAATTGGAAGTTTTGCATTTTTTTTCTACAAAACTTTCGATCAGCAGCATCAACAATTATCATTATTGAGCGTGCTGTGGATTCTTTTAACCAACTCCATTAAGCAATCTTAGCAACCCTCATTTGTATACAAACGATAGAATGACATTTGTTCTACGCATCAGCTTATTGAAGAGCTAATAGTTGTGCGTATACGGTGGCGATATCCGTTAGTGGCTGATAGATTTGTGATTTTTCCATTAAGAGACACGGTCGGAAATAGCCTAGGTGAGTATTGATATAAGTAATTATAGGTTTATCATGGAAAATTTTCGAAATGACTTATTTTGAAGAAATGGACAAGCGCAAATTGTTTACTTTATGGAAAAATACACAAGGAAACACTGGTAAAAAATTTGAAAATGTATGTTCTGCAGTGTTCAAAGCGTATGGTGTCCAGGAAAATGATAAGTCGGAGGAAGCCAATAACATTTCATCGATTGTAAAGGACACGTGCAGTTTTTTCAAAAGAATTTATATAAAGCATAAACGAAACGGAAAACAAGTTTTCAAATATAACGAAAAATATTTCAATAAACCATTTCCACTTCCCAATAAAATTTTGGAAAACATTCCCACGACATCCAATGATCAGGATGTTGAGATAATTGCATCATCCTCAAACATGGTTCCTCGAGGTAAAAAACACTATTCTATTGTTGACAAAATGTATAAAAGGTTTTTTTTAACCATAGGTCGCCCAAAGAAGCGTTTGAATGACCTGAGCTTTGAAAGAAGACGTAAAATTTCTTGCCGTCAAGCCGCAGAAGTAAGCAATTCTGAGCTTATCCTTCTGCAGTCCGTCTGCAATGCAGCAAAGAAAAATAGAAACTCATGCCTTTATAAGATAATCAAAAAAATTATAGCTAACTTCGATAACCTTGAAAACATTCTGCAACGCATAGAAACGGACATCCCAAAACTATTTTCGCCAAGTGAAGCTTTGAGTTTGTTGTTGGACGAATCACTGACAAAAGCTTCTTACATAAGATTGAGGAATGAAACAAAAGTAAGGAATGTTCACATTTTCCCATCTTATTATCAGGTATTTAATAACGGTATTTAGTTCTTTTAATAGTTATTTTATGCTACAAAACATTTATTTTATATTGTTAGGTCGTGGCAGCGAAGGCTGAATGCCGCCCGGATAAATCGTAAATAAAAATTACGTCGACTAAGACGTGTACAACCATAAGTGCACTCGCGAAGCACACAATTAGTCGAATAGTGGATCATAATTCAATAATTCAGCAAGCAGATGAAGGTAAACATTCAGATAAGCTCAAATACCGCAATTTTCTGGCTATTTTGTAATGGGGCAGATTTTTTTCAGAAAAAGACTCTAATTACATGCAAAAAATCAGACACATAGGATACAAAACAGCTAATAAATTGAAGTATTTTTACCGCTTTTGCGGGAAAGCTGTATCACCTTCTTTCAAGAATCACTTATATGTTTTTTTATAGCCGTCATGATATTTTCTTACGGAATGGATGGGACAACGGGACAATCCGTGTATAACCAAGCCGATGAAAATGGAGTCATGGTAGACGATCATTCCTTGTTTACAGTAACAATGACTCCTCTACAAATGAAAAGCAAAACCGGAAAAATTTTGTGGGAAAACGAAGCACCACAATCAGTGCGATCGGTAAGACCACTTATGTTGGAATATGCGAAGGAACAAGCAGATTATGTATTGAAAATCGACAACGATTTGAAAGAACAAATTCAAAATTTGAACGTTTTTGAGTTTTTGGCTGACGGTAAAATCCTTAAGGTCCATTGTATTTTTTACCAAACCTTGATCGATGGAAAGATACTCAATATTTTAACAGATACAAAATCGTCACAATCATGTCCTATTTGTCATGCTAAACCAAGCCAGTTTAATAAAACAAATAGAAACGATTTTCCAACACCAGACGAGGCACTCCGCTTTGGTTGTCAGCCCCTACATGCAACAATTAATATTTTCAATTGCTTGTTGCATATTTCGTATAGAGTGGGAGTTCGTGTGTGGCAAATAAGGAAACCTGCTGAAAAACTTTATTTTAAACAGAGAAAAGCAGAAATTCAAGAGGCACTACTCCGTGAGTTCAAGGCACACGTCGATATTCCCAAACAGGGGGGAGCTGGATCGACAACAACAGGAGCATTATGCCATAAACTGCTATCGGAGCCACAAAAACTTGCGTTGGTACTCGGCGTCAACGAAAAATTAGTTAAATACCTTTCTGCAATTTTACTAATCATTAACAGCTTAGACATGGTGAACCTGGAGGATTTCGACCAACTGTGCAATGAAACATATAAGATGTATGTTAAACTATACCATTGGTATCCTATGCCAGCTACTCTTCATAAAGTACTTGTGCACTCCACCCGCATCATGGCAACTCTTCCCCTTTCATCTGGATTTATGGGAGAACAAGGCTCTGAAGCCAGAAACAAATATTATCGAAATGATCGTCTTTTTCACGCCAGGAAAATCTCTAGAGCTGCTAATATTGCGGATGTATTTTACCGGGCAATGGATTCTTCAGATCCCATTCTAGCAGCAAAGAAGAGGAAAAACAGTTCGAAAAAAGATCTCGAATGCTGCCTACAAGATTTGGAGTTCGCTTGGTCTGAAGTACGTATGGAATATGAAGATGACGTTTACGATTAGGTACATAAAATAGAAAGTTTTTTAATGTTTAATTGTAAATATACAAACAGACATAACACTCGTACTTTCTTCATGCATCACACATTAAACGGTCAATTCAAATGTTTCTTTATTGGTAGTATTTCCACTGTCAGGAAAATCTCAGGTTGTTACGCTTTTTGATGATATTAAGTAATTATTGATGCTGCTGATCGAAAGTTTTGTAGAAAAAAAAAAATGCAAAACTTCCAATTCTAAAACGGTTTCTCTATGAAGGGGGACAAGAGGGGACAGAAAATTTTGCAAATATTTTGTAGATAAAAGCTTATACTTTTAGTGTACGTGCTTTGTTTTTGCAAATATTTGCAAATAAGGGAGTGAGATGTCATGAAAAAATGTATTTTTTTAACACTTTAACCTCTATAACTTGTCTTAGGTAATAGCTAGCAAGGATTTTGTACCATTAAAATATGCGTATTTTTATATTCTAAAATTCATTAGAACAAGGTTTAAAATATAAATTCAAATAAAAAAGTTAGAGCAAAAAAACAGTTTTTTCAAGACCCACCCTAAGGAAAGTTAGAAAAACTGTTATAAAACGATACGTAGATGAGATAAAAAGTAAATTTCTTCAGCAAAGTTTCTTCAAATCTTGAATTTTGTAGGAGATTATTCACCGGTAAACCATAACAATAAAAAGTTAGAATTTTTATTATGAGCAAAAACGGACCACCCTAGTCACCATCCAAACCAAAAGATAGATATTATTTTTTAGATCAAACCTTCCGAAGACACCGTGTGTCTAAAGTTAATGGTTTCCGAGTTATCGATTTTTGTCGCGAAATTTGTCCATTCGTACCATAGTGGAAAGTGAAAGACAAACCTCCAAACGACCATTTTTAATGAAAACCGGGCTTTGGTCTTATTGTGTTGTCCGTCACTGTAGCATTAAATACATTACTCGGCATAAAAATAATTTGAATTCAAGTTTTTGCTTACTAACTTTTTTTCCAACTCCATTGGAGGAAGAGATGCAAGAATCTAAAACCCGTACGCATTTTGACGAAATCAGTAAAGCAACAAGCTCCAATTTTACCATGAACTGCTTAAGGCACTGCTCGCATTAGATCCAGTCATCGCACGTTCAATTGCGCGGACGTGAGAGTCAAAAGAGTAAACAGCGCTCTTGCTTTTGTTTTGTTGTTTTCTGGTATGCTAATCCATATCCGCCATACGAGCCATTCTATGACGCGGAACGTTGCTGTGATGATTGGGCGTTCTTTTCCGCAAAACGCTTCCTCAATGAAGTGGAAAACTCAACCAAAAAAATCGTTTTCTGTGCGGGTGCATTCACACTTAGGCTTCGCGTCATATCAAGCTATCTAAGCTGGGCGTCATCGTAAAAGTCGATCTTAGTCAGAATGCATCAGATTTGGAAAATGGTTCCAATGGTTAGCTAATGATTGAAAGATTGGTTTCTTACATGGACATTTTCAGTTGTTCGATTTCTATTAGAATAATGGGGAAGGGAGTTTACCGAGAAAAAAGTTCTTGAGTGAACCAATATCTATCTGAATCTTACCAAAATAAAATCACAACCATATGTTTTTCCATGTTTTTTTATTCCAGGGGTTCTCTCCACCTATCAAAACTGATACATTCCACTTGACTCAAATATGTCTTCGATTTTGGCGTTCTAGTGTCTATGTGAACTGCGATTATCGTTCGGACGTTGAAGCGTTTTTCATACAGTGGAAAAACAACCCCTTGAAATTCCTTAACCAAGGAAGCAAGCAAACCCCTGCAGATCACAGAAGCCATGGATAAAAATGGATTAACCTTCGAATGGAACTCAAATTTCCTTTGTAAGCCATAACTCTTAATGTAAAAATCAACCACCGTCAAACCTCGACCAGAATTCCGTTCGTCAAAACGCAAAAAACGATGACCTGCTAAAACTACACCTCGAACGCAGCATGACCCGCCCGCTCGGTGTGCCCTTTTTCGGATCACTCCACACGGGATACTCGCAAAACCGGCCCATCAGAACATGCTGAGACAAAATGAGATATCGTTCTTGTCATAGAGCCTCCCACCTGCCACATCGGTCGACCAACTTTTTTTTTCCTGTGCCATCTTGTGGTAAGATTTACGATGCCCCATCGAACTCAGCAAGTGGTCCCCTAAATATGGAGATTTTGGCACGCGGCACGGTGGTGAAGAGAATTTCGGCAAACACATTAAAATATTAACGGCATTCGGACCTTTTGTGCCGAAGACAGTGCTAATTTATGTTTGGGTCATCACGACGAGTAAGCGGCTTTGTGGGTTAGCCCAAGAATAGGGTGAATCAGAAAAGCCATCTGGAATGTGTAATCACGCCGTAAAATGCTCCCAACAACAGGAACGGAGCTCAGTTTATTAATGCACAACCCGTTTGCGAGATAATGTCACAGGCAAACCAGAGCAGGGTCGTAAAATCGGAAAACATACATACTCTGCAAGTCGTTGACACTTGCCCGGAAAGGCACAATGAGCCCCCCAAGTGAACATTCGCTTTTGCATGTGTTCGGCAGATAGCCAACAGCGTATTAAATCGATTGTAATTGCTCAGCACCCGTCCGCGTTTCTTGGTTGATTTGCTTCTAGATTAAACTGTGTTATAATCGATGCCTGGGTATAGGTTCCGCAGTTGCTCCGAGTATCCGGTCAATTTGGAAGCTCGTGCCACGACGAAGCGAAAATTTCGTAAACAAAGACGCACCACCATGATGAAGCTTCGTCACCCGTCCAATGACCCCTGGCGAAAAGGAGAAAAACAAAAACATCGCTCCAAAATAGCCCTACGATTTAGGCCAATTGTTCAATTTTCAGCATTTCCTTCGACCGATCACGGACGGATTTCGAATGGCTAATTATGGTCATAATCGGGGAAAATAGACGAGAAACTCGTTTTTTTTTTTGGCAGTGGAGGAACAGAAATTAGTTCATTCGAATAATTTTGCCACAAGGGGCACTACAAAACTGCAATTTTGGTTCAACAGAATCTTAGTTTTGCGTGTTGCTGAAGGATCTCTAATTTCAGAAATTTTCCAAAGGTATTCATGGAACATATTTCAGATTCATGGATTTTGAAATGAGATTCGAAGATAGTTTGGCATTATGGATTTTGTCTTATTTTCCACGTGTTTTACAGTCATTATAATTATGATTATGTATTACCGTTAATATGAACCTGAGGCCAGTTTGTCACTTTCTTTTTGCTTCGAATGTTCGGTGAGAATGCCAAATTTTCTCCATATTTTCTAAAGCATCAGAACCATCTATAGAGCTTCAGCGAAGTTTGCTGGAGATTTCTGGAGTGATTAGGAAATTGTCAGTGCTTTAATTGGCTTTGGGAACTTTATGACAAGTTGCAGAAATTCTCGAAATTTGGTCAAAAGTTTAAGAGTGTATTCGGAATTCACAGAACTGTTAGCCCTAATAACAAAGACATAACGATTCCAAAGTTCAAAGATATACAATGGACCGTACAACAATTTCCAAATTCAAAAAATAAATCTGAAAACGTTTAAAATATTATCGAAGTTCTCAGAAGTCAAACAGATATATTGGCAGCCCTGAAATTGACCCATAGCAGAAATTTCTAGACAAATTTTCATCCATTGAAATAGCTTTCAGCAACATGATCCGCATTGAACTGCTCAAAAATTTCAATTGAGGATTTAATTGTCTCAGAATTTAATCATTTTCCCGTCCTGAACATAAAAGGAGGAAATAGTTTCTGATAATCAGAATTTTTAAGAAATCAACATAATTCACTGTGCATAAAATAACTTCAAAAGAAATTCCTGGCTTGGTATTTCTCTCATCATCATTTTTAAATTTTTAAGGGCCTTCTGTGTTGTCTATTGTTGAATGTTAAGTATTCAGGTTGTTTAAAGGCGGTTGTCTTATTTTTTTTTTTTCTAATTGTATGAAGTTTTCTCGAACTAAAAAGGCATTTGACGAATTTCACGCCAACTCGTCATCGTGACTGGCAGCACCTTCTCAGAATCAAATTACACTCTGTGGGTGTGTAGACTATGTCTTTTAAAGCAACTTTGCAAAGTTTGTTTTTTTATAAAATTATCTAGACTGCCATTTGAAAAGGGCTTAAGTTTTTTGATCGATTTTTTTTTAAATCAACATAACTCAAAAAGGACAAGACTTACAAAAAAGTGATGTATGAGTGACTTTTAGAAAATTGTCTGAACTTTTATGAACAAAAGTAAAAACTGTAAAATCGATTCTTACACGCTAAAAAAAATCTTTAAAATTTAAAGTCAATTTGCAAAAAATGGCTATCTTTGAATTGGACGAAATTGTTTCTAAATAAAGGCAATATGATTGTCTAAAAATTTGCCATACATTGCAAGATGGGCACTTTTAAGGAAAAAAAGTTTTTCTGACAACAAGTTTTTCATGTCCTATTTTTACCGTGTATCACGCCGACTCGTCTAGTTATGGTCTTCAACACCCCTGTAGAATCCAATAAAATTTAGCAGTCATAAAAATTGAATGTATTCAACATCTTTGCAAAAAACAAACAATAATCATCTAGAACTAACATTTGAAAAGGGTCAAAAACATTATATTTCTTTTTACATCAGTAAAACAGAACCAAACATGTACGTTTAAGTAAAAGTCATTCATCTGCTTGTTCGGCTATTGCTGTTTTTAGGGGCGATTCAAATATGGTTTCGTATATCTTCGGGGAGGGAGGGGGCGCAAGGAAGGTCAAGATTTGTTACAGTACGTGTAAAAGGTATGGGAAAAAATGTGATAGAGGGGGTTGATGAATCTAAAAAAATAGCGGACGTCATATTTGAATCGTCTTTAAATAGATTTGCATCAAGTGTTATCAAATTAGAAAATGTGACGTTATATGAATTTTAGAAATACTTTTTATGACAATGAAAACTTATAGGTTTTTGCTTGATAAGGGTTTTTTTATATGTACATTTTCACGTATTAGTAAT
>JAHHFK020005576.1:0-46025 GCA_024533555.2 Aedes koreicus | reverse complement strand
TCGGGCATTGCACATTCGAACGTAAATGAGAATGACCGACAAAACGAACCTCCGAAAAGGGCAAACCCAGTTATGAGGCTTTTCGAAGAATTTTGGGATGCATACAGGGCATTACAAATAAGTCGGTGATTACTTTTATGTTTATAGCATGTCAAATTAATCAATATTAAAAAAGTAAATTCCTCGAGGGGGGGAGGCAGTAAAAATTATATTATGGGTCAATTAACTGGAAATGATAAAGGAGTGAAATGCAAGTTGAATGCATCCAGTTGAGTGAGAAAAAGAATGCTATTTTGCACAAAGGCAATGTTTGGGAAGAAATTTTTTTTCATAAATCGACGGAATCAGGCTTTGTTTTCAGCAATAGGCTGAACAAAATATACTTTTACTACTGGAAGTACTTCAACAACGTATTAAATGGCTAATAAACTGACGAGTCTATATGTGGTTCTCTCATCCATGGTTCAATGAAAATGTGTATAAGTGTCGCGGCTGCAATTCACCAATTGTAAATTTTTTATTCTGTCTTAAAAATTTGTAAAAATTTGATTGTAAAACATTTTCGTCTTTCTGGCTCAGATAAATAAAAAACATGAATGAGTCCTTACGTGAGAAACTTTTAACATATATTAACTAGAATAGTATTGGCAGGGTTCTTGAAGTATACTGATTATCTGCGAAGAAAATCTTTTTTCTAGTGTAGATTTAAAAAACATTATTTGTTATTATTTTTTTAACGCAATACTATTTTTATTTTTAGTTTAAAGTTCTTTTTTAAAATCGTTTTTTTTTCTATGAAGTTTTGATTTTTTAATTTATTTGCCGTTCTATAGGCAATGTATCTTTTTTTTGCTTACGAAGTTTAGCGTGGAGAATCTAAAAGGGTGATCTTTTCTTAACTGATTTCACTAGGTTTGGTAGGCTTCTTTATTCCTTTATAATATAAAGACGTAATTCTACAATTATAGACTGCAATTTGCAAATAATGAGACACACAAAAATGATCACCAAAAATCACCAATTTTAAATCGGATACTTTTCAAGATGTATGATATGTACTACCACCCATTGTAGCACGGAAACTAAGTCCGACAGCAATGGGCTCTCCTCTCTGTTAGACTTGATCACGCTTTAATAACCACTGATTATCCTAATCATGCCATTGTATGAAGGGCCAAAAACGGGTTGAGTGGATCGATAGGCAACATCGCTTATACGTTTCCACAGGGATATATATAATCTCCTTCTTACAACAAGACTGAAAAATTGGTCGTAAGAGCGAGCTATCTAACCTCTATTCACAAACTGTTAGTAATGGGGAGTTGGCATTCCCACTCTCCCCATCCAGAGTGCTTCAATCGGGTGCCCCGATGGTCCCTCCCAAAATTGATTTAATTCCGATCGTGCCTTCGAACTCATCTTTGTCTTGACTTTTAAAATTATAATTTCACCTTCGGGATATCAATGTATTGACAATGAGTTTCATGCAGTTTTGCCGGTTGTAGATAATTTTCGAGTGTTGGGAGTGTGCTAAGGAGGCTAACGGCCACCAAACGCTTCGATCGTGCTTCAACAGTTTGTGGCAGGATGGAAACGTAGGGAAATAAAACACATGGAGCGTAAAATCACAACATCGCTCTCGAGTTCTAAACTGCGACCGAGGATCATCAGAGCATGGAGACGATGGATTGGTGAACGAACAGTGAAGGGACGTATTTCGACCAGAGGTAATATAATGGTGAGAGTCATCCCATCACGGGTTTGTAGACAATTATTAGCTCTTAGGCTATAGGTTTGTTGGGCAATATCAAGCGGGTTGAGTCTCTACTTGCAGATGTAAGGTTGATTATCCGGTTGTTCGAATGTCAAGGACGTGAGTCGGGTCAATTGTTCAACGTAAATTATGTTCTTTTTGTTCTCCAAGATGTAAGATATGCTAAATAGCCTAGATTTCACGTTATCTGGTTCTCAAAAGAACTTTGGTTTTTTCTAGAGAAAAAAAAATCAATCAGAAATTTGTTTTTTCAAGAGAAAACATTTTCTTCTTTAAAAAATGAACAGCTGTCGGAATTACCAATTTTTGTGTTTATTTCCAACATAATAATAATAATTCCAACATTTAATAACTTATATTGAAATTTTTGGACATGGTAAAATGCCCAGGCAGCAATTATTGATCATAGTTGATAAACTATCAAACCCACTGTTCAATCTTTCCAATGTAATATAATATGGCTCAGAAATAAAACGTTAAATTCCATAGAAACCAGATTGTCCAGACCCCTTGCCTACCCTGCATCCGGTAGCTTGGTAAAAAATTATGCGCCCGATCGTATACTACCTTCATATGCTCCCCGCTCGTTTTTCACTTGTATCTTTCAATTTTCAAAGCCTGCCGTGACGCTAAACGGAACTTTCAATACTTTCTCTTCATTTCTCTTAGTTCTAGCAATAAATTACTGTCCACTCCTAGAGCCTCTCATGTTGATGGGAAATTATCTGCTTCTGATAAATTTCGTCATTACTTATTGTTTTTTTTGCCCATTTATCTTTAACTTCCTTCCAGTTAAATCTTCCCATTCCCATTAACTCGGTAGCAATAACTATTAGGTCAGCAAAAATAAAAGCGGGTTGCTGTTATAAAATCAGCATCAAGTAGCAAATAGTGACCATGGCAACAGTAAATTAAAATGTATAAATGTTAGTTTTGTAAAATTTCAATAGATTTAATAAACTTTTTCAGGATACCTCCAATCAAGAATTTGGTGAAATGCTGCTATCGCTGAAAACGAACGAAAACGTGCTTAAGCGCGAACCACAGAATTCTACACTTTAACATTTTACAACATTTCTTGCATTTCAGGATCAATCGAATTACGATCTTCATTATAACCATTCATTATTCTATATTCATTATCTTCATTATCATATTTTTCATTTAAAAAAATATATACACCATTACATAAATATTTCATGGGAATAGGAGGGACCATCAGGGATTGAAGCACTCTGGATGGAGAGAGTGGGAATGCCAACTCCCCATTGCTAACAGTTTGTGAATAGAGGGCGGGCTCTTCTCCCTGCCCATGGGGGCACCCTCATGTTAGATAGCTTGCTCTTTTGACCAATTGGTCAATCTTGTTGTTGGAAGGAGATTCTTTATATGGGGATACGTATAAGTGATGTTGCATATCGATCCACCCATCCCCTTTTTGGCCCTTCATACAACGGGATAATTAGGATAATCAGTGGTTATTAAAGCTTGATCAAGTCTAACAGAGGGGAGAGCCCATTGCTGTGGGACTTAGTTTCCGTGCTACAATGGGTGGTAGTACATATCATACATACAGCTATCCTAGATTACCTATTTTTTTTCTATATAAATCCGAAAATATAGAAATTTTGCTTTTAACTATCATGGTCCTCTAAAACGAGTACCTTTATTTTTTCCAAGACCGAATGATTATTTGGTTAAAGTCCCTCCATAATAAACAAAGCTCTGCTTCGAGCATCGCCTGTGACCGGTGGTGTTGATGCTTTTTTGCGCAAATACACCAGAACTTCGTCAGATCGAAAAGTTTTGGGCGATAATGAAGAAGAAGTTGAAGAAAAGCGGAAAAACATTCAAAACCGATGAAGCTTTGAAGAAAAACTGGGAGAAATTGTGTAAGGAAGATGGGCAAAGCCTCCCCCAAGATCTCATAAGCAGTGTTAAGAGAAATGTACGAGTATTCAGCTTGGGGGAGGAAATTCAATAAATAAATTATGCCAAAACATAGCTAATATATAGTTATTCAATCCCTGAAAATTTGAGAAGTATCCGATTTAAAATGAATTTTTGGTGATCATTTTTGTGTGTTTCATTATTTACAAGTGCAGTCTTTAATTGTAGAATTACGTCTTTATATTATAAAGGAATAAAGAGCCTACCGAATAATGAAATCAGTTAAAAAAATCGTGATCACCCTTTTAAATTCTCCACGCTAAGCTTCGTAAGCTTTGCAAAGATACGTACCTATAGACAGGCAAATAAATTAAAAAATCAAACTTCATAGAAGAAAAAACGATTTGTTGTAAAAACTTTAGAAAAATAAAGTTCGTATTGCGTTAAAAAAATAATAACAAATAATGTATTTTAAATCTACACTAGAAAAAAGATCACTGCTAGATAATCACTATACTTCAAGCCCCCTGCCAATACTATTCTAGTTAATATATGTTAAAGTTCCTCGCTTAAGGACTCATTCATGTTTTTTATTTATCTGAGGCGGAAAGACGAAATGGAACACAATCATTTGTTTACAAAGCGGTTCGACAGAATAAAAAATTTCACAATGATTTGAATTACAGCCACATTTACTTATACACATTTTCATTGAACCATGGATATGAGATTCACATATAGATCATCAGTTTATTAGCCGACTAGTACGGTTGTAAAAGTACTTCCGGTAGTAAAAGTATATTTGTTCAGCCTGTACTCAAAGCATAACTTGATTCCATCGATTTATGGAGTGTAATTTCTTCCCAAACAATACCTTTGTGCAAAATATCCATTCTTTATCTCACTCAACTTCAAGATGCATTCAACTGCATTTCACTCCTTTATCATTTCCAGCTAATTGACCCATAACATAATTTTTACTGCCTCCTTTTCTCGAGGAATTTACTTTTTTAATATTGATTAATTTGACATATATAAGCCTCCGTAATCACCGACTTATTTGTAATGCCCTGTATGCATCCCAAAATTCTTCGAAAAGCTTCCTGCTGGGTTTGACCTTTTCGAAATTCGTTTTGTCGGTCATTCTCATTTACGTTCGAATGTGCAATGCCCGAAAATCGTTCATTTATTCCAAACGTCTTTCTCGATAATCTCATTTCGAATCGCTCCTTGTAAGAAGCAAGCATGCCTTCAGGCACTTTCTTAACTGTTGGGCTTGCTAACTGTAATTGGCACTATACATGTTATGACACAACGTGACAACTTCGACACATCCCCCATCATCATATTCGTTGCATGCCTCCGGGCCCCAGACGGAATCGTTCGTGCACTCCTGGTCCAGCTACTTCATTTCCAATTGCTATCGGTTCATATTCTTCACGAACTGCCCTCGCAGTACGATCGCGGCAGCAAGCGATGTTCTTGTTCGATTTCTCTCCTGTTTTGGGAACTCGTATCTACGTTTAGTTATGTGCTATAACATCCAACACGCGCCAAGCAGCGAGCACTCGCCAGATGACGAGAAGATGAACCCCCTCGGTATTTTGTGCCATGTAGGGGTACCGACGTGAACGCGGTGCGGACAGCCACCTTGCGCCCAATCACTCATTTGCTTGTAAAAGGGAAGATGCGAGCAAAGCCCCAAAGATAGCTAGTGCTTCACTTGCTCGGCCAGTTGCCTTTGGGGGCCCACTTAACTTGAAGGCACACAACAAACACGGATTGATGACGATGACGATGATGATGATGGTGATCATCATTCGCGTCTCTTGATCGCGAAGAATACTCTTACCTTCCCCATCGTCCAAGATGTTATTAGTTTGGTTCGGTCGGTGCTGGCGAGTGGAAGCAACGTTCTAAGACTCCCGCAAGAAGATAAGGCCGGAAGAGTGCGGTAGGATTTAGGTGTTTGAATATCTAGAAGAATTGATTCGATTCGGATGTGAAGGTGATTGCCGTGGGAATTTTGTGTCGGTTGGTTCACTGGATACGCGATTAGTGGTGTCGTTATGTGGGCCTCATGGCTACAGAAGATTTTTGAACGAGCATTCAGTGGATCTAATTAATTTGAACGGCGTTAGGGCTTTGGTTGTTTTGAATTTTCATCGGCTACAAAAGTGAATAGTTCGTTGGATAGGCAAGCGGAGTCAATATGCGTGTTATGGACGTTATGGAAATTTTAAATTGTTTACGAAGGTCGACTCTTTTTGGGAAATCAATAATTGTGGGGTGATATTAGTTAGGGGTCATCCTCAACTCAGTCGGCAAAGACGCGGCTTCAAAGCTAAACCATGCTGTAGGTGACTGGGATCGATTCTTTGTCTGGATTATGAATTTAGTGTGTTGATAAACTTCTCTAGTTACCTGGAAATAGAGCATTACAACTGCAAAATATTGCAAATTATAATATGACACATGCTTTGAAAGATCTTTAATTATAAATGAGGAAGTTTACGGAGACTATTAAATAGTTTTAAGGCAAGGGTTAAACAAAAAAATTTGCCATAAAATTCACAAGTACTTTTTGACTTGATGCAATCACCAAGTATTATGATGGTCACTTATATAAACCAATAGAAAGAAATACACAATCTCACGGTTTGAGTGTTATGGTGCAAATTAACTTAAGTGCTTATAACTCTAATCTGGAATTGGTATTTTTTTAAAGACATTTTATTTCTATTTTTTATCTGATTTGCCAATAACCTTTTTAAATTGCTACAATTTGTTGATATTTTTCAGTGAATATTATTTATGATCACTGGAAACTTCAAACAATAAAATCCATCCTGGTTCTTTATGTATCAAAAACACAGATTAGTGCTGCTAAATAATAGCCAAGTTCCTTTAAAAGATTAAAACATTATTTTATAAAACTCAGCTGGGGAACATTTTTAGAGGCAAATGATTATGATGTTGAATGCAAATGAGTGTCCTTGCTTGATGCTGCCTGAAACTTTTTTTCATAATTCAATCATGAATTTCATAAGTAAACTGCCTCGTTTGATCCTCACTTACACTTCAATTGACTTTTACCAATATGTATAATCAATAGATTTTTTTCAGCTACTTAGATAATTTCTAAATGGTCATTACTCCGGATCGTTGTTTTGTGTAGCTAGAAGTTGAACGCATGTTTCCAGAATAGTTCATCACGAGAAAATTGTTGTAGATTATAAGTTGTAACAGTCTCTGATGGATTTTACAGAGTATTGATGCTGAAAATAAGTAACTTAGAGTGATCTTAGAGAGTTCGAATCGATTTTTGTCTAGAAGCGTCTACATAGTGTCTACCTTGGGAGTTGGTAGTGAAGCATTGATGAGACTGCATTGAACACCCGGTGCTTTTATGGAAGAAAAATGTCTGCAGCTATCATTAATATTGTTCTTATTCTAATCACATACTGTAAACATTTTAAGCCCGGTAGTTGAAAAGTGACAGCTCCCACGTCCATTCCAAGATCACTTTCACGTACAACAAGCCCCGCATAAACACAATACTAACATTAATTGGATATTTGTATTATGTTTACACTTCCATATCAATTTTATAGTCGGACGAACGATAAATCATATACGAAAGCTGTTCAATTGTTTTAATGCATTTTTTTAAATTGTTCTGTGTAATTTCGCATTATGTTTCGCAACACGTGATGTTTTGATAATGACACGTATTTAGTAGTATGAATTTATTATTTATTTATAATTGCTTAGATCTCACCACTTAGTATGATGTTTTCTTGTTGATCATACTTCTTTTGTTATATTTTTAGTATTTTTCCGAATCCTAATCCACCAAAGCTGAAATGGAAGCGCGTTCCGCAGCAAAACTATTTCCACCAGCGAACAGCATTGCATTTTTCTACCTCGTTTGCCCAATTGATACGTCCTAGGCTTCGGAAAAAGAAACCCTGTAAAAAATACAACCGTTCATCTTAGTGACACACTTAGACAGTTCTTCCCATATCAAATAAAACAAAACTTCATTCTAACTTAAAATTTCCCAAACGTAAAGAAACAAGAAAAAATGTGACAGCTAAAAAATACTGAACCATCCGCGGGCAGTGCTTGCTGCGATCAAGTGACAATTTCTGGGTTTATCTCACAAAAATGTCTCCTGACGTATCTTAGGCAGGCATCGTGAAACTGACCAAGGCATGCTTGAAGTTGGATGGAGCTGATAAAAACTGCTGATACCGAGAGTTCCGCCGTTGTCGACTCTGACATTTATCTCTTCCAAGGTAGGAGTCAGCCTCGAATCGAAGTCGAAAGCAACGCATCAATTAGTTTGTCCACAAAGAATTGAATGCTTAAAGTTCATCATTCTAGGGTTGTTCGGATTCCATAGTAGTTTAATGCATTTACATTCGATCAAATAGGTACCCAGAGAAGTACATGAGATACGAGGAGTAAGTGAAATAGATTCAAAGTAACGTTGACCCTCGTGATGTTATGGCATGCTTCGGAAACTTCGAATTTAATCTGGCATTTCGATGACGAAATTCTGGGGTATTCCCGACTAAAGCATTAACTAAACAAGACTTAGCTGGCTTGCATCAGGTGAGCAATCTTCTGCACACGAACGGTAAGCTACTTGACTTGGTATTCGTAGTTGGTCCATGCATCATAGATCTCTTTGTCGGCCCTTCTAAAAATTGACGCCACCATAAGTCATTCATT
Organism: Aedes koreicus; assembly: GCA_024533555.2. Classification (NCBI taxonomy): domain Eukaryota; kingdom Metazoa; phylum Arthropoda; class Insecta; order Diptera; family Culicidae; genus Aedes; species Aedes koreicus. Next base: position 37,621 of record JAHHFK020005576.1, on the reverse strand, counting down.
TTGACTGTGGACGTCCGTTCTCTGGAGGAAGGAATCCAAACCAAGTTTCTATTGATGCTTCCGTAACCACTTTGTACGTCACTATGCATCAAATCATCCCAAAATCTGTTCCTGGCAAAACCCTCCTTCAAACAGTTCACCAAACTCTGGTGGACGTTACAACTCCGCAACTGTGTTCACCAAACTCTGGTGGACGTTACAAATCCGCAACTGTAATCGCTTACGAAAGATCAAGAAACGTTTTTTTTGTAGCAGACATTTTTCGAACCATTTCTGTGAGTATATTTGAACCATTTCCGTGAGTACATCAGGCAAGAACCTTCATTCTTCATATACTATCGCAAGAGCTCTGCCAGAGTCTTCGTCGATGTCACCTACTAGTCCCAAAGCTCTTGTTCGTTGGTCCCAGTTTCGAATCTATTCAATGATTTCTTCCGTTCCGTTCCCGATGAAAACTCACCTTCACTGTCGAAGCATGGAAAGCCTTCCGTTCTATAGCCTTCGGCTTCCTCAGGATACTTTCAATACTTTCGATCCAACGAAAGGCTCAATCGCAGTCTTCACCCGTGTTCCATCGATTTTCAATCGATCATTGATCATGGGACTGTTTTATAAGATTTCCAATCAACAAATCTGGAACTACCAGCTTACCAATCAGGATAAGGCTATGGTGACCTCTGCCGAACACATAAGTTGTCTCCATTCTATAGACTGTTTCAGAAATTATATGCACATTTTCAAAATATTAAAAATGTGTTGTTTATAAAGATTTCAATTATTTTATTTGGCACTGGTGTCTTACATAACATTTTACTCTTCTTCAATCACAATCTTTAGTTATAACCGAGACATCTCACTTTTCCTCGAACATGACCCATAAGCTTCTGCAAAGTTGCACTTCCCTCCGTTTTCACCACTTTTGTCCAATCTTTTTTTAAATTTTCGATGTCATCCGCTGGTTTTACGAATTTCCATAGGTTTGCTTTGGTCAAAACCCAGAAAATCTCGATTGGCCGTGCATCCGGAAAAATTGGCGGATTCATGTCTTTCGGCACGAAACAGACTTTTGTACCACCCTTGTGTGTCCTTGATGTAATGACATGATGCCAAATCAGGCCAAAATATGACTGGAGCATCATGCTGCTTGATCAGCGGCAATAAACGCTTCTGGAGGGATTCGTACTTCTGGATGTTCATTGTTTCCGATGTTAAGTACGGGCTAGATACTTTACCGCATTCGCATATTGCCTGCCACACCATCACCGTTGAAAATGGCCTTCTCCGTTTCGAGGATATGCCTGTCCTTGTGTACAGTGAAGTATTGTGGTCCGGGAAGGGTTTTATAATCAAATTACACATACGTTTCTTCGTCCATATACACCCAGAATTTCAACAAGAGATTGTATCATATAGTTTCCGGGCTTTACAGACGCGGCCTGCTTTGGGTTCCTTTTGGGGTTTTTTCTGCTTCCGGTATGCCTTGAGTCCAAGTCGCTTTTTTGCACGCATCACGTTAGACGTCGAGGTCCCTATCTTTTTCGCCACATCTCGAACGGAAGCCGATGGTTTCTGTTTATAGGCATCCCTGATCTTCTTGTCAATAGCAGGACTCATAGGACCGGATTTCCGAGCACTTCTTGGAACATCTTCAAAAGTACATTGTTCTCCATATTTTATAACTGCAGTTCGTACCCCTCCGATGCTCACACCCTCTTCTTTAGAAACATTTCTTAAAGAGCCACCACTCACATTGTACCATTTGTGCTTACTTACTTACTTATGTCTCCTGTCCATCCCTAGGATTGCATAGGGCCAACGTGAAAGACATCCATCCTGGGCGGCAGCTCGCTTTAGCCTTGACCTGGGCCCAGGTCAGATTTCGATCGACTGCCTTTATTCCCTTATTGAGGCTCCAAAACCAAGAGACCCTGGGTCTGCCTCTGCTGCGATGTCCTACTGGGTCCAATTCAGCGCTTTTTTGCAGGTTTCGTTTCCGCTCCTTCGTAGTGTGTGATCGACCCACTTTCACTTTCGTTCTCGAATTTTCACTGATACCGGTTTCTGTTGGCATCTACGATGGAGCTCAGCATTTGAGATCCAATTGTGAGGCCACCAGACACGAATTACATACCGAAGGCATCGGTTGATGCCTGTAGCTTTTTAGTATTCTCCGCTGATACGCACCACGTCTCGCTGGTGTATAACAGCACACATTTCACGTTTGAGTTGAAAATTCGGATTGTGGTGCGTTGACTTATCTGGTTTGACCTCCATATATTTCTTAAACTCGCAAAAGCAGCCCTAGCCTTCTTGATTCGTGCACCTATGTCGCTCTCGGTTCCGCCGTCTGACGCTATCTGGCTGCCAAGATATTGGAAGCTATCGACTTTTTCCACTGCTTGCCCCGCTACCGTAAAATTGGAAGGATTTTCCGTGTTGACTCCCAACGATTTAGTCTTGTTGACGTATATGGTGAGACCCGCCGTAGAGAAACTTTCGACGAGGTCGTTGAGCTTGCTCTGTATATCAGAGCGCCGTTGCGCTAACAAAGCAACGTCATCAGCCAAATCAAAGTTGATGATGTGCTCTATAGTGATAGGTTGCCAAAGCAGCCCACGGTTCGGTACACGGTCAATAGCATCTCCCATGATCTCGTCGATTACGGTGAGGAACAGTAGCGGTGATAATATACATCCTTGCCTCACACCGGCGACTACCGGTATGGGGTCGGACAAGGCTCCGTTATGCAGGACTCTGCATGTGAAAGCCTCGTACTGCGCTTCGATGAGGTTGAAGATTTTATCCGGGACTCCTTTGCGTCTCAGGGTGCCCCACAAATTTTCGTGGTTGAGTTTGTCGAAAGCTTTTTCGTAGTCAATGAATACCAAATAGAGGGACTCTTGGAATTCATTGACCTTCTCCAGAATGATTCGGAGAGTAACAATATGGCCCACACAAGATCTTCCGGCACGGAATCGCGCCTGCTGCCGCCAGTGAGTTGCGTCGAACTTCTCCTGAATCCAGTTTAGGATAACTTTGCACAACATTTGTGCAGGATACTTTCTCTCTACTCTGAAATAAGACCACGCATTTTGGAGTAAGACCACGCATTTTTCAACCAGAAACGCTATTTTATGCTATAACGTACAGCAATGTGTAAACAAAAGTACGCAGCGAAAATAATTTAAAAATTTCATTCAATTCAAAATGACCGGTAACATTAGGTGTGCTTATAATTTCTGGCATAGGCCCGTCGGTTCGTAATCGAGAATCATTTTAATTGAGTTGTCATCCGACATTCCTACGATATGCCCAGCCCACCATAGTCGACCGATTTTAACTAGTCTGTCATGCCTCAACGGGTCAAAAAGGCACGAGTAACCAAATAACGACTAGATAAAAAAAAAACACAAAACTAACGGTGTGAACAATCGTAGGTGCAATTCGTTATTCATTCACCTCCTCCACGTTTTGTCTTCCATGTGAACTCCTCCTTAGATCGTATACAGTACTTTCCGTTCAAAGACACCAAGGGCGCGTTGGTATTCCACGAGCATTGACCATGTTTCGTGTCAAGAGAGGACTAGCGATCTAATTAATGTCTTGTAGATGGTCAACTTTGTAGTTCGACGAACTTTGTGGGTTGTTTATCGTCCTTTGGAATCTAAAGTAGGTACGATGGCCAACGCCTTTGTATCTCTCTGTTGGTGTGGTTATTGGCGGTCACCAATGAGCGCAGATACACGAATTCGTCTACGACCTCGATATCATCACCGACGATTTGAACTCGGGGTGGTAGGCTAACATTGTCTTCTCGTGAACCACTTCTCTCTAATGCAATGATAAATAATCAAAAAAGACAATCCATCACCGCCCGTCAGCTCCGTTATCCGTCTTGTAATCGTGAATGCCAATTCAAAGAAACTGGACCGATTCTGGAGCGTTGTATAGGAGATTTCTTCCCAACATTTGCAAAACCAAGTGAATTGTAACGATAAAGAACGTCGATGTCAACAATCTAAGAAGTATTTTTGCGGAAAATTAAATGTTTGATCAATTTGGGATTCTTACGAAGAGCTTTCTTCATGATAGCCCAACATTTTCCAATCGGGCAAAGTTCCGGTGAATTCGAAGCATTCATTTCCAAAAGCGCAAGAAGCACATTATTGGTCCCTTACCATTCCAACATGCTCCTAGCATAGTGTTATGAGGCAAGATCAGGCCAAAATATAGTAGAACCCTTGCGAATCATAAAAAATGGCAAACGTCTTTTTTGAGGACTCTGCTTTTGCTTTTATATTTCAAGGGGAAGGAAGCGTCCATTGCAAATTTCCTGCTAGATTAGGAATTTCTTGGCAAATTTTGATTTTATCTTCTTCCAAACGTTTTCTGGAATGTCAAAGATGGACTTGACGACGTAATATTCCTGTCCGGGTAGTTGGTGAAAGTCGGCTTTAACGTAAGTTTTGTGGTCCATCACTAGTAATTCTAGTTCCATTTCGGGCACGTGAATTCTTCACATTCCTGTTTGAGGCATTCTGCACTTTATAGGCACGTAGTTCTGACCGTTCCATGGTATTTTGGGCGAAAAAGATCAATACCTTTGATTTTCTAGCGATATCCCGAAACGACATGTTTGGCCGGTGCTTTATTTCTATTACGACCTTCTTGGTCAGTTTGGAATCAACCGGACCACTTCTGCCACCACTTCCCTTCCTTGAACGCTCTCTTAAGGTTTTTATCACACGGGACTTGGGAGTATTAGCGATACCAAGCTACTTAGCAATCCATCTAAAAGCAATCCGATGACTTAACAGGCGTAAACAACACACATTGAACCAGATTTGCTCAAATTTTCAGAATTTTTACTCACACGGTTAAATACAGGGTGTCCGAATATTATCCGTATAACAAAATGGTGTTAAAACTATTTTTTATTGTTGGATTATAAAATCAATATGTATTGTTTGTTATAGCAATATGTTTGCAAATTAAAAGTTTTGTTTGTTGAAAGATCCATTCATTTTTGCCGAAATGCTGCGATGCCCAAGAAGCTACTGTGTCAGTAAGTAGCTTCTGATATACCGCTTGATTCACTTTCACCCCCTTGTCGATGAAGATCGAAGGGGTTTCGCCGGAATGAGTTATTCCAGCCCACAAACCATGACAGAAGCGGGATGATGACGCCATGACTGCTTGAAATATTTCCACGATTTTTGGAAGCGGCAGTAAGCAACTGCCGATCATTTTGGTGGTTGTGATGCTGCTCGATTGTGAAAACTGTTTCATCGGTGAACAGCACTGACCGATAGCGGCCCTCCGATAAGCGGTTTAGGAGAACCTTAGCTTTTCTCAACCGGTTTGCTTTCATGGTGTCATTTAAGTTGTGATTCTTGCACAGTTTATATGACTGAAGCTTCAAATCGTTGTGAACTATGGTTCCAACGGAAGATTTTGAAATTTTCAGTGATTTCGCCAACTTTTAGATGGAAATCGAAGTATTTTGCTTAATTCGTCGCCGGATAATCTCACGCATTTGTGGAGTCCGAACGGTGCGCTTTTTTCCTCTCCCTACGCGTCTAGCGTTCCAAGCTGTTGGTATCGTTTTATTGCGTCACTCACTGTAGATTTTGCCATATTCAAGGTCTTTGTAATCACTGAAACAGTTTATCCTTTTCGAAAAAGTTCAATTACACCACAATGAGTAGCGCCATTCGGCTTCATTTTGAATGAATTAGAAATTACAACTGTACCAAACTTCCTGCGTATAAAGACAATGGGTCAAGATGTTAAACCATGTAGGTATGCTTAGTTTAATCCACTTGGTTGTGTTGAGGCATGCCGACAAAGTCAAATTTGGCCAAAACTAGGCCTTTGTGAGCATAGATGAATAGAAGAATGCATATTTTGAGGCATTCTTCCTTGTAGAGCTTCGAGCGCATAGACGCATTTGTAACGAAAATTTGAGTTTTTTTACCACTCCTCACTGGCCAAATCATAAATTTTTTAGCAAACTTATCGGCAAACAAGATTTTCTGTGTGTTAAGGACAGCTCCTCGAGCCGTGGCCATATAAAATTTTTGACCGGGAAGCTGCCCAAAGTCCATCTTTACATATGTGTCCTCGTCCATCAATATGCATCATGGGTTCCTTGTAAGAATCTCTCTATATAACTGACAAGCGCGTGGTTTTGCCATTTAGTTCTGGTTTGATTAGAAAGATAGATTTTGCGTAGATGGATCTTCTAGACGCCGCTTTTGTTGGAATTGTATTTTATGGCAATGTCGCCATCCGAATGTCCTGGGTTAACTCTAATTGTTCAAAATACCGTCCAATGCAGTTGCCGATCGTAAGTTTCACTACGACGCTTAGTAGTTTTCCACCCACGGAAACGTTTGAAGTACTGCACCCGATAGATTTAGTCAAATTCAACAATTTCGCAATTTGTGAACCTGGCCACGTTGGGCTTTCAAAGTGGGTGTTCAAAATTAATTCCCTGCTTTCGGCTTCCATCTATCACAATTTTTTTTTAAATCCTAATGAATCGTATTAAAAATTTCACTGAACGAGAAGAGCTTCTTAAACATTCCAAAACCGACCACTAGGAGCGCTGTAAAAAAAAAAATCAGTGCGTTCAGATTTTGAGTGCATCGAGCTTTAATCTACATTATCAACCTCATATTAAGCTTTTGTAGCAGATGCTCAAATTCTCAACAACGAGGATTGTCGCGAAACTTGCAGAAGACCTCACAAAAACGCCAAGGAAAAGTTCGATGCCGTCGAGTTGCATGTTCCTACTCGCCGTTCTATCCTAGACTCTGGATTATTTTCCCATTAGTGTGCTGCTGCTGCTCTGTTAGCTCTTCATCAACGGGTTAAACAAACTTAGTGTCCGTCGCTCATACTGTGGTCTCGTCTCGTCGCGTTCAACCGGGAGTACATTCGCGGTCATTCGATAATAAAGTTAAAGATCAACAAGCGAGCAAGCGATAAAAAGGAATCGCTCTCACCATCAAGAATTCAAATGAGATGCAAATTCTGCCAGTGATAATGCGATTATTAGTGATTTTAAGCGCTTCGCTGCTGACCATCGTCGTACGAGCCGGGACTCTCGTGTCCCGTTCCGATGTTGTAACGTCGTCAGTAGTCGCTACCGGAAGTGTAGGTGGTGGTGCAGTGTTATTTTTAAGACGACCACCGGGAATGATTGTACCCACCAGTGTGGCACTACCGAGGCAAAGGTCGATACAGGATGCTAGCTCGGTTGGCGCTAAATCCATCGGTAGTGGGCAGTTATCGACGCAGCCCGCAGTATCAGAGAAGAATGTCTATCGAACGAAGCTGTCCAAATTGAAACTGATTCTGTTGGCTGACATGCTGAATGATATTGTGAGTATGAATCATGAGAAGATTGTATAATATCTACTTTTCGAGCTGCGAAAGTATAACTGGTTCTTGAATAAGCAAATAAGCGACAATTAAAATTGAAAGCTACGATATTTTCATGTCTTTGGCCTATAAAAGACTTTCACGTTAATGAGTGTGGATTTTGTTTCACGATAGAGGCATGGAATTCCAACTTTTATTTTTAATCCGCAAAAAGGATTCCAGATTGCAGAAGTAGAATAAACCGAAGGGATCATAACATCTGTAGACTCTAAACACGTCATTGATTACCTCGCCCGATGTGTCTCCAGTTGCAAAGAGAATGATGAGAAGCTAATGATAACCTAACATCCAAGGTACTTGAAGAGGGGCAAAAAGGTGTTATAAACACTCCCATCGCACCGTTTTACATCGTCAATGAATCGGCCTTTCAACGAGGTTTTTGCTGGCAAGAAAAATGATCTCGAGGAAACACAATCCAGAAAAAATTCAACGCTGCTAAAAAAGTGCAACTTTAAAATACATAATTAGCGCCTTTTATGTAACCAATTCCCGGTCCATCAGCGAAGCAACTCGATTTTTTTTCAAACATCGAGTTCTGTGTTTTCGATGATTAATGAACTCGATAAACAACCAGCGTAACATCCAGGGGGTCTGCGAAGATCTTGGCTTTTCTCCTTTTATTGTTTTGCTTCGAAGTTCTTTCCCCGAATGGAGGCCGTGAGCAAACCCAGCCGGCTTGGTTGATCTGTTGTTGCCCGAAAACAGGTTGCTGGAGGAATCATAAAAATCTGACCTTCCCGTTGCTCGACCATCGCATCCCTTCCTATATTGAAACGGTTTGCTTTCCCTTTAGTGGCTCGCTGGTTGATGTTTTGTGTGTAGCACACAAAAAAACTTGTCTTCGGACCAACAGGTTGGTTTTGGCATCTTTAAAGAAGTAGCAGATTCAGCTTATTTGGTTTTTAAAAAACCCACATTCTTCGAGAAATTGCATCTTTGGCGATATTAAATAGATTATCCAAATAAACTGGCTTTTAAGAGGATTTGGAATCACTGATCATATTTAGTACAAGAAGTTTCTCCTCCAAAATAAAAATGACCTAGATCTCGATTAAATAAATTTGGCAAACTGAATCATATAAAATTAGACATGCAAACAATGTAAATTCCCTTGAATGCTCACTAATTAAAACCGTTCCACGTTTAAATTAAACAAGTTTTTTGGTTTATATATTTTAACCTGTTGTGTCTATAGAAGGAGCTCGAATTTGTCAACACAACTCTTTAATAAATGTTGCCTATATTTAAAGTGTGTCAAACAATAATGTGTGTGTGTCGATCAAAGTTTTTATAAGTCAAATTCTTTTTCTTTTTCAAGTTCATTTAATACAGAATACAGGAGAAATTTTCAGCTAAGCTTCCTTTTTACCGAATGCGAATTGCCGGGTCTTTCGTTTAATACCTGCCATAAGATATTGTACAGTCTCCTTGTCCACTTTATTCGCCGCAGAACGACTGTTTGCCTTGAACTGTTTCTCGCTCACAACAGCTTTTTGAGTCTTCTTAAGGTTCCGCTTGACGATGGCCCAATATTGTTCGATTGGGCGGAGCTTTGGCGTGTTGGGAGGGTTTTTGTCCTTGGGCACCACTTGAACGTTGTTGGCAGCATACCACTCCATGGCCTTTTTTCCGTAACGGCAAGATGCCAAATCCGGCCAAAATAGAACGGAACAATTGTGTCGCTTCAGGAAAGGCAGTAGACGTTTTTGTAGGCACTCGCTCAGATAAATTTCCTGGTTGACGGTTCCGGTCGCAATGTAAACGTTGCTCTTCAAGCCATAGGTACAGATGGCCTACCACACCTGATATTTCTTCGCGAGCTTTGACAGTTTAATGTGCTTGAAAATATCTTCCCGTATAAAATTCCTGTCCAGGAAGCTGTTTAAAGTCGGCAGGTTAATAAAACATCAATAAAAATGGAAAAAATAGCAATAAAAATATGTGAAATCACCACTACATTATAAAACACTGTGCCAACGAAAAAATAACAATTCGCACTAGAAAAATATAAAATAGCAATAAAAAATTGATAATTCATTTTCAATAATTCAAAAGTGACCGGTAAAACTTAAAAAAAAAAGCAATGGCAATTAGTATAAACGCAATAATAAACTGATAGTTTTCCGTCATAATAACAAGTTCTAGCGCTATTCATGTGACAAAAGTCTTCAAATCTTTCAAATCTTTCAATTGAAACCAAACAAATCGCAATAAAAAATCCAAAATAAAAAAATTAAAATTTAAATAATTTGTTTGGTTTTAATTGGAAAGCATTGAAAAATTTAAAGACTTTTGTCACATGTATAGCGCTAGAACTTATTATTATGACGGAAAACTATCAGTTTATTATTGCGTTTATACTAATTGCCATTGCTTTTTTTGAAAGTTTTACCGGTCACTTTTGAATTATTGAAAATGAATTATCAATTTCTTATTGCTATTTTATATTTTTCTAGTGCGAATTGTTATTTTTTCGTTGGCACAGTGTTTAATAATTTAGTGGCTATTTTGGGAATTTTCATTGCTAAATTTTCATTAATTAGTGCCAGTATATATTTTAGTCGTTTAAAGTCTGCCTTGACGTAAGCTTCATCGTCCTGTACCACGCAATCAAACTTCGTCAGCGTCGTCGTGTACAACTTTCGCGATCGTGCTTTGGCCGACGTGTTTTGTTTATCGTCGCGATTTGGAGTCACCACTTTCGTGTAAGTTGTCAGTCCAGCTCGTTTTTTAGCTCTATCCACGGTTGAAGGCGCTATTCCCAGCTTCTTTGCGACAATTGGTGCTGCAAAATCGCGGATTGACTACTAGAGAGCTTGCTGATATTGTTGGAATTTAAAATGGATCAACACCATTTTAAAAGACGTTTTATGTCTGAAAAATATCAAATCTCGATAGGTGCCAAAAACAGTCATTTTTTTCGGCAAACACTTCGTGATTCTTCGTGACCATTTTGCCAAAAAATCAACCAATATTGTTTCGCAACCACCGTATTCTTCTGATTTAGTACCGCGTGACTTATTGCTGTTCAGCAAACTAAAAAGACCACTTCGGAGACACGGTTTTGATTCGATTGAAGAGATAAAAGCCGAATCGAAGAAGAAACTGATGGCCATTGGAAAAAGCATTGGTACAGTTACATTGCATCCGGGGGAGATTATTTTGAGGAGACTGAATTAGATTTATAAGAATAATGCGTGCATTAAATAAAGCGACTAAATGTTCCGATTTTTCATGCAATTACCCTGCCGCCTGGTGGTTGGTCCACTGGTCAGTAGTCAATATATACTACAGGGTGTCTCACAATAGATGTCACTTAAACAAAATGAGATTAGAGCAAAACAAATCAACCAAATCATAGCATTTATTTTTCATTTGAAAGATACATGTTATAGAAATAAACCATATTAATTCAATTTGAATCTCTCGCCCTTTTCCTTGATAACTTTGCGCAAACGCTTTGTAAACCCATCGCAGCTGGCATGCACGATTTCCTGAGGAATTTGGTCCCAAATATCAACCAAATGTTTCTTGAATCGATCTAAAGTAAACCCTTTCGCAAGGCCTATATGTTGAAGCATATAACCTCAAACGAAGTAGTCAAGTGGGTTGAGATCCGGTGGAGATGCAGTCCATTCTTCGCTTGTGATGAAATCGGGCAATTTTTCTGTGCATCACGCTTGTGTTTTCTTTGTCTTGTGAGCTGGAGCTATGAGTCATGTTGGAAACAATATGGTGTATTTCCCATGCAGCGTTAAAGCATGAGGAAGTAGATGGTTGTTCAAAACCTGCTCGATATTCAGTGTTAATTTTTACGTTAGGTTCTATGAAAAAAGAGGAAGTTTTCGTTTTAGTGAAACGGCGTCCCATACCATGATTTTCGATACATTCTGATAGCGTTTTACAGCTAGTTTATCTCTTGGAATATTGGCAAGACTTTTGCCATACATACGATCATTTTGTTGCTTATGACTGTCCTGAAGGAGGAAGAGCTTTTCATTGGAAAATAAAATCTCGCACTCACCGTGCCGAACCAAAAGATTCTTTGGACCCTGGCATGCTTTTGACGCTCCGTCAACCCGTGAACCCGTTGTTTCTTGTACGGCTTGCATTCCAGATCATGTCTGAGGAGCCTGTTCAATGAAGCAGGGGACATTTGAAATTGTTTGCTCAATTTACGGCCAGATACGGCCGGATTACGTCTTATTCGCTCCCTCACACATTTGATCTTTTTCTTCGTTCTGGCGGTTCGTCTGGCACCTCCTTTGTGTTGAACAAGATTCTGGCATTTCTGGAGAAGAGGGAGTTCATCGAGTGGAAACCTGGTTCCGGCCGCACTTCTTTCCGTGCGTTGGGCCGGGAGGCCGGTGTGACCGAACAAACAGTCAAGAAGTATTTGACCAAAATGGATATCCACATGAGGAAGCGTCAGTCCAAGCCAGCCGTGACAACGGCTAAAGACTCTGGTCAAAGAGATCTTCCCGGCGAAGCGGAACGTGCGGAAGCATGCCAATCCTCCCAACGTGCCCAGCTCCGCCCAACGTGCCCAGCTCCGCCCAATTGAGAAGGTCTGGGTCAATTTGAATAGGATAGTATATTCAAATAATCTCGTGGCCAAAACGACGAATGATTTGATCGAAAATGCGACCAACGAACTGAAGAATATGCCTACAAGCTTATTTTTTTTCACCTATGGCCAAAGTTCTAGCTAACTGCCGCTAGGGCGGCAGGGAGTCGAAGTATTTTTGTGAAGTTTTTAATTTCTTAATGCATAAAATGCAATTTGGTTTGTTAAAATGTCTTTTTCCGTTCTTTTTTACCATCCATCCGAAAATAGTCGCTTTTTTAATGTGATTATTAAATAAAGATTTCAAAAGTTATGAATAAAGTCTTACTCATAGTTGTATACAGTAGTACATCTTGAAGGTCTAGTTCTATAGTAGAGTTCCTCTCATGTTAATTCTGTATAAAACTGATCGAAAAATCCTCTATAGTATATTTATAGATACAGTATACTCGCTATCTCAAGATTTAGACAGTCTCTAAATTCCAGCAGATAAACGGAAATTCAACTCAATATAGAGTCGGTTTAAACTCACGTTCGTTAAAAGTAGAGTCACTAATATTCAAGTAAATGTAACTGGGATTAAATAGCCTGTAAATCAAAAACACCCATAATTCGATGTTTTTGATTTGTCGACTTGTCAATCTCAGTTACGTTTACTCAAATTTGAGTGACTCCGCTTTTGACGAAAGTGAGTAAAAAACTACTCAAAAATAAGCTAAATGTGTGGCCGAATAGGGATTTTTAAACATCGATATTCTATATTTCTTTCGGTATGTCGATGGTCCCTAGCAAATATTCCGGGACAAAATTCACTCCATATGTCGATGTTGGGATCTAGATCACTATTTTTACACTAGATACTGTACTCGAAAAAAATGAGACACACAAGAATGGTCACCAAAGATTCAGTTTTAGTCGGATTTTCTTCAAGCTTTCAGGGAATAAAGTACAATAATATGGTTAGGGTTCTATTTCATTGGTTTATTGGATCTCCTTTCCATGACCGAATGTCCGCACTTTGCCCTTGACTTATTTTGATACTTTTAACTACTGTTTCATCAAAGGCAGCTCGTTTTCGAAAAGTGTTTAACGAAGTTTGAAAAATCACTCATCCCCCCCCCCCCCCCCCGCCGGCGCGGCGCGGTATTTTTTTGCAACAACAACAAAAATAATAACACTAATACCCCTCCCGCGTGGGGGGGGGGGCCCCAAACCCCCCCCAAAAATGATTTCCCCCCCCCAGGACCCCGGGGGACGCATTCGTCTAGGTAGATTTGCCAATTCATGATACCCGCCGTGATGTACACACCAAATTTACAAAATCATGTTCGGTACTTTTTTTTGTAGAATGCGGTCTGTAAAATTGAAATTTCTCCGAAAATTTTGTAAAACATGACATTTAACAAAATTCCAGCAAACAAAAATACTGAATTTCAGCAATTAACAGAAAACTACCGAGAATTGCAAAAAAAACTACCGATCGAAACTGTAAATTGATGTAGCTCTGCAACACTGTAAAAAAAATTACGAATGTACTGTAAATTTATTCTTTTGCAAAATAAACTGTAAAAAAAATACCGAAAAGATTGTAAATGTATTCCATGCTGTCAAACGCGACTATTTCCCGCCATTTTAAAGTTGAATGTTGGCCAGCTCTGTTGAGTTTCACGGTACATCCAAAATTATCTGCCAACAATGGAGGAATGGACAGCAACTTTCCGGGACCGTAGCCACATTTCCCAGGCAGGGTATTTGATGGCTTACCTCAAGGATCATCCGATTGCAGCAGCGTTTGATGGGAAATTCGTACGATATTTTACACATCATTGAAAAAATGTGTGTTGATACATTGTCTTTCTATTTGAATAATAGATAAGCATGGAGTTCGTATACATGTTTTCCAAATGCTGCTGTGTTAGTGTTAGTGTTAGGTGTTAGTTTCTCTGATAGGACACATAGGTATTACAGATTTTTTGAGAACGTTGGCAATAATACGCCACAAAAATCCGAGCCGTGGTGCTAAACGGCTAAGAGACTCGACTTCAGCATGAGAAAACCCTCTTCAGTGAATAATACAGCTTGATTACATTTCTGTTAGGCAGAATGGTTTTTGAAAACAGCGGATTTCTCAGAAATAATGTAAATTTTATACAAATGATCCAAATAAAGACCAATGAACCGGAAATGAATTCGGATAACATATAAATTTAAATCAATAATTATCTCAAATGTAAAAATTCGGAAGGAAAATCAATAAAAACCAGTTTACAAACGAATCTGCAAATTTTACTGAGCAATTGTAAATTTTATACCATATTTTTGGCGAAAATTTGACAGCGCGCGTTACGAATCGTTCAGAAAAATTTACAGAACGTTTCGGAGTTTTTTTTTTCTAGTGACCTTCCCCTTACTTATGCTGGTCCAACGTCCAACCCCAATTGCTTTACAGTGTTTCACCATGAAATTTGGTTGTTGGCTGCTTGTTTCCAGATCCTCGAGTGTCGTACACTTCCAAGATCTTACTCCAGGTGGTCTAACCATCTTGCTCACCTCAGCATCTTGTTCCGGCCAGATTCGAGGTATATGCCATTTTTTTTCGGGATTGTTACCCGGCATTCTAAAAACATGTCCCATTGTACCGTCCAGCTTTGGTGACTTTACTCTATAATATTCGTCGTAGAGTTGCGTTAGCATTCCAAACTTTCCCTACTTAGCATGACTTCCGGCAATAATGCGTCTACCAATTTCTCTGCTGCAGTTGTTCTTCGACGCCACCAATCCGAGTTGCGCAAATTCATCAAAGGATCTTGAACTCATCACCGTCGATATTGCTGTTCAGCCTACGCGAGCCCTATCCCACTTGGTTTTTCTTGCCAACAGATACTTAGTCTTCTACGTATTCACCCTTAATCCAGCCTTTTCTGCTTCACGTTTCACAGCTTGGTGTACTGATCAGCAGCCGTTTGTAACGTTATTCTGACAATTTGTATTCATTTTTCAAAAAATAAAAATTAAAAAATGAAACACTTTTACAAACAATTACAATTTAAATTAATTGTTAACAAAAAAAAAAAAGAAACCTACAACCAGTGCAGCCATTGCTTTTCGGACAGCACTTGTCAACACACTATATCTCGCGTTGAATTCAAAACCGGCTTTGATTGATTGGACATTTTTCAGTGAATCTTTATTCCTATTTATAGAATAATTAACTAATAATTTTAAGCAACTTTATATATCTGTGTAACAATGACTAGTTTATTTTACCAAACAGCTTTCAAAACATATGAATAGTTTAAGAAAATACAGTTTCTCTGGTAAAACGAAACTTTACTAATTTTGTAAGTCTATTGCAAAACATTTTGTGGCTAGGCCATTTTTTGTTAAGCCATTTTTTTTTTCAAAATGAGCAAATTGTTAAGCCATTTTTCTTCAAAATGAGTAAAATTTTAATCTTTATTGACTACTTTCGGAATATCGTGAATGAGAGGAGACAAACAGGTAATTAGCCGTTTAGGCAGGGACGGGATGGTCAAATAGAATTTGTTTCTGGTTCAGGAAGCACCAGCGCATCGATGCTAAGCTAAATTTATCACCTCTCAAAACATAACTCCCAACTAATAATCCCTCAGATTTTCTGTCAAAATAACACAGTGAAACAAAACAATAACAAATTTTCTAGTACCGCAAAGCGAGAGAATGGGATAATCTATGGTGTACTTGGAACCAATGGGGTTCTCA
Organism: Aedes koreicus; assembly: GCA_024533555.2. Taxonomy (NCBI): domain Eukaryota; kingdom Metazoa; phylum Arthropoda; class Insecta; order Diptera; family Culicidae; genus Aedes; species Aedes koreicus. The sequence goes on along the minus strand of JAHHFK020005576.1, from coordinate 21,864 downwards.
AGCAGTGCGCCAATTTTAAATCGCTAGTTTTCTAAAGATTTTTGATTTTAACGTGTGCCATAGGCCATCGGGTCCGGGACTTGTAAATTTTTTCACCCCTCTCAGCGTGGCAGAGCAGCCAAACGTGCACTACGGTCTGGTACTCTGCCAGGCCATAGGCCATCGGGTCCGGGACTTGTTTTGTTGATTGGACTTTTCGAAAATAAAGTTATTTATAATGATTTTTATCGACAATGGGGAATAATCCTATGCGATTGGTATCTACTTGGGCATGTTATAGAATGCTGTAAGAACGCGGCTTGTTGACATTTTGGTTGTAGGCTCTTTTCAATTGTTACGCGAGATATGTTCCGTTAAATTAATCAGTTTATGTTTTATCAGTTTTGATGATCAACATATTATAATTTTAGTGTTTGCTTGGTCTGGTTGATGGCAATGCTTCGTTGAGCAACCTTTCCATCGGTGGCAATTCTTCTAAGGAGCGTCCATATAATTACGTCATGCAAATATAATTCCATTTTCAATCCTCTCCTCCTCCCATCGTCACACACATGGACATAAGGACAGTAAACACTTTATGTATGGATCGTCACCGTTTTCAAATCTCCCCTCTTCTATACCTGTGTGGCGCATTCAATGGATGTTCCCTTGAAAATGTATGCTATACTGGCTCAACGTTGTATGAAAAAAGTGATTAGTTTGGAATTCAAAATCTAGAACATAAAAGAAGGGATAGGCTTCCCTGAATATTTCAACTAATTTTTTTCCCCGGAAAGGGCCTCGGCAAGAGGTTCACAGTTTGTATAAAGAACTAGTAATTGTATGGAGAAAAGGGAGGTAGCTCATCGAAAGTGACTTTTTAGACCACCTACACCCCTTGTTACTTTTTTTGTATGGAGTTCGACATTTTTTGTATGGATTGTCACGTAATCTCAAACCCCCTCTCCACCCTTACTGCATTACATAATTAATGGACCTTCCCTCGTACAAATTGAAAGTTTGCGAAAAACAAAGAGTCTGCGTCGGGCATCGGCTTATTACTTAGTAGTAAAACTGGTCGTCAATCCTTTGACAAAACGCAGAGTTATTAGCGCTCGGTGCACGCAAATTATATCTAACACAGAGACAGAAAGTGCTATTCCGAGAGTCGAAGTGACTTTTGTCACTTTGTGAAGTGAGTTTCGTGACTCTCCTGGGCTTCACATAGTGACAAACGTCACTTCAACTCTTGGAATAATGCTCAAAAATGCGTGGAGAGGAAAATGTAAATATAGGTACACGGCCAACTGTATTATGTTCTCTGTAAGATTTGACAACTCGAAATTCGCTTCTGGAGACAATCGGTTTTATAAACCTCCGAGTTAATTATTTTCTCAGTAACGAAAACATTTGTCTTCTGGCCGCAGCTGCAAATTCTCTGCCAGATCATATATTTGCCTGCGAATAAATCTGCAAAAACAAATTTGAATCAGACAGTGACACCTCCTTGAGCCTTCGCATTGTAAAATTTTGGTCCTGGAAGTCGGCCTTAACATAGGTTTTATCATCCATAAGTATGCATCCACTGGACTTGGTTAGCAGGTTGTCATACAGATTTCAAGCACGGGTTCTAGCTACGGTATTCTAGTTGAGTGATTTATTGGGTTGCATCATGGCGCCTGTAAATCTTCCTGATAGTTAGTGAATTCGGTGCACCATACTTTTTACCCACATCGCGATCGGACATACGCAATCTATTGCTTCTGATGGACCTCGTGACCTTTTCATGGAGTTGTAGGTTGGCAGTTCCATTCCGGCGTTTATTTTGAGGCTTGCGAGTCGTCGTCAAGGTTTTACGTTTTGAGCACGCGCCATACGGTATTTCTAGGAAAATTCAACACTTTAGCTAGCTTGGACGCGGACCACGATGGATTTTCCACTACTGTCCATGATGTTTTTCTACGCTCCTCTTGCATGGTGGCTGTCTCCAAAACGAGAGCGTTTTATGAACTGAAAAAAAAACTGTTATTGTTTAACATATAGACGTCAAAACTACCCTAAAACGTCCTTTAGGAGCGCTTTAATAAGCAAAAGAGTTTGTTCCATTACGAAGTGGGCCATGCTTTAGCTCAATTTTTGGCCTTCTGGATCTCAATTGTCAATCCGAGAATTCCATCCCCAAGCCTACTGGCACACAAACTGAGAACCCGCGAGACGTGATCGAAGACCTTCACGATACTCTATTTAACGAGAAAGAAACTTCTGAAGATATCCAGAGGACTCCTGAGGACATCCAACATGCGATAGCTCGTTTCTGAACCCATTCCACGAGGCAATAGATCAAGAGCTTGGTGGTGTATTTATTCGTACGCTGGTTTTTAACAGGCGACTGCTGGATCAGGCATCCTTGATCTAAACTTCAAATTTGACTTCTTGAGAGTCGCTGGAACGGAAGAAGCAAATCAATGTAGAACAGGCTAGTAAGAGAGGTGAAAGAGAAAGGTCTTGCAGAAGAATGAACGACATTTTTGATACCGATTTGCCTTTCGAAATTGCTTTCCATTCTTCTGCAAATTAGTACCTCATGAACCGCTCTTACTTGCATAATCTTGTGGTGAATGTAGCCACTTCATATAAAGCAATCAATAGGCCATTCACCTGATGAGTTCCATATTTAGTCAGCAGGATTATCAACTACTCGGTAGTGCCTCAACTGATCTGGATAGACGAGTGTGTGCATTTTTACCCTGAGTTCATATACGTAGCTCAGGTAGTCCGCCGAAGAAAAAATAAACTAGAACATTAGTTGATCAGTCTTTGGCAAGCAAATTAATCCGACAATTTTCACAGTAAAATGTGTGACCTAGTTGATTCTGTCGACGTTTTGAAGTTGCCAAGTTTTTCTCCTTTCAAGGCATCCATACAATTGAAACCCAACTTTTTGAGCATGACTATCATGGCTTCACTGAGCTTCTTCGTCCATTGCCAATTGATTCCAGGTTCTTGGCTAGGTGCGTGGCGAATTCAATTCCAATGTTCCTCATCATAGTTATGTCTATGCCTAGATAATAGGTAAGAATAAATGAAATTGATACCACCTTGTTCTTAATGCATCCTCTTCGGCATTCATTCCATCAGGCTCCATCCATCTTCATTTATTCCAATTTGCTCAACACTTGTCAACTTTAAATTACACGATGCACGCCTCAATCCCGAGCCGGTGGCGGCAACGCGGTGTCACCTATTGTACCTGTTCCTAGCCTTGGAAACAGCGCCTTGGGCCATCAAGAAGTGCAATACATATACTTTGCGATATCAGAAGTGAAAATTAAACCCGTCATCAACAGCAATAACTTAGTTTTAAAACGAAATAAAACTTGGTCGTGCTATCGTCTTCGCTTTATCTTTCAACGGCTTCTTATTTAACTTTTCACCATTATTTTTTTTCCAACTGGAATCAACTTTTGTGGTTTACGGTAATTCCACCTTTTCGAGCTCGCTCCGTGAACGACCAGTCTGGAAGGTACGTGCTTCCAACACGGACCTGAAACTAGAACATCTTTCAACTTCTAGAACTAGCGTAGATGAGACGACACACCACCACCGGACAGGTTTCTCCACTCTTTTTGTGTGATGCAGCAGTCCTCTAGCTAGATGGCTAATCGTTGACCATTACGAGAATCGCTTGAGCCACTACTGCTGATGCTCACACGCAGAGTAATAAAGAGGAAAACGTTTATAATTCACAGCTTCATCCGCGTGCGAGCATCGTTGTCATTGACCCTAAATTTAACCAGATGTGGCATTTATTCTTCACCACCACCTCCACCATTACCGCACGATCTGTTGTCTCACCTGTCCAGGGATCGTGGTTATCATCAGAATTATGGATATGAAGCCAGATGAAGCTTTATTGCAATGGTTATTAGCTATTAAGCGGCTGGTCCTACTCCAGATGATTGAGGATGTTAACACCACATTTATACATATAAGCACATCTACAGAGCGATAACTTCTCATCATCAAAAGTAACTGTTTGGCAGTATGGCTTTCACCGTGTTGATTATTAGTTGCTACATATTGTTTAGTAAATACTCGTGAGGACTTCGTTGAATTATTTTTCATGTTCATTATTTTTGCTCTGGCTTTTTGATCCTAGTTCTTAGTTCATCGTGATGTAATTATTTCAGTTATTCCTTTGAATTGGAGAAGTTCAAACTTTTTCGTGTTTTAAAAATGTGATTTGTATTTTCTATATTTATGTTTATGAATCAATTCGAGTATTTCATTATTAGAACCGAAAAGCCAATTATAAACAATTATTTTAATCGCCGACTTCTCTGGAATCTGAAAACACTCTTGTGAAATAAAAATATGATCTAGAAAAGGAATGTTTGCTCTACCATGTGGTGTAGTTGGATATGGTAAGATTTTTGTGATTCTTTAGAGATAAACGTTTCAGGTGAAGATACAGTAACTGTATTCCAAGAAGCCATATTTTCCATACAGTGTTGCTGTGTGTGTGGGATACAACTAAACAATTGTAGGAAACAACTTTAAGTGGAAGTGTTGCGCAAACTGTGGTTTATAAATTTTAAATAAATTTTCAGTTTTCAAAACCCGTATTATCAATCATTTCACGAGAAACATTTGAAAAGAGCCCAAGAGCAAAGCTAATTGAAGAGAATTCTCATTTCTCTTCATTTGACTTGAAAAGCCACCACTAGAAGCAATAAAAACTTATTAATCCTGTATTTTATAAAATTACTTTTTTAAGCAATTGTAGATGTAACAAATGTAATGGCCATAGTTGAATGGTCATGTTTGATGGGCTTTAATCACCAAAGAACATGCTTTGCCAAAAAATTGCCCTTTTTTTTCTCTCTGAAACTGTTTGCAAAACATGTGAAGTTCCAATAAAAACCAATCAATCGCGTTTTGTTGAAGGCTTTTAAATGGTCTTCTGTAGCAGGAACCGCCAGAATACTAAGATTTTAGCCATCACATTCTGTTTATCATTACGGTTCGGTACAGTTTTCACCTTGACCGACTTCATACTTTGCCGGTGCTTGGAAGTATGCACGAAAGTTGGGGACATTTTTATTTTTCTAGCCACAGTACGTACCGAAAGATCTGGTCTCTTCTGCAATATTTGCTTCACCTTCGCGTTCTTCTGGTGGTTCCTGAGATCCGTTTTTGTTCCGCTCTCAGCCTTCCTGGCTGTTGTCAAACGTATATCAAAAGATTTAAGAACATTATGGGCAGTGTTTGCAGGAAAACCAAGCTTTTTTGCAAGTTTTCTTGCTGACAGATCCGGATTTTCATTGCGACCGCACACAATTGCTTTTCGCACTTGCTCTTCTTTCGACGCCATCTTCGATCTAAAGCTAAAGCTTTTAGTATCACCAAAAATTAATTTTACACAATGAACAGACAAACGTTGATCAGTCTGCGAAATATTTCACGCATCGATGAAGTATTTCCAGAGATATACGTATTTAGGGATGTCCAGATTTTGTCGCGAATAAGCCTTAAAAAGAGAAATGAATGCACAAACCTATTTTTGAGTTGAGTCTGCGTTTACATTTGTTGATTTGGCATTCTTAAACTTGCATCTAATGTTCATGCGTTTCTACAAATGTTTTACTTTGAAGTAACTTGATCAAAACCTATTTGTTATTGTGATGCTATAAAATACTTAGATAAGACATCATCATATTAAAAGCATGTTTTCGTTTCTGTAACATGGAACGTGAAACATCTGTTTTGCAGTTGTGATGCTTTGTACAAGAGCAGACTTAAATTTCTGAAATTTGGATTGCAAATCCTGGAAAGGTGGTGGGTTTTATAAACTCAATTTTGCCTGACTGGGAGACGCGTCTTGGGCTGGTCACTTGACAAATGGTGATCTAGCTTTAAGATGCGAATTAGAATAGTAAACAGGCGTATACTACAAAAGTTCAACTCAGTGGACGCAGTGGTTCTACGCCCCAACAACAAAAAAAGCATGTTATTCAAACACTTCCTTAACTTGAAAGATCTCCATCCTGGGTGACTGGCCGCTATCGCCTTAACCAGTTCCCAGGTCAAAATTCGTCGACTTCTTTTATTTCTTTATTGAGGTACAAGGGTTATTCAAAGCATGTTCAGAACGTGTTGTTATGCCTCAAATTGTTTTCAAAAACTTCTTGTTTGACCTAAAGATGTTTCAAAAACATCGATTTATTGCGCTGTTTTGGTCAAATAAGGGACAAAAAATTAGTTATGTGTAAGAAAAATACATGCAATCATGAATTGGCGAGATGATTTCTTTAAACCTTCTTTTGTTATCCCTTTTGAAGCTCAATTAATAGAAAAACAGAAAAAAAAATGTTAGTCGTTCTTTCGGTTGTCCGAAGTCGAATTTTTCGGGGCTTTGAAGTTTTACCGCCAGATTCTATTGAGGGAAGCTAAACTCTATATATCTTAGTCGATTCATGGGATGGATGGGCTGACATCCAAAATTAAATTCAAAATTCGGCTGTTAGAGTTAAAGAGGAACGTTGTTCTGCAAACTTTTTCAAAAATAACTCTTTTAACTAAGAAAAATATTGAACAGGTACTATTATGGACATAATCCAAAGTGTCCTTGGGTTCAGTTCTTGATGTTGTATATGATCGACAAGGAGTTTTAGAGTATTTTGACCGTACTTTTCAGCTATAAAAGCTACAAGGAAAATTTTAACACCATTGCAGTCATACTACAGTATTCTCAGAATATCTATGGTACTCCAACCTATTCTGGAGTTCAGATGTTGATGTTTTGCATGATCAACTAGTGGATTTACGAGGACTCCATCGAACTTATTAGTTGGTAAAGCTCCATGGGACATCATTGCACAATTATAGTCATATTATCATTTTCACGCAAATAAGATTTGGGGCGAGATCTCTTTTCGACCAATAGGTGAAAATAGAATTGTCCTCTCTATTTTCTCTGCAACCCTGACTGGCATTTTCAGGTGCGAGAACCTCAATTTGTTAGCTTCGGTTTTGTGCGGTAAAGGGCTATTTCACATGTTATGAGTTACTTCCGATCGACTCCTTAGCCATTCACAGTGCTCGTACCCCAGATGCGGGGTAGCATGGTAAAAGATCATGCGCCCGATTGTATACTACCTTCATATGCCCTCCGTTCGTTTTCAACTTGCATCTTTCAAGTTTCATAACGTGCCGTTACTCTAAACGGAACTATCAATGCTTTCTCTTCAATTCTCTTAGTTCTAGCAATAAATTACTGTCCACTCCTAGAGCCTGTCATGTTGATGGGAAATTATCTGCTTCCGACAAATTTCATCATCAGATATCGTTACTCCGCGCATTGGGAGAATACACCAAAACAACAATCAAAGTGTACCGTGTTTTGATTGTCGTTCCGGTTTGGTGCCTTACTAACCATGTAGACGGGGAGGCCGGCACGTTCCGCCTTTTTTGCCACATCGTGGCTCGAAAGATTCGGTTGACGCTTAAACAGATGCAACACCTTCGCTGCCTTCACCGGATCAGCTGTCTCTGGGTTTCAGCCACTGCCTGACCGCCGCTGGGTCGTCTGGGTCTCCTTGAATGACTTCACCACCTGGGATGGAATGATGGAATCCCAAGTGTTTTCCGATCCATCTGTTAGACGCAGTTGGATTTTCCATGACGGCGTACATAATTTTTTGTGTGGATCTGCTCTTGTTCCGATGCCATCTCGATTGACAGATTGTGCTGAAATTTTTCCATAAACATAACATAACAATTAATTTTTTTTCGTAAACTCTTAGCTTGTTTCAGTCAAAATTTCATCAATTTTTACCCACACCCTAAAAGGTAACAAGCTAACCATTGTTTCCCATTTTTTTTGACTACAGTCTTTAGGGTACAATCAAGAGTCTGCAACAATTTACGACTATTGTGCACTGCTTGGGATGGAATATGAAAAGCATAACTGTTTGTTCTCATACTTTTCATACTTATCAACTTATGCACAACTTTCACCGCAAAGCGCAGAATGAAAACAATTCAATCGAAAGTGTTTCGATTGTAAACCAGTACGTGAAACTCAAGGTTTCTGTACTTTAGTGAAATGAGGAGCACATTTAATATCAAGCGCGACTAAAACTTATTTTTCTTAGAGTTGAACCACTCGAATTCAACGTGTAGTAATGCTTGAGCTGCATAGAAAATATTTCAATTGAACAGAATTCAGAAAACATTTCAATTAGACATGGGACTTAACTTTAAACGGATATGCAAGAAATGTTGGATCGAAAAACAGCTGTGCAAAGTTCAAGAATGATTGGAAATTAGACATTTATTTTTATTGGTTCATTTTCCTTGTAATAATGTTTCATTATTACAAAATTACTTGAATAAACATGTATTTTAACCATACTAAGCGAACACTGAGACACCAAGGAAACCAGGAAAATACTTGGAAATTTTGAAATTTTCATTCACAAGATACCATCCTGACAAAGATCAGATATTTGATAACGAAATCAAACTATGCAGGTTAATTTATTTGTATGTCAAGCTAATTTTATCAACAAACCGTTAGGATTTCATGACTAACCGCCCCAAAATAGAAGGAATCGAGAAGATCAAGTACAAATCACTCATGACTCATATTTACTGTCGTTGTGTTGTGGGGGAATCTCTACTATCTCTGGTTCTAACCTAATTTGGAATGCATAACCCTCTCGGTCCTAATGGCTTCTCCAATTCATTCGGACGCTGCATATAAATTTAAATTTCCGTTACCTATCAGCGCGAGCGCCTTTTAAATTGCCTCTCGTGATCTGAAACTAAATGAGTCCCGAAACTATTCCGACTGGCAGTCAGTTGGGATGGAAATAAATCCAGAGAGAAACAAAAAAACCTTTCACAGTCCGATCCATTTAATTTCCAGATCAAAATTTATATGCATGCACGATTTGACTGCCTGGCATTGTTCGACACAGAAAATTTGAAAAATTTACCTATGTTCGGCTGCTTTGTAGGCTCCTCTTATCTCGGGGCTAAACTCCCATCGGATCTGGTTAAAAATTCTATCAATTTTCAATTCTCTGCTTGGATTCGTGTAGGCTCCAGCTAGTTTGTATAAATCCCCGGTCTCACTGGGTATCATGCAGTTCTCTCTTTCTATTTCAGCAGTTTCCCTGGCTATAGCTGGGAGCAATATTTGTCGAGCATTTTTGATTGGGTACAACTGTTGTTTTGCCCTTTTTTGAGGACCGCTTGGCGGATTTTGTTTTATTTGGTTCAAACATTTTACGCTTTGTTAATTTAATTTGTCGCAAATATTCTAATACGCAATGGGAGCCTACGTGCTTTTGATTTGAACGGGTATCGAATTTGGTTACGCTCTTTGACGGAATCCGTTGATTGGCAGAAAAGTGTTATTATTTGTTGAGGGTTGGATTGGAATGGAAAACAAATAGGCTTTCTATTTTGGCGGGCGGATTATTTTGTGAAGCATAAAATCTACGTATTGAGGTTGTCATTCTATTGCTAACCCACATCTATACTTTCACAATACCTGTCGTAAACTCTTGTCACACATCTTGACATGATACGACAGCCCTAAATCATCCCGATTATCACTCAACTTTCCGCACGATTTAGAATGTCTAATTGGTTACAACTTGACAAGATAAACCGTCGAATTATGCCAGTAGCCCTGACTTGATCTAGAGCGCTTGTGTCGCACAGACGGAACAGAAGTAGCTTCACCGCACGGGGACGGGATTTAAAACCGGCATCGAAATCAGAACGTCAGATTCATTATGCCAAACAGCTAAAACAAACTCATGAATAAATAATTTACAATTCTCGCGCTCGTTCGCTTGCTATGTGTTGTCCTCTCTCTGTGCGCTTTGCTCCGCATTGGACATCGGAACGCTTCGGAGGGAACCCCATCAATTGCAGCCATGCCAAATGGCACTCGATTGGACACAAAAGCATGTCCCCTTCCTCTTACTGGAAAATGTCCAAACGAACGGAAACAGCAAATCATACACAACTTTCCTGATGTTAGTCTTTGCATGACAATACGGCCAATGCCGCATGTCTTCCATCTCGATTCTCCAGAATTAAAAATGGAAAATACACTCATAATAAAATTAAACATCCCCTTCTTCAGCAATGCTTCCAAAGAGCACCGTACACTGGAAACATTAATGCTGCAGAATACGGTTGGGGAACAAAATCCTTGCGTTCTACGAAACATTGTTCGCACATATGTAGCACTTCTACCTTCCGTGATAGAACTGTTTGGCATACGTGTTTGCGGAATATGCCGCGATTTTATCCTGCTCTTGTTGTTCTAGCTCTAACCGCCCGCTACTACCGCTTTGTCGTTTGCTATCGGTGCTGATTGGTGCCCACGGCGAAATCTACAAACATCAGGACCTAGGGAGAATGCTTGGATGATGGATGATGAATGGTCAGGGTTGAAGTTTTTCCTGAGATTGTTGCCCTGGAATTTGAAACTGGGGTTTTAAACGTGTAGTCTAAAACTGTAATATTCACGTAAATTCTATCGCCTGAATTGGCTTTGCTGGAACATAAAGCCTGTCCACGTTAAATTTCGGACACCAAAATAATAGCAGCAAAATAAATTTACACATAATTCAACAAAAGTGATTGTCTAATACATAAATATAAATGTATAATATTAATTTATAATACTTCTTATATTTTTATTTTTTCTCACTTTTCCCACCTCCCCCCCCCCCCCCCTCCCCACCCCCCCCCCCGCCCACCTCCTAATTATTATAATAAATATTCATTTTTTCATTATTTTGCTTTTTATTTTCCATATGCCCACACAGCGAGCCCCCCCCCACACAACCACAAAAAACCGCAAAAATACCACAAAGCTCTCACAGGCGCCTCTGCTCCTCTGCTACCCCAAGAGCCTTGATTCTCTTCGATTTCTTTTTTACCCCCTTCCAATAATTTTATGTTGTCAAAGAAACGACCCACGCGCCCCCTTCCCCCCCAAAACAACCCCCCCCCCCCCCCCAAAAACCCCACCCAAAAAATTGGGCTATTATAAAACAAGAACAACGGAACAACCCCACGGAGGTCAAATCTAAGGAAAACATGAAGAAAAAGTTTCCGTGCAGAAGAAACCGCAGTCAGATGTTGTACAGGGTGTCTCACAATAGGTGTCACTTAAACAAAATATGATTACAGCAAAACAAATCAACCAAATCATAGCATTTATTTTTCATTTGAAAGATACATGTTATAGAGATAAACCATATTAATTCAATTCGAATCTCTCGCCCTTTTCCTTGATAACTTTGCGCAAACGCTTTGTAAACACATCGCAGCTGGCACGCACGATTTCTTGAGGAATGTGGTCCCAAATATCAACCAAATGTTTCTTGAATCGATCTAAAGTAAGCCCTTTCGTAGGGCCTATATGTTGAAGCATATAACCCCAAACAGAGTAGTCAAGTGGGTTGAGATCCGGTGAAGATGCAGGCCATTCTTCGCTTGTGATGAAATCGGGCAAATTTTCCGCGCACCACGCTTGTGTCTTCTTTGCCTGGTGAGCTGGAGCTGAGTCCTGTTGGAAACAATATGGTGTATTCCCATACAGCGTTGAAGCATGAGGAAGCAGATGGTCCTTCTAAACCTGCTCGATGTAATATTCAGTGTTGATTTTTACGTTAGTTTCTATGAAAAGAAGAGGAAGTTTTCCTTTTCATGAAACGGCGCCCCATACCATGATTTTCGATACATTCTGATAGCGCTCTACAGCTAGTTTATCTCTTGGAATATTGGCAAGACTTTTGCCATACACACGATCATTTTGTTGATTATGACTGTCCTGAAGGAGGAAGAGCTTTTCATCTGAAAATAAAATCTCGCAGTTACCGTGCCAAACCAAAAGATTTCTGCTTCTTTGGACCCTGGCATGCTTTTGACGCTCCGTCAACCCGTGAACCCGTTGTTTCTTGTACGGCTTGCATGTCTGAGGAGCTTGTTCATTGAAGCAAGGGACATTTGAAATTGTGTGCTCAATTTACGGCCAGATACGGCCGAATTACGTCTTATTCGCTCCCTCACACATTTGATCTTTTTCTTTGTTCTGGCGGTTCGTCTGGCACCTTCTTTGTGTTGAATATGGGTATTTTCAGTTTCCTTGAACCGTTTAAAGGTACGAAAAACAAAACACTTACTCACTCCGAACTGCTTAAGGCTATTGAATATCTGACAAGGTCTAAGCTTTTGCAATTGTAATTTTAAAATTTGCTCCCGTATGGCTTCCATGGTAGCTGATAAATATAAACAAACGGAATCGCTTATTTTTCTTCAGCGACAAGCTGTCAAAAGAATACACTCAAAACGGGTATAATCAATTCCGCTGTTAAAATTACCTAGCTGAAATAAACAAAGACTGAAAAAAGGTGACACCTGTTGTGAGACACACTGTACAGAAATTAATGCGTGGAGTTAAGCGTAAAGGGCGAGCGTACGGTTATGGTGGTGAAATTGAATGAAATAAATATGCCAAACGCTTACTTGTGGGTTATATTTTATTGTCTAGAAGTTTGAAAAGGATCGTTGAACTAGGTAATTTTCTACTGCGTTTTTTCCCGCGATGCACTTTGATGTGGGACACCCTTTACTTCTCTATTGGGTGAAGTTCTGGACAGTTTGGTGGATTGGCTGTTTTTGGCACGTATTTGACCATTCCAGGACGGATATCGCATAGTCATAAGAGGCCAAATCAGGCCAAAACAGAGCTGGAGAGTCGTGGCTACTGATAAACGGTAGCAACCGCATTTGCAGACATTCTTTCTCGTACACATCCTAATTGATAGTGCCGGTAGAGACGAAGCTTTTAGATTTTCGACCACAACTACATATGGTCTGTCAAATCAAATACTTCTTCGGGAATTCGGACACCTTCTTTATCCGGAAATGCTTGTCAACTGTGTTTTTTTGTATTGCGGTGTAAAAAACCAGACCCGGAAGCTGTTTAAAGTCTTCGAGTACGCATGTTTCGTCGTCCATTATGATACAAAACAATGCTTGCAAAAAATTCGTGTAAAGCTCCTTAGCACGACTTTTTGCAGTGAAATTTTACTTGTCATCATCACTTGTCATGTACGCATGATTTTGACTTCCCAACTTTGTGAGCCACATTTTGTACAGAAAGATTGGTATTTTTCTCAATAATGGCTACCACCTTCTTGTCCATTTGTCGGGAGCATGCTTTTCGATTTCTTACACTTCCAACCTTCCGATCCACAGTCAAGCGCTGGTCAAATGATTTACAAACACAAAACACGGTACTTTTCGGTAGTTTTAGTTTCTTGGCAAGATCGCGTACCGATAAATCCGGATTTTACTACCGTTCGTACAAAATGCGTTTGCGTACTTCCACTTGATTTGACGCCATTTTACTGAATATAACTAGAATGTAAACATGTTGTACCACGAAATATAGTGGAGAGTTTCAGCTGTCATATTAGTGAAACGTTCAAGCGATCCGTGAAATAATTCAAAATCTACACTGAAAAAAAGTGTCCAAAATTTAACGTGGACAGGCTTTAGATACATTGTAGGTGGCTTCAACATACACAGAAAAAATATGAATTTTCTGATTAATTCTTATGTAAATTTCAATGCATGTGGGATTGTATTTCATTATACACAACGCAGCAACTTTCAAGAAATATTTCTAGCAAACACGGGCGTTTGCATAAAATATTGCCAACAATGTATGAAATGTCTCTTAACTTTGGAAGATTTATAATTTAAACTTGTGTGTTTTGTGACGTTCCATTTATGTGGATGATATTGAGCAGAAATTTACACTATTTTTCAGAGTTGTGCACGCATAGTGGTACGAATGACCTTAATAACGAGTTGCGTTTTTTTTTTTGATTTCTTATTATAGTGTCTCTGAACCATAACTGACTGAAGTTAGGGATGTTAAGTTCATCTTTTATTACACAGAAAAAACGGGGTCCCCGAAAATGAAAACGAACCGAGAACTAGTTCACGTTTTCAGGATTTTTCCCTTTGAACGTTATTTAGTTCATGATTACGTGATTCAATTCATGCTGTATTTTTGCTTGTTCTCGAAATCATGACTGCAGTTCACGGATCTGGGCAAGGATTTTTTTTCCGTGTAAAGATGTTTCTAAAAATGCAGTCTTCGTCATAACGGAAGATAAATTCAATACAAATGACTTTGTCGAATACTTTTACTTTCTGATTTGTCACAATAACGAAACACACAGCTTTTTATATGGACAGACTTCGAAAAGTGGTCTCTTGAAATGAAGCATTTCACACAGCAATTGAGTTTTCCTTATTTATACACCAATACCAAAAAACCCGACGACAGCGAATATGAAGAGGTCTTTCAATATAATTTGGCAAACTATGACAGTATTAGGCATAGGCTAAGTATTATTAATTGGCAAACGATTTTTAGAAACGAGGAAAATGTCGAATCTTCTGTTGATGCATTTTACAAATTGTTATTCGAAGTTATAGTTGAGCATGTACCATTGAAAAGAATAAGGAGACAAAGTTATTCAAAAAACCCAGTTTGGTATAATGAACAAATAAAAAAAATAAAAAAAACCGTAAGCAAAAAGCACATAAAGTATACAAAAGAAATAGTGGCAACGAGAATCTGGTAAATTATTTGAATATTTGCGACCTGCTCAATCAAGCCGTTAATATTGCCTTTGATGAGTACAACTCAAAAACCGAGTTAGACATAAAATCAAATCCAAAAAATTCTTTAACTTTGTAAAAACTAAATTGAAATCTGACAATTTTCCATTAAAAATGTACCTAGATGAAAATGTGGGGTCTACCTTGCCAGAAGTTTGCAATCTATTTGCAACTTTCTTCCAAGATATATATTTCACATTTTCTGAAGCAGATCGTGATCGCAAATATTTCGGTTTCTTTCCAGAATTTCGTAGAGATATTAGTGTTAACAGTATAAATGAGCATGACATAAGGGAAGCATTGAAAAAATTAGATGTCTCCAAATGGGATTTCTACCATTTTTCTGAAAAACTTAGCTTCGGAGCTTACAACTCCCTTGTTTTGGCTTTTCAATATGTCGATCGAATCCGGTATTTTTCCCAACTCGTGGAAAAGTTCTTATCTAGTTCCTATTTTGAAATGTGGCAAAAAATCTGACATACGAAATTATCGCGGTATTGCTATTATCTCTTGCATTCCAAAACTTTTTGAAGCGATCATTAATGAAAAACTGTTTTGTCAAATTAAAAATAGAATCTCTACCTTGCAACATGGGTTCTTCAAAGGACGCTCAGCTAACACAAATTTACTCGAATTCGTTAACTATTCGCTGGTTGCAATGGACAATGGAAACCATGTTGAAGCTCTCTATACAGACTTCAGCAAGGCATTTGATCGCATTGATATACCCATGCTTCTATTCAAACTGCAAAAAATTGGGAATTGAGCTAAATTTTCTTAAATGGCTCGAGTCTTATCTTACTGATCGACAACAAATAGTCAGATTTAAAGGCAAGACTTCAAATCCTATTCGAGTTACTTCAGGAATTCCTCAAGGCTCCCATCTTGGCCCTCTTTTGTTTATACTATTTGTAAACGATTTTTCCCTCATTTTAAAAAACGTAAAATTTCTTATTTATGCCGACGATTTAAAGATATTTTTAGAAATAAAAAACAAGGAAGATATAAGACTGTTCAAAAATGACGTACTCTTATTTTATAATTGGTGCAAAAAAAGCCTTTTGCAGCTTAACGTCCAAAAATGTAAATCAATATCATTTAGTAAAAAGCGGAATACACTAGACTGTACAATCTCTCTAGGAAATCAGGCAGTTGAAAAGTGCGGAAGAATTAAGGATTTAGGTGTTATTTTAGATAAAAAACTAACATTCATTGACCACTATAACACAATAATCAGTAAAGCAAGTAGCATGATAGGATTTATAAAACGATTTAGTTACAGCTTTTATGACCCATACATAATAAAAACATTATACGTTGCATATGTGAGGTCAATACTTGAGTATTGTAGCGTAGTATGGTCACCTTTTTCAGTCACGCACGAACAACGAATAGAATCAGTTCAAAAGCAATTTATACTGTTTGCATTTCGAAAATTAGGTTGGACAAGATTTCCTTTACCATCTTATAAAGCTCGTTGTATGCTCATCAACATCCAAACATTAAAAGAGCGCCAAGAATTCGCAATGGTCTCAGTTGTAAACGATATCGTTTCGCATCGTATTGATTCTGAAGAACTTTTATCAAAACGTAATTTTTACATTCCAAGTCGACAACTACGAAATCGAAATGTTTTTACTACAAGCCACCATCGTACAAATTATGCTAAATTTGGGCCTTTAAATCGGATGATGGCAACATACAATATGCATTGCGAAAACGTTGACTTTACAACGACAAAATATAAATTGAAGCAATACTTTAATGATATTTGATAAAAATCTCAAAAAAAAAAAAAAACAAAAAAAAACACATAAAGAAAAAAAAAAAGCGCCCCCCCTTTTTTTTTTTAATTTTTCTCATTTACTTGGTTCAAATTATAGTAAGCACACTGTATTTTTTTTTCTTATCTTATTTTTTATATTCTTTTTAAGTTTCACTTATGGAATACTGAAAAAAAAGGAGTTTTACTTAAAGAAAAAAATAATTTGTGTTGAAAAAAAACAGTGACAAAATAAAGTGCCCACTTCAAAAATCGATATGTTTTCGATAAGTGTCCATTGGAAGACCCCTCGATTGTTTATGTTTTGATATTTTGACATGTTTTGAAGCAAACGGCTCAACCTGGTGCATTTGTATACGTGATCGCATTTGATTCAATTGAAAAAATGGAGAACGCAGTGCTTTCAAAAGCAATTCCCTTGTGTATCCGAAAATTGGTCGTTCGTGATGTGCAAAACGGTGAATCGCACCGGGCTGTCGCTAAGAAGTACAGTATCAGTAAGGCAACGGTTGGCAAAATTCTTCTGAAGCTTAAAACGTTTGGATCAGTGGTGGATCGCCCTGGCAGAGGCACGAAGCGGAAAACGGATGCGAGAACGGACACCAAGATCATGCGCGAAGTCAAGAAGAACCCGAAGGTAACTGTCCGCGAGATCCAGGAAACCCTTCAGTTATCAGTTTCCGGTCGAACAGTTCGTCGCCGTCTCGTAGCACAGGGGTTGAATAGCAAACTTGCCCGGAAGCGCCCATTTATCAGCAAGGCAAACAAAGCCAAACGGCTTAAGTTTGCTAAGGAGCATGCTGATAAGCCCCTAGAGTTCTGGAAAACGGTTCTTTGGACGGACGAATCAAAATTCGAGCTATTTAACCGAAAGCGGCGGGTTCGTGTTTGGTGCAGATCGGGAGAGGAGCTTCAGGAGCGCCACATCCAAGGCACGATGAAGCATGGAGGAGGAAATGTGATGGTCTGGGGGTGTTTTTCGTGGGGTGGAGTGGGAAGCATTGTGAAAATCGGCGGGATAATGACGGTAGATTCTTACATCAACATCCTGCGAGAAAATCTGGAGGTTTCGCTTAAGAGAAGTTCGTATTCCAGCAGGACAGCGACACGAAGCATACTGCCAAGAAGACCAAGTCAACATTCCCATAGAACGCTATTGATTTTTTTTTTATTCGGACATTTCGTTACGAAGATATCAACGAAACAGTACTTGACGGCCTATTATAATAGTAATCAAACAGTTTAGTCTCTGATTACATACTGAGCTATTTGTGTACCGATTTTAGTTTTGTTAGCGCCAAATTAAACTTATAAAATTTTTAAATAGTTGATCAAAATTTCATTAGGATTGGATAATCCTTCATGGAGATATGACCAAAACAATACCTGAGAGCATATAATTGCACATAATTCGTTGCAGTTCAAAACCGGAAAACACAATTCGCACTAATCGATCCTGTTTGCATTCTATAGTGTCGCATCTGTTACGTTTTATGACGCATGAGATAGTCAGAACTGACGGTTAAAAATTGTCTAATACTTCATTTTATATATTGAATATTTGAAACATAGTATATTTCTACAACTTCTCTTTTTACCCTTCTTACACCAAAAGAAGGGTATTAAGATCGCTTGAAAATTCGACTTTTTATCCGAGGCCCAGAGGGCCGAGTGTCATATACCATTCGACTCAGCTCGACGAACTGAGCACATGTCTGTGTGTGTATGTATGTGTGTGTGTGTGTGTGTGTGTGTGTGTGTGTGTGTGTGTGTGTGTGTGTGTGTATGTGTGTGTGTGCGTTACAAATAATGTCACATCGGTTTCTCAGCCATTTGTGAACCGATTTCAGTTCTGTTGACGGCAAATGAAAGCTACAACATTCCCATAGAACGCTATTGATTTTTTTTTTATTCGGACATTTCGTTACGAAGATATCAACGAAACAGTACTTGACGGCCTATTATAATAGTAATCAAACAGTTTAGTCTCCGATTACATACTGAGCTATTTGTGTACCGATTTTAGTTTTGTTAGCGCCAAATTAAACTTATAAAATTTTTAAATAATTGATCAAAATTTCATTAGGATTGGATAATCCTTCATGGAGATATGACCAAAACAATACCTGAGAGCATATAATTGCACATAATTCGTTGCAGTTCAAAACCGGAAAACACAATTCGCACTAATCGATCCTGTTTGCATTCTATAGTGTCGCATCTGTTACGTTTTATGACGCATGAGATAGTCAGAACTGACGGTAAAAATTGTCTAATACTTCATTTTATATATTGAATATTTGAAACATAGTATATTTCTACAACTTCCCTTTTTACCCTTCTTACACCAAAAGAAGGGTATTAAGATCGCTTGAAAATTCGACCAAAACCAAAACAATACCTGAGAGCACATAATTGTGAGATGAAAATATACTCGTTGCAGTTCAAAACCGAACAAGACCACTCACCCCAATCGATGTCGCTTGTATTCTATTGTTCTGCATCTGGTGCGTTGTATAGCACATTCAGCGACTCTATAGAATTAGAGTAGGATCGGTTGGCTCGAGTGGTCCGGTTTTGAACTGCAACGAGTATATTCGAAAATTACACAAAGTCTCCATTCACTATAACTACACAATTTTCAACGAACATGTACTTGTTAAGCATCTTGAATCCATATCGATAATCAAAATTGACGCTTAGGATTGTGTAATAATTCATTCTATGGACTGATTATATGGAATTTCTAATATTTATGTAATTTTTCCTTTTATATACCTAATATAAACAGGTCGTTAAAGACTATTAATGGCAATATTTTAATCACATCGATGAACAATAAGTTCAGGAGTGACAAATAATTCATTTTATAAACTGAATGTATGACATATCGAATATTCCTGGTTCTTCCTGGAATTTCTGATGAAAATATGTATACAGTACCATTTTGGCCACATTTGAGTTCGTAATTCTGGTGAAGTGTAAGAAGGGTTCAGTCTCACCATCGGTGGATTAATTCAGGTTTTCTTTTTTTAATTTAACTGGTTTAAGGGGTTACATTCGGTTTGTTTAGTTGCCCGATATTTTTTCTTTTTTTTCTAACGAATTTATACAACTATATTAAAATGAGTTAAATAATTTGTTTTTGTGTGGGACTCCCCCCCGCAAGAGAGGATTGGTTGTGTGAGAGTTATGTGCTTGGCTTTTTTTTTTTTTTTTTTTTTTGTGGCGCCCCCCGGCCGCCCCGCGGAGACCCATGTCGTGGAGAAAAAAGCGCACAAACCAACACAAAAAAAAAACACACACACACACACATTTTAACCTTTTACAAAGGAGTGAATCGAAAAGTACGCTCTTGCACACCAATACAAGCACGTACAACGTCACTTGACGATTCATTTGATTTCTTGACATGTGAAGTTTCAGCTTCGGACGCACACTTTATACTGTATGTTGTAGCAGCTAATCTTGCACACTTGGTGTACTGTGAGAGGTGTGACATTTAATCAAACTGAAAAACGAGTAGGACGAAACCAATGCGCCAGTGACCCAAATTGGACAAATACGTTCTAAAATTGATCAATAAGAACAAATCGATTTCTATGCGTGATTTGGCCAAAAAGGCAGATAAAGGCATATCTCGATATAAAGTAACTTTATTTTTCGAATTCTAACGTATATATCTCGAATGTGAGTTCATTTATACAAATCATTTTAACCAATCAGTTGGACATTGTCTCATCTATCCAATGATCTTATTACCTGAAAATAGTCAGATATTAAACTAGATCGAGGTATACTTGTACTTCGTATGGAATGATCCAACGAATCAAATGGCGATATGGCCTCAACACGTATAAAAAACAGACAATCATCAAACAAAGTTCTAAGCAGAAAGAAACTGCCAGAAAAAGATCACCGAAGCTCTATGATTGAATTTCGGAGAACGACGATCAGTGAATATTAATAGATGACGAAACTTACGTTAAGGAAGACTAAAAAACTCTTCCTGGCCTGCAATATTACACGAAGGTCATTGGCAAGGATATGTCTGACTTGGAGAAGTTCGTTCAGGTTGAGCAGTTCGGACAGAAGGTGCTTGTTTGGCAGGCGATTTGCAGTTGCGGTTTACAGTATGTCCCATAAAAAAAATGGGAAAATCCATACCTCAGTTTCAAATAAGTTTTTTTTTCATAAAAAATGATAAAAAAAAAACATTATTTTATTTAGGGAATCGTTTATTAAGCCTTTCATGATTACATTACTCAATATGTCCACAATTTTTCTCGATCAACTTCTCCAAACCGGGATGGTATCGAGAGCATACCTTTTCAATGTATGAGTCAGTCATCGAGTTCCATGTCTTGGTAATGAAATCTTTCAGGCCGCCAACACTGGGGTGAGAACGTTCACAGGCTTTAGCCTGAACAAATGCCCATATTGTGTAATCCAAAGGATTCAAGTCCAGGCAGCTAGGAGGCCAAATGTCCTTTGGCCAAAATTCCATGTTTTCCTTCAGCCACGCTTGAGTCCTTTTTGAGGTATGACACGGTGATCCGTCCTGTTGGAAAATGACATGCTGGTGTGCTTAAAAGTTGGTTTTCATCCATGGCAGAACGTGGTCCTTCAAAATGTTCATGTAAATCTCGGTATTAACTTTTAATCCAGCTTTGATAAATATTGGAGGCATTTTCAAGCCATTGGACGCAACTGCCCCGAAAACAATGACTCCGGCCAGATGTTTGGTTGTAAACTTGAATTTCATGTTCTCTGGAACATCCTCAATCTTCTTCGGTGAAATAAACCTGTCTGTACGTGTGTTAGATACGGGATCGATGGTGAACATTTTCTCATCGGAGAATACGATGATGGTATGCTTCTTTTTTAATGCTGACACACACCAGCCGTAGTTGTTTGATTCGGTCCGTTACAAGGTGGCGCTTTACTCTTGCACTGGACGAACATTTCTAGTATCTTTGATTAACCGTTGCATGGTAGTTTTTGAAATATCGGCTTCCTTAGCCAATTTGCGGATCGATCTGATAGGATTTCGCCTCACTTTGTCTCTCACTGATCTGATGACCTTCGGTTCCCGGCTTCCATGGACGTGATCCATCAAGGAGTGAACGTTGGATACGGTAAACGGTAGCCAGGTGGCATCCCACAATCGTTGCAATTTGATTTACGGGCTTTTGGGCGAGCAGCAAACAAGTCACAACCTCCTTTGCGTACATTTTTCTCAACTTTGTTACTCGCAAACCACTGTTTTGTTTACATCATCTCAGAGTATACAGTCAGATGATTACACATACGCATTAAAACAGTAAAAATAATGTTTAAGGCTATCCAAAAATAGGTATTGAAAA
>JAHHFK020005575.1:0-59300 GCA_024533555.2 Aedes koreicus | reverse complement strand
ACGTAGACTACGTTAACCCGTTTGATTAGTTTCGTAGCGTACTGTTCTAATTGGACGTTAGGTTAGTATAAATAAGTGAGAAAGTATGTTGGAACATGCTATGATTCGCTTCTTAGAAATTATTTGGCAGCCGTGGAAAGGGACGTTTGTTTTGAATGTTAGTGTGATGAAAGGGCAACGATTGTGCTGGCTGTAGTGATTGTGTTGATATGGTCGACCAGCTGGAGACCATTATCCTTATCACGTAATCTCGAAAATCCTAACGATAAATGATTCACAAAGCTATAACACGTTCACACTGTTTCAGTTATTTTTAAATGTTGATTTGACCTCTCCCTTGCACGATAAGGCTGTCTGGAAATCAAAAAAGCGTTGATGACTTTGTCCTAAAAGATCGCATTAAGATAGTAAGTATGTTTGCGAAATTCTATTGTACACTCATCAAAAAGCATTTGAAAAGTATTTGCACTTTGTCAAGTTGGTTGACCACTTGATTTTATTTCCCACCTCGAGTTTAAGGCCCTTCCCCAGCGTCCGACCAGTAGTTAGCAATGCATAACCTCTGGCTGCTTTCAGTTTCGCCCGATAACCTCGAGCTCGCCCGGCATCGGTACATGGTCGTTTCGAAGGATTTTTCAAATGTTCGATCTTAACGCGCTTCCAAAATTTGCGCAAACGGTTGGCATCAAAACGATTAGGCATTGCACTTATTCACACTTTCACAGTTTCCAAAGCTTATTTCTTCCTAGAAGTAAAACTCTATCCAACGCGAATTCAAAATTCATAACAGTACTCATTGAAATGTGCATGTTCGAGAATCAAAACGTTGTCCGTGATAGGGAATTTCTTGAAACATGCCAGAACGCAACATTCTTTAAAATTTCCATACACCGATTGATGAATATGTATGCAAAATATATTAATCTTTTATTGGTAAAATTTTATACACCTGAGTAAATAAAATTGCAATCGTATAAATTCCTTGATTAGAGCAGTCTCAAAAATAAATCAATCAAGAAACGATCGAATTCTTAGCATCCGGTGTTTCAATTTTTCGTGACGATAGCCATTTGTACCTGGTGCAAAATTAAAATGGTCGTCCTGAAAAGGACGGATTTGAAATGGTCCGCATTTGAATCAAAACCTTCTCTGCGCCTTACCAAAAGATGTCTACCAAATATCTTACACACACACATAAGCACCTCAATTCGCTCCTCGTGGTTGCACCCACCGGCTGGCTACAAAGACATTCTCTACCAAATATCACACACACACAAGCACCTTTATTTTACTTCTCGTGGTTGCACCCACAGGCTGGCTACAAAGACATTATTTGCCCAAGCAACCGACTGCCTAGCACACCACAGCATAATTTATGGCTGCCTTGCAACGGTTGTCTAGCCAACGACTTGGTAACGACAGACTGCAGCGCAATCAGCTACAGTGCACTTTCTATGGTGCTAGCCACCGCCAGCTGCCTAATCCAAATTGGTGTCTTGCCGCTACGCGCTGCTGAATGAAGTTAGGGAGCTCTCCAGGGTACTGCAACACGAATGAGGAAATTTGCGAAGATGTACACCTTTTATATCGTTCACTGCTGCAAATGAGACCTCCCTTGCTTACATTTGAAATCTGTGATAGGAAAGTACTGTTCATTTAGTAAATTTACTCTGAAAAATCAGCATCATAAGACATCACCTTATATTTTGATTATTTTCAATAGCATAAAATTGTTAACGGATAATTTTTGATAATTGATTTGATACGCGGGAAAATTTCCAATCGATTGATATTAACATTTTGAAAATCTATCGAGCATTTATTAAGTTATAAGCGTTTAATTTGTAACGATATTTCGTGACGGTAAAAAAAAGTTTGTTCACCCCTACCGACAAATAGCATTTTCCTGTTTTTCTGTTGAAAAGTCAGCTGTTTATATGAATGTTGTTATATGATTTATTCAGTTTTATGTGCTTATCATTTTGCCATCGAATTTACATGACATGTTTCATCGTTTGGAAAACTATGGTGAGATCAATGAAACGATAGAAAAAAATACGCAAAAAAAGTTTATCCACGTGAATGTACAGGGGATATAGACAAAGGGACAGGCAAACCAAATTTTGTTTTTGTTTTGGTTGCACTTAACCAAAAAAAAATATTCTATTTTGTTCCACCAAGAAGCAGTCCGCCAGAAAAATTAATATAGATTTATATCTCGCATACCTGCTCATCCAATATGGGCCTGTAGTGCTCAGTCTTCATTTTTCCCTTTTACGGTAACAATTGAATCATCTCTATGCCAGGATAAAAAATAAACCCCACTCTTCACTCTACTCAATCGATTTATTGCTTGCTTATCCGAACCAAAGCAAAAAAAGTTACTCAGAGAGATCACAGGGAGGTAGGACCAGCCAGCCAGTGTGATATAGTATACATTTTGTGGTAAAAAAATGATAGTTGTTCTTTACAGGTGCTCCCCTAAAAATACCCGGAGTGGCCAATGTAACCAATGGCTTTCTCAAGTCTATCAAAATCATAATTATGAAAAATGATGAAGATAGTGCTGCCGCACGGCATGTTTTGGGATAAATGCCTAACTGGTTCCTACTACAGGTTCCTCCGGGGACATTCCGGTGGTTCCGGGAGTGGCCAATATGGTCAAGGATCCACTTTAAGTTCATAATAAGGTTTGTGATGAAAAACCAAGAAGAAAGAGCTGTCACATGGCATGTTTTGAGTAAAATAAAGAGTTAACCGCATCCAGGACCCTTTATCAGAACCTGTTTCACGGAAATGGCCATATCTCGGTCAATTTAAGGCCGATTCCTGTAATCAACATTTCATTCGCTTGAGAAATATTTTGTCTTTACGTGTGTTTACTAAAAAAAATTGTTTGACAACGGCATCTTGTACAAAATCTCATCACAAATTCAACATGTGAGATAGCCTCTCCGGAAACCCGGAACAACTCCGGTGTCCGGGGGCCATGGCCAATTATGTTACCGAGATATAAAATTACATTAATTTTCCAGTCGAATGCTTCTTGGTGAAATTAAATCGGATAATATTTCATGAAGTTAGAGCACTACAAAGTTGATCAAAAATTTGCCTGTCCCGATCATTTTTTCTATCGTTTCGTTGATTATACCATAGTTTTATAAAGGAGGAAAAATATTATGTGAATTTGATGGCAAAATGGCACTTAAAATAAAATAAATCATATGGGTAAAAGATTCATAGAAACAACTTACTTTTCAACTGAATAACAGGAAAATTGTGATTTGGCGGTAGGGGAGAATAAACTTTTTTCACAAACTGCATGATATCGAACAGAAATGAACACTAACTTTTTCAAGCTATGTAGACAAACATGGGTACACGCAGTGAAATAAACTTTCAATATTCATGAGTTTGTATTATCAGTATTTGCCACAACTCAAGTAACATTGCCAAAACCATCCTGCTTTATTTAATTTTATAAAGTTTTTATCAAAACTAGTAGAAATCAATTGATTTATTTTGACACCAAGAGGTGCCAATAGGTTTCATATTTTAGTCAGGTTTATGAGAATCTACACAGCTTGTTTAAAACGATCTTAAAATTTCGTTTTCTCAAATTCTTTTTACTCCTATCAAAGGTTTTATTTCGACTTTATGATCTCATAAAATGCCGTTTTAGGACTCATTCATATTATCTTATTATGGTCAGATGAAAAAGTATTTTAAAACCATTTTGCCTCCAGTAAATGCATTAAACGGCAAATTGACATTGAGGGAAGTTACCAAATGACCAAATAGTTTTAAAGTAGTTATTGCGAAGATAACTTGGCTTTATGGCAGAGTTGTAATTTTTTTTTCCAATCGGCATATTGAAATATAAGAAATAATTGAAATGTGGGAAAATAAATGCACCAAATTTTAAATGTAATGCAAATGAACTGTAGATCGATGTCCAATTTCGGTATATTTGAGATAACCTTATTGAATTGCATAAATTTTTTGAGAAATTCACGAGTAATTTATGGAATATATTTGTTTTAATTTAGTTTTTGTTGTTGTAAACTGGCGTTATTTCCAAGGCGCATTAATTTTTGGCTCTTATCGTGCCAATATTCACCACAAAATTTAATGCGTATATGATTTGGAGCATGATACGCTATTGTTTTGGATATTTTGCTATCAAACAATGCGGGAGAATTTTTTTCTCAGATTTTATTTACTGCTAAATGAATCAGAGAATCGAACAAAGCAGAACAACAAAAACCAACCACGATATCACAATGAAGTTTGACAGCTGTGGCCGTTTGGCCGTATTCTAGTTTTCATGGTTTTATGAAGGTTCTCAAGTGGTCATAGCATCTATCACTAGAACTTTTTCAAAATCTCTGTGGTCTTATAAAGGTTTTATTAAATTGTTTTCACAACCATTTATAAAGTGGGCCACTTTGTGCAAATTTTGGCTGTAAAGAAGCATAGAGCAGGTGTTGGTAGACACAATGTAGTTTTACCAACAAAGCCGGGAGGAATGCTATACGGCTTGAATAAAACTAAAATTGTTACTTGGAAAGGAATCAATAGGAATTTTATTAATTTGCCTTATGAAGTATAATGGAGTTAAATATTTAAAATTGTTTAATAGCCTGGAATCTTACCTTGGGTGCTGAGGTTGCGGGTTAGAAACAAGGTGGACCAAAAAAGTGTTGGCTAAACGTGGGTCTTAGAAATTTGCAGTCCCCAGAAGAAATGATTATCAACAAATAAGTGATTTTATCATGGGGGTGGCATTAGTGTGATCCCCATTATTAGGTTAATCAGAAAATTATAATTTGAACAGAAAAAAGATAGAAGGTTAATGTTTTTAGTAGAGCAACTTATTTCAAGCCACTTTTAATTCGCCATAATTCTATCTTCTAAAGTATTCTTTCTTCCGTTATTTAAATGATCCAACTTAACAGTTATTTTGGCTCAATTCTTTTTATTTATAATTTATCGTTGACAGTGTCGTTGCATACCTTATAGTACTTGTCAAAAACACATTTTGACATAAGAAAAAATGCGATCGATTAGCTTAATAAGCTAATCGAGTATTTATAGTCGAAAAATAGGGCCTATATAAATGCTGATATCTCCAATCAGAGCAAAATAATGTTGGATCCTGGTGAGTGTGAGCTTTTTAGTGGAATACTTGTATATAGAAAGATTAGTAATTTTCGTTTAATTTCAACTGCCTTTATTGCTTATATTGACAGATACGCGTATTTTGTCTTCAGTGTGCAGACTTTTTCAGTGTCGTTTACTATTACTATTTCTTTTCATTTTCTAATTAAAATATTGTTGGTTTTCTGCATTTGAAAAAGCTTACTTTTAACAAAAAATATTTGAAACACAGCGAAGGTGGTATTTTTCAAGCCGTTTTATTTATTCTTGAAGTTTTAAGGTGTAGTTTTTAATCTAACCAGATGTATTGAGCGGTGCTAGTTGATCGGATTTTAAACAAAATTCCATAACTTTTTTCTTACGACAGGTTGAAATGAGAAACATGTCTATCTCAAGAAAGTTTAATATTTCCTCTTAAACCATAAACGCACAAAATATTAAACATTTTTTGAATATTTTATGTTTCCTGAAAGGTTATTGAATCTGCCAACTATTTAAGAGAAAGCAATGGTTTCAAAACAAATCTTGAAGTTCATTTTTATTTATTTTGTTATGCTGTATTAACGTGACTTTCAACCTTCAGGGTCAAGCCAAGGAGACGACCTGGACCCTTACTTTCGAACCCATTAATACGTGGCATGGGAATAAAGGCTTTACTGTTGATGGTCCGGCTTCTCCTGGGAAAGTGGCCAGATTCGGATTTGGATCAAAATAAATCATGACACATCAAATAACATGAGAACTCAAACATAAGTGCAATGGTGATGATATCACAATGATCGCATCCGGATTCGTATTTTTAGTTCTCCTAATTAAGGGTACTAACTTATCGGCTCTATCGTTCTAGAGTGACGCGATGTTAACCTTTTGTCATGTTAAAAACATGTACCGCAGCCACCGCCTAAATATTTTTGTTTTTCAAAGAAATGAATGTCGTATCATTTTGAAATTGATATTTTTCATTATTTACGATTCCTTCCGCCACTTGACGCCCATGGCTTGCATGTTTCGATAATCAAGTTATTGGTTGGGGAAATCAATAAGCAAATAATCTCTCTCGATCATTATCTCTTCCGCTCTCACGTGAAAAAATACATTTTCATGTAATAATCAACGATTCGAGCATCTGATTCATGTAAAATTCAATCCAGCAAATATTATAATATGTGATTTTCAACTCGTGTAAATTTAAAGCTTCATGCGATTTTGAAGTTATTTGCTTGTTCTTTTTATGCGCATGAAAATAGATTGAACATTACATAAAGGGTGATACGGTCAAAATTTGGTCAAGGGAAAACGCGTGTAAATCGGTGAAATCGTTTATTTAAAAAATCAAATTAAATTTCTTTTTCAAGTTCAATTAGTATAAAATTCAGGAAAAATATTCAGTTAGGCTTCCGCTTTTCCAAATCCGAATTTCCGGGCCTTACGCTTGACCCCTGCCATCAGATTTTGTACAGCCACCTTGTCCACCTTCTTCGCCGCAGAAAGCCAGTTTGCCTTGAACTGCTGCTCGTCCTTAGCAGTTTTTTTTGGTCTTCTTTAGGTTCCGCTTGACAATAGCCCAGTATTTCTCAATTGGGCAGAGCTCTGGCGTGTTGGGAGGGTTCTTGTCCTTGGGAACCACCTGCACGTTGTTGGCGGCGTACCACTCCATGGCCTTTTTACCGTAATGGCAAGATGCCAAATCCGGCCAAAACAGTACGGAACAACCGTGTTTCTTCAGGAAAGGCAGCAGACGTTTATTCAAACACTCTTTCACGTAAATTTCTTGGTTGACAGTCCCGGAAGCTATGAAAATGCTGCTTTTCAAGCCACAGGTACAGATGGCTTGCCAAACCAGATATTTCTTTGCGAACTTTGACAGTTTCGTGTGCTTGAAAATAACTGCTACCTTTCCCCTTCCTTTTGCCGTATAAAACTCCTGTCCCGGAAGCTGCTTGTAGTCGGCTTTGACGTAGGTTTCGTCGTCCATTACCACGCAGTCAAACTTCGTCAGCATCGTCGTGTACAGCCTCCGGGATCGCGCTTTGGCCGTCGTATTTTGTTTATCATCGCGATTTGGAGTCACTACCTTCTTGTAAGTCGATAGTCCGGCTCGTTTTTTGGCTCGATGCACGGTTGTAGACGATACACCCAGCTTATTTGCGGCATCTCGGAGAGATAGGTTAGGGTTTCGCTTGAAACTACCGGCAACTCTCTTTGTCGTCTCAGCGGCTTCCGGTTTTCGATTTCCCACCGATCCAGACTTCCTGGCTGTCGACAAACGTTCCCCAAACACTTTAATTACATTTGTAACGGTTGATTTGGCAACTTTTAGTGATTTTGCCAACTTTGCGTGCGAGTAGCTCGGATATTCGCGATGCGCGAGCAAAATTTTGATACGCTGCTCTTCTTGCTTGGACGGCATTTTGACAACTGAAGAGTGAATTCCAAAATCAAAATAGGAGCAACATTCTACACACACACACCTTCAAAATGAGGGGTGTTCAGGTTTTTTAAATGCAAAATTGAAAGAAATACGTCAAGTTGATATTGACCAAATTTTGACCGTATCGCCCTTTAATACTTTTAACTGTGCAGTCTTATGCTCCAGTCCAGTATGGATCGGAAAGAGAACTAAACAAATAATATTTGCCAAATAAAGGGTTAATAAAGAAAGCAAAATAACAGAAGCCTCAACACAACGCCCAATTCTTTGCCCGCCACCCTATTTTTATTCTGTTTTTAGTTGTTAGCTGTGCATGAGCCCATATAGTCCAGCGACAAGCTTTTTGTTTTGCTGAAACAGCAGAAGCGGGGATCAAACTTCCACTGCGTATTTCCATAGCATTAATCACATTGCATTGCATTTATGTGAATCTGTGAAGGACAAAGTCCTTTAACCGACAAGACAATTCAAATTAAAAACACCATTGAGAATAAAGAAAGTAAATGTCAACTGACAGGTAATGGTTGTAAACTTCCAACCGTAGGCACAAACTACTGCAGCAGTTTCAAAATGCACTTTCTTTTCCACATAGGTTCTGCTGCTAAAAAAACTAAAGCAAATACTAAAACTAAACGGTCGTTTTGGGAGCTCATCAGTAGCTGTTGTACTTATACACTGCTGAACCCTCTCCTTCGTAGGTTAATAGGAATGCAATAACGAGGGGTGAATGCTTTATTAGGGTGTTTCAAAGTATCGATTCAGCTCCATCCCAGTCGATTCCAAATCACGTCCTGATCATTCTATTTATTTGAAAATTTTAGAAATGGTATCACAATGAAAATTCGGATTTTTTTTTCAAGAGGGAAAGTAATGCAACCAGCCATAATGGGACAATTCATTTATGAGCTAAACATTTCGTTTGTGTTAAGAGAACTACACAACATTAAGAAAACTACACGCTTAGAGAATAAAACTAAAGAACTGAACTGAAGTTTAATTTTCTGCTGAACTACATCAGTTACTTTTATCAGTTTCCTAACATCGCGCCGGACGCTACCAAAACCGTCACTAGTAGCGAGGCTCTAGGGAAGCCTCGGGTGCTCAAATATTTAGATAATCACATCTGGATGTGGCTGTTGGGCCTTCTAAAAAAAAAAACGAAATCATAACAAACAGCTGTCTAAATGAAAAGAAATGGTCAACCAAGTTTTAGGTTATCTGTAGGAAATCAAATATTGTTCTCACGGCAATAGACACGATACACAAAAAAAAAAATCAATTGTCATTCTGATGTAAATATTAGAGCATGTAAAATTGTTTTTCCTTCCTTACGAAGCAGAAACTTGCATGAAATAGTGTGTGTGTGTGTGTGTGTGTGTGTGTGTGTGTGTGTGTGTGTGTGTGTGTGTGTGTGTGTGTGTGTGTGTGTCATCCACTATCCCACACCCAACCGGGCTTGGGCTCAACTGCGAATAATTTGATCAATCATATGCTCTGCAATGGTGCCCTTTTTGTTATGGAGGCCAAACAAAAAAAAAAGAATTTTGGAGGCAAGACAAGTATCCCCAAAGCATTTGAGGAAATGGGAGGTACTGGGAGTCCACAACAGGTACAGCTAAACATTACATAGGCGCCCTTAATCACACTTACAACTCAGGTATAGAAGGTCAAGAAGAGCCACCATCACCAACTAAAGCTTGAACGAAATACCTGGGAAAACCACAATATAGGCGGCACTAGACAGCGGACGAAATCCTGGTCGTATTCGTAAATGGCATTTTGGTTATTGAATGATCCCACCTTCTTGATTTACTTCTTTCTTGAAAAGAAAAAAAGAAACTGTTCAGCCAGAACCACCGTAGCCAACTAAAGTTTGAACCAGGTACTTAATAAATCCATTATACCTGCCACCTTAGCCAGCAAACAATGTTCTGTACGTATTTAGTTGATGATTGATGATGATGATGATGATGATGATGATGATGATGATGATGATGATGATGATGATGATGATGATGATGATGATGATGATGATGATGATGATGATGATGATGATGATGATGATGATGTTGTTGATGTTGATGTTGTTGTTGTTGTTGTTGTTGTTGTTGTTGTTGTTGTTGTTGTTGTTGTTGTTGTTGTTGTTGTTGTTGTTGTTGTTGTTGTTGTTGTTGTTGTTGTTGTTGTTGTTGTTGTTGTTGTTGTTGTTGTTGTTGTTGTTGTTGTTGTTGTTGTTGTTGTTGTTGTTGTTGTTGTTGTTGTTGTTGTTGTTGTTGTTGTTGTTGTTGTTGTTGTTGTTGTTGTTGTTGTTGTTGTTGTTGTTGTTGTTGTTGTTGTTGTTGTTGTTGTTGTTGTTGTTGTTGTTGTTGTTGTTGTTGTTGTTGTTGTTGTTGTTGTTGTTGTTGTTGTTGTTGTTGTTGTTGTTGTTGTTGTTGTTGTTGTTGTTGTTGTTGTTGTTGTTGTTGTTGTTGTTGTTGTTGTTGTTGTTGTTGTTGTTGTTGTTGTTGTTGTTGTTGTTGTTGTTGTTGTTGTTGTTGTTGTTGTTGTTGTTGTTGTTGTTGTTGTTGTTGTTGTTGTTGTTGTTGTTGTTGTTGTTGTTGTTGTTGTTGTTGTTGTTGTTGTTGTTGTTGTTGTTGTTGTTGTTGTTGTTGTTGTTGTTGTTGTTGTTGTTGTTGTTGTTGTTGTTGTTGTTGTTGTTGTTGTTGTTGTTGTTGTTGTTGTTGTTGGGGCTGCAAAATGGTGAGTAGACAACTGGGATGGAGCGTGCGTCCCCTCAACATAGCACTGGTCCTCACAAGTTCCTACCTCATGCTTCCACGGGTCAAGAGATGACAAAGACCGCCAGCTAAGGGTTGCGTACTTAGCTGGTAGTGCAGCCTGGGCACTGTTGTCCTTCTGACTTCAGCTAGATTGAGGAGGTGCGTTCCGAGCGTCTGTCCACCAAGGAGGTGCAGCTCATACAGTGTCTGTCCTGGCATCCAACGGCTGAGTAAAAAACGCTGTATCGCGTCATCTATACCTTATACCAACGCGATGTAGGAAGGTAGCATGCTGAAATCTTACCCTACCACATAAAATGGAAGTATTCTTTATACGGTGTATAATTTCAGACCATCTATGGAATTATGTTCTTTAATAATTTAAAATTTTATGTTTCCTTCATGGCAATGATAATGCAAGAGCGTCTACAATTGCAGCTGGACATCAATCTACAGTACATGCAGACAGTACAAATATAATTGTTACTATCATTTTATATTATAACATCCCTTCACAATATTTTTAAAGCTTTTTTCAGGTTCGCATCTATGCATCGTCGTAAGTTTTAGCCCACCTAACCCACGATATGTATTTGAAAAGATAGGATGGTTTTTAATGTTTTTTTTTAGAAAGGATCATACGACAAATTCTACTACATAAAATTTCCAAAAAAGTTTAATAATTCAAAAACTATAATTGTTGATGATCTCTCATTTTCTATTGCACAGATACAAAGAATTATTTATGGGCCCAGTAGAAAGCAAGAGTTATCGGAGAATTCAAGTTTCATTTTTCTTTTCTCTCTCTGATTTTTTTTTGTAGATTTATTCAGCTTCCGTTTTTGGGCAGTAATCATAATCATATGAAATGTATTCCGGCTAATTGTTTGCTTAAATTTTCTTTGCTATTCTGCTTGGCTGCCCGGTGATCAACTTTCTTTCATTATATCGCTTTGGAAATGTTTGCCATTTCAGAGTTTCAATCATCTAATATCACAGCAGAAGAGACAAATAGTTGGATTTAATTTTTATGTGTATAGTATTACAACATCGTATTATTTTCATCATATCATCATTATATATATAAGTATAATCATATTAAAAATATTTACTAATAGATTAATAATAATAATTAAATTTCATTTGCTTCAAGGTTACAAGGAAATAGATTCCAGATAGTACAGATATTTTATTTCATTGTATCTAAAGGTGTTTTTCTATGAATTTAAATCATTGAATTTTATTAAAATTAATAAATGCTCTTCAATTCTGCTGATTATGTATATCTATATGTCATGAATACATACATATTTTTTTGATTCATGTATAATTAAATGGTTTATGTTTTATTTAATTGCAATAAGACCTTCACATTCCAGAGTTATATTCATCTGCCACTGATTGAGCTGTAAAGATGCACCAAGCTGCATATGATTATCATATGCCTGTTATTACTATTTTATCTATTTCATCATATCATTTTATTTATAACCATATTTAAATTACAGGATGACGAATTCCAACCATGGCATATTTTAATTAAATATTATAGTATATTTCATTTCTCTATTACATTCTGCATATATTGCATATTATGACATATTATGTACATTATATATAGTAAATACTGGGTTGGGAGGGAGTATCAGGGTATCATTCAAGCTGAAACTGGACGATGGTTTGATTGACTGCCTGAATCTAGGAGGGAACGAGCACTGTCATTCTCTTTATCCTACCGATGCGATTGTGATGCTGCGAGTTCTACTCCAACAGTTTCAGTGAGAGTGACGCGCCCTTCTTAACAAGCCATCCTGTAGAAAGCTTAATAAGTATTGCGAATTGGGTTATTCAAATTGTTGGATCGTATCGTTGGAAGGAGATTCTTAATTTCCCATGGATTTCGCGTGAGTGTCTCTGCTTACGGGTCCACCCCTCCGTTTTTGGCCCTTCATACAGCGATATTGTGAATTCAGATCGGTGGCTCAATTTGATCTTGCTATTAAGTGGAGCTGCATCCAAGCCAAGGGCATGAAGGGATGGTGGCTACCATACATACATGATAATATTATTATTTTAAAGATGCATGTGTATTTTTGCAAGGGATAATACACATTTTTGCAAAATTATTTTTTAAACCATACGTGGTGTAAATTTGGTGTGTCATAATAAAGTGCCCAATTGAAAATATATTATGTGTTTGTAATTTTTACATCCAAACGCCCCTCGTATTCAATTTTTTTTGACGTTTGTTGATCTTCTTACGGATTTCAGTTGTCGGTCAGAAAGATTCAGTGCGAGGTTATCTAAATAACCATGGATAATACGGTGACAAGCAAAACTATTCCCTTGCAGATCCGAAAATGTGTTATTCGTGACATCGAGAAAGGTGAATCGCATCGCAAGATTGGTGAAAAGTATGGATACAGCAAAGCAGCGGTTACCAAACTTTTCGCAAAGTACAAGTAGCTGATCGCCCAGGAAGGGGAAGGAAACGTAGAACAGATTCCCGAACAGATGCGAGAATCATTCAAGAAATTAAGAAAAATCCGAAGGTTACCCTCAGGGAGATGAAGGAAGTGATTCAACAACCGGTCTCGGACAGTACTCTACGCAGAAGGAACGCTGAACACGGTATGAAGAGCAGGTTTTGTAAGAAGTTGCCTTTTATTAGCAAAGTCATCAAAGCGAAACGACTCATGCTGATAAACCTTTAGAATATTGGAAGACTGTTTTGTGGACTGATGAGTTCAAATTCGAGTTGTTCAACAGCAAAAAACGAGCTCGTGTATGGCGTAGACCTAGAGAGGCGCTTCATGATCGACATATCTAGGGCACAGTTAAGCATGGTGGAGGGAACGTGGTGGTGTGGGGGTGTTTTTCTTGGGCGGGTGTTGGTGCTTTGGTAAAAATCGATGGTATTATGACAGCAGATTCCTACATCGACATATTGCGTAAGAATTTGGAGGTTTCGTTGGTTAAAACTGGGCTGGAAAATAAATTTGTGTTCCAGCAAGATAATGACCCAAAACATACCGCGAAGAAGTCAAAGGCATTCTTCCGTTCCTGCCGTATTAAACCTATGTAATGGCCCCCACAGAGTCCAGATCTGAACCAAATAGAGAATCTGTGGGCCATCTTGAATTCACGAGTTGATAAGACAGGAGTTACCAACAAACATAACTATTTTCAAGCTCTTCAGAACGCCTAGAAAGATCTTGACCCACAACACCTGAAGAATCTGGTGGAGAGTATGCCGAAATGTTTGCAAAAACTGTTGAAGGCCAGGGGAGGACACATCAACTACTGATCACTCAACAGACTGGATCTACAACTTATTTTTTTTTAAAAGAAAATACGAAGTGGGCACTTTATTCTGACATGCATAATTTCTACTATTGTTTTATCTTTCTTGAAGAAAACAATGAATTTGCAGGAAAAGTGTTTTTTTATGTACCAGACATGAAAAAAACATAATAAATATGCCATCAAAACAACAAAACCTAGAATCTCTCACTTATTTTACAGTTTGCTGCACAAAAAGGAGAAACTGGGGTAGGTGGGCACTTTTTTCTGGCGGTGACTGTAATTACACCCACCGGAAAACTCGATATGATAGAGCCACGTATCGTAGGGTAATCAATGTATTCTGGACACTTCATAAACTCATCTTATTTTGTTCACTCCTAGCAACGGAAGTGTCCAAAATGAAGTGTTTTTATTTTTGCTGTGACCAAAATAAATCTATTGTCCTATCACCTTGATCGTCATTC
Source organism: Aedes koreicus (assembly GCA_024533555.2). Lineage (NCBI taxonomy): Eukaryota > Metazoa > Arthropoda > Insecta > Diptera > Culicidae > Aedes > Aedes koreicus. The sequence continues at coordinate 45,180 of JAHHFK020005575.1, read as the reverse complement.
AGGCATGATACTGAAATATTTCACAAAAAAATACTGTTCTGCTCTCACTAAAATTGTGGAGGATCCTTAAAGCTTGTTCAAACGTCAAAAGCAGGTAGTTTACGGTGTGCTCAGTTGAATATTGACCAAGATTTCATAATTAAATGTGTTCTAAACCAGAAGGTAATTAATTATTTTCGTTTCTTTATTATTGTGACTTTCTTGCCATTGGCTAGTTCGTCACTTACGGTAATCAATTCCAAACTTAAACCAATGTTTACGTTCAACTCTTTTGTTTATCTTAACTAGAAGTTTTCTTAAAAAGAAAACACATACTGGATCCGGTCCTTGCGTTAACCAATTCGAACGATAAACGTACTGCTATTAGCAACTACATTGAAAAATATGAAGGATACATTGATGATAAATGCGAAAAACTTATTTCCGTTTTCTTTCGAGAGTTTTTAAGAAGATGGAACAATTCACAACCGATCAAGCACCACTTTTTAAAAGCAAATTCAGAATGGCTTGAGATTTTTTAAATACTTTCTGGACCCAGGTCAACAGCTTCAGAAGCAAGTGTTAACAAAGGAGTTTGACCTTTGAAGGAGTTTGACGACCGCAACCGAAGTAAGCGTCGCAATACTGAAGGATTGCGTCGTACATGTAGCTATAGTATGTTCTATGTGATATTACTTCGTTAACGTCAGTGTCTATTGTATTATAACTTCGATCGTTTAATTACTATAGGTGAATTGAAAGTTTGCAACCGAAATGGTTTTGCACGATGGCCAGAATGAAATTGCAAACATTTTGAAAACTGGCATCACTACTCAAAAATTATCTGATGAACAAGCTTTAGCCGTTTTTGTTGACGCAAAGCTGTCCAAGCGATGCTACAGTATCGTAAGGAAGCCTGAAATATCTGCGGCTAAAAAAAGGGTTATCCTTCAGATCAGTGCGGTGCACACCGTAACTATCACGAAACGGAACGGGAATCCTCTTTGGCATCAATAAATTTCGACGGCGACCTGCGATAGGTTGTCCGTGTGCAGCCGAACCGGTGTCCACAGTAGATTCCCACCGGAGGGGTCGAATTGTGGATCGGATCGATGGGACCAACGTCTATCGCCTCACAACGAATGGATGGACTGCTCGGTAGCAGGTTCAGCAACAGCAGCAATCGGGTGCCTCAGCTCAGTTGTGGAAAACGGTTCGGATGCTTCTTTGGTGGAATAAAGTAAATCCGGATGTTTGTTCTTTTCAACTTTTATTCTTCTCTTAACTTAACTTCTACGCGTTTACAAATAAAACTGATGCGCAGTGCGCCAAACGGTTTACTTTTATAGTAGTAGCTACCTCTCACACAACGAAAAACTCATTTCCACTATCCACTGCTACAAAAATGTGCCACAATCAACAATCAACCCACTGCTACAAAAATGTGCAACACAAACAAAACATGATAAAGGGGCGGAGAGAAATTTGCTGGGATGGTTGAATTCGACTTCCTTTTCACATTTCAATTCGATATTGGGGAATGGTATTGCACTACGGCAGTAACAAACAGGCTGTAATAAGGAAAAAAGACAAACGGTCGGAAGGGGTACAGAGGGAATAAGAGGTAAACGTTGCGTAAGTGGCGAAAGGGGAAATAGGGGCAAATTTGGCAGAATGGTCAAAAAAGGTAAAACAAGAATCAAACGGTCGGAACCGAACAAGATCAATACTTCGATGTTCCAGAAGGTCATTGCAAGATTGACTTACAAGCGCTTCTAAATCATACTGTGCAAAGATTAGCTAATCTTATCGAGTTCAATATTTTAAATTTGACACATACAGATTTGAGACTTGTTTTGAAATGAGGAATGGGAATTTTTGATTGTACTGATTTAAGGGAACCTTAAATGAGTACAATCAAAATTTTAAAACTTCCGATTGCTCAGATGCATATGTAATTCTGACATCACTTGTACCACTGAAATTGCTGCATGGGGGAAAATGTCATTTGGGCAAACTTGTATCCTTCAACAACTTGATACTGTCGACCAGTTCTTATACAATTACTTAAAGAAACTGCAGACACGACCCGCCAAGAATATGACCGGATGATGACCGAAATTTCAAAACTACATCCTTTTATTTTGAAAGTTGACGACTTTCAACTTAGTGTCTCATTTGACCTTGTTATGCGTATGGTTGATGGAAAAACTATTAATGCGATAACGAACACTACCCAAGTAACATCACCAAAACCATCCTGCTTTATTTAGTTTTATTAAGGTTTTATCAAAGCCACTAGAAATCAATTTGGTTTTATTATGACACCAAAAGATGCCAATAGGTTTCATATTTTAGTCAGGTTTATGAGAAGCAACATAGCTTGTTTAAAACGATCTTAAAGCCTCATTTTCTCAAATTCCTTTTACTCCTATCAAAGGTTTTATTTTAACTTTATGAACTCATAAAATGCTGTTTTGAAATGCCGTTTTAGGACTCATTCATATTATCTCATTATGGTCAGTTGAAAAAGCATTTTAAAACTATTTTGCCTCCAGTAAATGCATTAAACGGCAAATTGGCATTGAGGGAAGCCACCAAATAACCAAATAGTTTAAAAGTAGTCATTTCGGAGAGAACTTGGCTTCATGGCCGAATTGTGATTTTTTTTTTCCAATTGTCATATTGAAATATAAGAAATGATTGAAATGTAGAAAAATAAATGCACCAGATTTTTAATGTAATGCAAATAAACTGCCGATCGAAGACCAATTTCTGCATTTTTGACGTAGAACTACGTCTGTGTTTTCAATACTGGGGTACACGTCCGAATTGCAAAAAAATAGAGCGTCACGAAAAATATATAGGTTTTGAACGGTAATAACAAAGTCATTCCACGATAGAATTTCCAAAATGTTTGCACCAATCGATTGGAACATTTTCTACGCTTCGATTTAAATATTTCAAACTATTGATTTTTAACATGCAACTAATAAAATTAACGCAAATATGAAGTGATGTCTTATAATATCGATTTTTCATAGTAAATTTACCAAATGCACAGTGCTTTCCGCGCACAGACTTCATATTTAAGTAAAGGACGGTTCCTAGGCAGCCATGAATGTTATATAATGGGTACACTTTCGCATTTTGATTTAGTTTTCCGGCGGTCGTGGAGCTGTGCAGAGTAGGATCTGCAATTGGATCGTAGTTGGCGGCTGCACTGGCGAGCAGTCGCTGCCCAGAGAGGCGTTGGTGCAGTTGGCTGTTGTTGCCGATGCTCCCGTCAATCTCGCTGCGAGAGAAATGGCTGCTGAAGCCTACAACGAGACAAGAATCTATCATCCCACGTCACCTGCAGATGGCCACCCGAAATGAAGAGGAGATGAACCAGGAAAGAAAGTCCAAGTTCAATCGCGAACTGTTTCTTCCCCGTCAACTAAATGCGTCCTTTTCAGGACGACCAAATTAGTTTGCCAACTGAAGAGTTCGTTTGGATGAATTTTTCTCTTGTGCTGTTTGAAATTTCCATTACCGCGCCCCGGCTGAACATGGCATTGCTTTAAACGCCGCGTCCCGGAGTAAATGGCAAAGCGCGTTGAACAACAAATGAACCAACAGAACCATATCTATCTTCTACGCGTTAGAGATAGTGGCCCTCTCAACCATCGTAGAAAATACAACCGGGGCCGTATCATAATTAAGAGCCACAAAATACTCTCTAAAGAGTGTTCAATAGAATTTTCTTGGCCCTTTTCAGGACTGACTTTAGCGGATGGCCCTGACGTGTATGGGAATTCGATTGCTGCGTAGTCCTACGTTACCTTTGCGCACAACCCCATTGGGCTGTACCTTTTAGTTTTTAAAACCTTTTTAAAAACCACCAATTTTTTAAAAAATTTTAATATTTTTTTTAAAAAATTTTTAAAAATTTTTTTTTTTTTGTGGTTATACACGAATATTTTTGCCGCGGCGTTTTTTTTTTCTTTTTTTTTTTTATAATTATCCCCCAAAAAAAAAAATAAATTTATGTTTGGGAGGAGGCGGCGTTGCCCTCCAAAAAAAATCCCCCCCACAGGGGGAATTTTTTTCAGATATTATTTACTGCTAAATGAATCAGAAGAGCAGAGTATCGAACAAAACCGAACAACAAAAACCAACCACGATATCACAGTTAAGTTTGGCAGCTGTGGCTATTTGGCCGTATGCTGGTGTTCATGGCAGCCAATAGGTTTTATGAAGGTTCTCAAGTGGTCATAGCATCTATCACTAGAAGATTTTCAAAATCTTTATGGTCTTATAAAGGTTTTATCAAATTTCTTTTGCTTTGTAAATGAATAATTGGCTACTGTGATTTAAATTAATAATTAAAGAAAATTGGCTATTTCTTTTCACGTTTCAAATTAACGGCATGATTTCGGAATCGACAATAACTTTACTGAGTAGTATAAGAGTTAATAAAATTTACACTATAATTGCATTTTTCTAGATTTTTTGTTGAAAGCACATTAGCCACTTCTTGAATTATGGGCAGAGGAATCCTCTGCACTTCCATGAGAAATCACTGGTATGTTAGAAAAAAGGGTCTGGTTGACGATACGGTGATTTTGCGTTAATAATTTTTGTTAATTATTTCCGATTTGAACCGATTTATACCAATAGTAAGGATCCTGTTGGGGCCACTCACATAGTATGATGGTCATTGGCGCCAACTTTGCGGGGGAGAGGCACTTCTTGCCCCTGCAATAATTTTCCATTGAAGCAAAGTTTCATTAACCCCCTTCCGAATGAATTTTGTCTCAAAAAGCTAATTTGCGAAGGGTTTGTATACTTACTTCATTCCAATTTTGATTATGGAGTGTCCTAGAAAGTATAATCACGATTTCAACACGAAATTACATGAAACCAGATGACAGCAGAATTTCACTGGCGAAACTGGAAAGTGTGAGTATTGGAGCAGTTTGAAATGCTACTCAGAAGTTGGTGAGGATAGTAGCTTTGCGCACGCACCAAACCAGTACCAATGAACCAAAAGATGGACTGGAAGATCACGATGACCTTTTCAAATTAATAAAAGCAGTTCTGCTGCCAAAAATGCTGGGTATTTTTTAGAGTATTGTCCAATGTGCTAAGGCAAGCATACATTTAAAAATATTTAAGAAGTAGAATATGCCAAAAACGATGTGAAAAGCAGGCTGCAACCGTTAAATCGCGGGCTTGAAAGCTGTATGAAGGTCTACTGTATGGAACATGGTCGTGTATTGCCATAAATGATGAAACATATGTGAGTTGTGACAACAAGACGCTTCCGGGGGATCAATATTACGCCGGACGTGAAGGCCACGTCGCCAATGATGCCGATAAGTCAATTTTTACCAAGGAACTCGGCAAGCTATTTGGGAATGTGGAATGTGGTCAGAACCGTTGTAAAATCAGAGACAATGACCACTGATACTTACATACGGGAATGCTTGAATCGGCGTTAGCTACCAATGATCAGGAAGCATGGCGGTCCACTATTGTTTTGGCAGGGTTTGGCATGTGTGCATTTTGTGAAGAACACCATAGCATGGTACGACGCTAATAAAGTTCAATACCTGTCGAAACTTATGAATCCTCCAAACTGTCCTCAAGCCCCATCAATCGAGGCATTTTGGGCTCTAAACAAGGCATATCTGAGAAAACATGTTAAAGCAGAAGATGCCATCGCAAAATTGATGAAGGACTGGAAAAAAGTGTTAAACAATTGCAAAGGAGACTATGTATAGACTAATGAGTAGCGTTAGGGCATAACTGCGTTCCATGGCTTATTATTAACGATTATTTTATATGCTACTGAGAGAGAACCAACCAACTTCAACCAAAATAAAATTTCCTTCACAAACATTGTTTTTATCTTGATTTTTAATCGTGCTCTTACTTTCTGGGACACCCTTTATGAACTCATTTTCTTTACAATGGGTATGTTTTTCCAAGTGTTTTTCATTCTTCTTTAGCTGAGTGCGTTGATTCATGCTGCTTCGATCAAAATGTACGTTGAAAAGATCGGTCGAAAGTCGAAAAAATGAACGTTAATTAACTCTCTTCTGTGTAGTATTACTTTGAAGTGTGATGTTCGCCGCTCCGTTTAACAGCTTATCGACGTCCAGAAGTTGTGTTTACTTTCGTTACGGCTGTGATCAAATTTTATATTTTGTTTTTTGTTTAATTTGACGCTCGCATACAAAGAAGTGTTTTATTCCAGTCAAGGTGCAAATAAGGGATTTTTAATCATATCAAATATGGAGTTGGTCAAAAAAGGTTAGTTTAATCAATCTGTATACTTAAAATGCATATAAAGAAATTTAAAACTTTACAAAAATACTTCTACTCCCTTGCGGATGTTAGCCGGAACTTTGGCCGTAGGTGAAAAAAGAAGTTTGTAGGCACATTCTTCAGTTCCTTGGTCGCCTTTTTAATCAAATCATCCGTCGTTTTGCCCACGAAATTATTTGAATATATTCTCCTCTTCAAGTTTGCCCAGAACTTCTCGATTGGGTGGAGCTGGGGCACGTTGGGAGGGTTGGCATGCTAGGACACCACCGAAATGCCCAACCGCTCCATTTCCTCCAGCACCCGCTTCGAGTAGTGGGCCGACGCTAGATTCGGCCAAAACACCACGTCGTCACCCTTGTGGGACTTTTTAATGAAGGCTGTTTCGGGGTTTCCGCTGGTTCTCCGACACGGCTGGCTTGGACTGACGCTTCCGCATGTAGATATGCATTTGGCCAAATACTTTTTGACCGTTTGGCCGGTCGCACCGACCTTCCGGCCCAATGCACGGAAAGAAGTGGCCAACTTGCCTTCAGTATTCCGTTTGAGCTTCTGTTGAATCCTCTGGTCGCTTACAACTGTCGGACGGCCGGAACCAGGCTTCCGCTCAATGGACTCTTTCTTCTCAAGAAGTGCCAGAATCTTGTAGTTGTTTCCGCGATCGAATGCGGCCGACACGAAGTGGGCCACGATGGCCGACTTTTTTAAGCCCGGATGGAACAGGCATGAAATGTTTTTAAATAACATAAAACCAAAAATATTTGTTCCGATTCAATACTTTTGTTGAACGACATCCCAAAGCTAAGTCCCTAAATACGGCTTGTTAGAGTGGCGATTGTCCCCTTATTTTCATTTTATTTTCTAATCTCTTCAGACCAAGGCACAACATTTTGAAGAAACTACAACAAGACAGCTTGGGGATTTAACGAGCGGAAAGATATGATAAATTTTCTCGAAGATTTGCAAAATCTAGCGAATGAGGTGGACAAGAAACCATGACGACTGCGGCACTTATCTTCGATGTAATAATAAATTATGTGATGTGATAAGTTCTCATCATCAGTGCAAGGATTACCTATGTCTGCAGGACTATCCTCAGCAGGTTGCCCCGAGAGAATTACCTACAGCATGGCTTGTTGTAGCAGGGCCAGTCGATCTCAATGAGAACCTTCGGAAGACCACGGCAGAAAAGCCGCGTGTTTTCACATAACAAGGGACTGGTGATTCCACGAACCCTTGTCCAGTCAACAAATCCATCGACTGCCTTAGGCTACTCCCCCAATCCCAGTTATATACTTGTTATAGGAACAGTGGAAATTTTTAGCATAAATGATGATTTATAAAAAAAAAATTAAGATACAATTGTACGAAATTTCACGACTACAATTAATTTTCATTTGTACTAGTTAATGTACAGAGATATTACAAATCTCTACTGTTCCTAATGAAATAGTTGTTTGAAATTTCAATAACTTACCATAAAAGCATACCAGTCTTTATGTTTTATCATATATTCAAAGAATAAAACCTTCAAACGCATTTTACACTGCTTGTACTCATGTGCTTTCATAAGCTGATCCAATATGAAAGGAATCAAAACTGAAATACATATACTTTGCTCGTTCTTTACAAGGTCTTACTTTCCTCACATAAAAAATCAAGATATCATAGAAGACAAAAATGCTATTAATACAAATTTTCAACTTGAATGATGTACATGGAATTTTTAATTTAGACACAATTTTAATTACTTGACCATGTAAAAAGCGACTACAATAAGTCAATACGAGAACAAAATATGTGCATGCACAAAACATATCTGACATCCACTGGATTGTTACTGAAAAAAATATAATTAGATTTGAATTTATATCCTTCTAGACATGGAAAAGCTGAAAACAGATCATTCCAAAAATCCAAAATATAATTTCAAAGAGAGATAAGACTTGTTGTAATATTTTTTCATTATACTGTTCTAGTAACATTTCAAAGACAGCAATTGGAGTGATCGAAGAGCCCAGTGTGATGGTTTTTTAAATAAATGGCTTATCTGATCATAATACCACTAAACACAATATTAAAATTTAATTCTATACTGCTGGTTAGTGCATGCCAGTCTTTTATGAATATAGTAGTTAAAGCTCAGAAGTGCAAATTTAAAGTAAATGTTATGCTGAAATACTTAAAAACGAATGGAACCTTTCATTCATGTCTTGTTGCTCCAGGCTCTTGAGATAAATGGTTTTAGAATGCAGAGATGATTTTAAAGCCTGCTGAAATTATTAATTGATATGAGAATGGAAAATTATAGTATAGGTATGATTAACTCCCTCACTTCGCTATTGTCAAAATGACAACATTGCCCAGGCTACGCCAACCAGCGTCTCCTTGTTTCAGCTGGCAGTCTTTTGTGATCATATGACTCGTGGAGGCGTGAGGTGGGAACTTGTGAGGATGAGAGGTCGGTTGCACCCTCCTTCGAATTTGTTAACTCGCCATTTGAAGCCCACGTTATGAGAATAGTTAATAATAATAATTAATGTAATTTTCATCGAAGTTTCTTAGAGTCAACGTTATAATTAAATATCAATGCAAATAATATTTCATGGAAAAGGAGGGACCATCAGGGCACTGTGAAACGATTTGGATAGGAACTTGGGACTGCCTCCTCTCTGTTGTTAACATAACCGAAGGCTCGATTAACGCTGGTTGTTTGATCTTGCTTCTGGAAAGAGATTTTCTTGTTCATTCCTCCGGATTTTGCGTAAATATCTCTGGTTACGGGTCCGCCGACTGTTTTTGGTTTTCCTTTCCTACATACATGAACTTTAAAATCACAAACAGCAAAACAATCCCAATTCAATCGTTTTTCAAATTATTCTTGTATTCTAGGGAGCTCCCTCGCAATAATAGATGGTAGTATCTCATCATCATTATTATGAACAGCCAAGATTCTTCAAGGGTGGATCGTTAATGTTAGACCTGTGTACAATTTGCTGTTTGAGATGATTAATTTGATAAGACAGTAATATGATATTCCTAGGAAATAATTAAGCAGATCTTCTGACTATCTTCTGAAGAGGTAGAGCATCCAGCGATGTATCAGTTAATACTCAGCGATAGTTGGATTGGCCGTAAGAGATGACCCGGAGTTTTAAAGTAGTCTATTTATGAAATTATTCTTAGAACTATGCAGCTTATTTTTGCTACAGTTTTTTTAAAACTATAATTTTAATACACTCCTTGTGATCAACAATGGTCCACATTTGTGAAAACCCGATCAAAAGTCATTAGCTCTTGAAGTCTCAATTTTAGACAGATGCTGTCCTTGGAACAGTTTATGATTATGAAAATATCTTGTGATAATTCATATAAGTTATCAATACCCCTGTTGTGGTGATCTGAAACTTTTATAATTCCGAATTTCGTGTTTATCAAGGACGTTTTCTGCTTATTGATTATTAACATTAATTAGCTACAGTTCCCCACAACATCTCACTTGAAAATGAATGTCAATATTATCTTCAATAATAAGAGTGTTTGATGAGCACCATTCATTATTTTTTGAGGAGATTGGTCCAAAACCTTTTTAAGTTAAGACATAATACCTAAATCATAATACCTGTACATTTTCCATGGTAGAATTTTTCAAAATGACACTATACACATTTACTGAATGATTTAGCGTTGAAAAAAATTTCGCAAGAAATTTTGAGTTATTTTATAAAACATTCTTCATCGAAGCTTAAGACATTTATGTTTCCGCCGAATATCGTCTGAAACGGTATTAATTTGAAATTAAGAAGCAAATAAATATTTAATGTGAAATAATACCAATAACTCACTCAATTTAAAGTGCTCGATGATATTTAGAAAATTTATGTGTATGCATGTTATGAAGAAAATTGAATAACATGCAAAATTAATATAAGTGTTGAATGTATACAGAGTCAACACTTATGTAAGATGTCCATCAAAATGAAAATAAGGTTGATATTATGGTTATGATATTGCAATCAGATTAGTTTGTTCCTTGGTATCTTGGGGAAAGTTTCTTACAGAGGTACTTTTCAAAATTTTGCAGAAAATGCCCTTCATGAATATGAAATTATTTAAAACCTACTTTTCGAATCAGGGAATTGATACGTTATGATGTCAAAAGAAAGATATTTTAATGTTCAGAATCTTTTCCAAGGCAACATCTGTCTAACATGAAGAATTCAAGAGATACTGACTTTTGACCAGGCTTTCAGCAATTTGGATGTCTGTGTGATCTGGAAATTGTCAATTTATAAAATAAGTCGTAGAACTTCGTAATTTTTTCTTACTTTCTTCGTAATGCATCATTTGAAGAAATTTGCTCTGGTAGTCTGCTAGTTGACCTCAGAGCCTCCTTAGCCACCTGAGCCTTCCGGATAACTCGGAACAACCGTGAGTGTAGTCAATTTACGATATAATCTTTGAACTCTGCAGCTTTTTCTTGAGTATTTTTAAAACCATCGTAAGAATGCATTTGTACTTGTTGTCTACAAGTTAATACTCTAAGTAACTTTAAGTGACATTTTTGGCCTCTAGGTAGACTTCAGGACGATCCATAAGAATTGTAAAAGTGGTCAGATGATAAAATTAGTCTTAGAATGCTCTGTGGTTTTTCCTTAAGTATTTATTGAACCATAACGTTGCCACAGCTGGGTAGCTCTGTGGTTACTCGTTTTTCTTACTCAGCAGAAGGTCGGGAGTTCAATCCCAGTCTCGTTCCCTTCCTTGCCATATGTTTCCCCACTTTCCATCCCCACTCTATTCTAAACAAGCAGTTATCTGCACTTTCATAGATAGCCTTACTGTCATACTAACCCAAGTAGCACAACTTGTTTCAATAGAGCATAAAAATCTCTCTTGAAACAAATTAGGGTTAGTTTTGTTTGGCTTTGTAGCTCAAAACCATACACAATAGCAGCGGTAAAAGCGCAAGGGTGGAACCTATTTGCAACTTGACATTGTTTGTAAAGAGTTGCAATAGCATTTTGTAAAACTTTCTAATGTGTAAATCGGGTTGCAAAAAGTGAAATGATACCGCTGTTTGTAGAACGATGTTTAAATGATTGCGAAGATATTTTTTTTTTCAAAATGGATGCCGTTATCAACCAAACATTAATCATCAAAATATTTAGAAGTAAAATGATCTCAAAATCGTATTGCAAAAAAAATATTTTATAAATGCTTTCAGATTTAGGGACCAAAATTCTGTTCTACTACGAAAAATATAAACGCCTTTGAATAAATGTACATTATTAAAGCATTGCTTCAGAGCAAGAAAAAAAATGTGTAAAATTATGTTTACATATGGAAAAATCAGATTTCTGATTCATTTGCCGTATAAGAGATCGTTACAGGTTCATGTTTAGTTCAAACTGTGGTGAAATGAGTAAAGTTTTAAAATCTTATTTTATATTGCAAAATTTCAGCATATGGCGTCTACGAACAAACCAAATACACTACCGGCTAAAATAATTATGAATCCATTCTTAACACGTGAAGTGCTTCTATGATATTATCTATGAATCTTTTAATTGTAGATGCCTGGACAATGGCAAAAGTAGTAGTTTGAATGTTGATTTTATTTATTTACTCCTACATGGTTTACCTTGAACCTTAAACTACTGAGTTCCACGTAATTTAATATTTCTAAATTGAACATTACATTACATACTGAAAATAGGATGTTTGACTGGTATTACAAGTAAAACAATAAAGCCTCATACACTTTCAACGAAAATGTCGAATCCATTGGAACAAAGAATTAGAATAACTCAGAAAATAAATCATGTTTTATTTTAAATAAGTGAGGATCCCGTTAAAAGGATCAAACAGAAAAATTAAATTAAATTTTAATACTGTTAATTCTTCCATGTATTCAAAGTCTGAATCTGGAGAATCTTCAATTGTAAAAATGTGCTATTTCAATTACTGAAGACACAACTATTTATAAGTGAAGTTTACTAAGCATGTAGGTAGGAAAATATAAAACCATTCCAAACATGTATTTGTGTAGAATTTAGAGTGCAAATAATTGCAATTATTTAATTTAATTGTTCATGAATTTTCATTTGTTGAATATGCGGATTGCATCATTGAGTTTACTCGCAACTGTTTATATTCATTTTTAATTTATGGTTTGATAAGTAAAATGATAAATTTAGTCATTGTTTGTTGTGGATCAGAAAAAAATGGTTACATGTATGGTATGTGTTCCATGACTCAGTCTGATAAGCACTGATCTATTACTTCTTGAATTTAAACTTTTAAAGTAACTGATTTGTTAACGAAAATCCACCAAACAAAAAATTCCTATCGTATAATTGCTTAAATGAGCTTCAAAGTCGTTTGCTGTTCTGAAACACAAGAAGTTAAACAACTTACTTTTAAATGACGAAAATTTCGTCTCATCATTTAAGTTTATCATTAAAATCAATCTTGATAAAGTTTATTTTTATATTTACTCTAGGCATTTCATTTGAAGCTTATATTCGCTTTATTTAATACAAAATTTCATACAACATATTAATATAAAACAACATCAAAACAATTTTATTATTTTCAAACATGATCTATCCATTAAAGGGTGTCTACAGTTAAATTTCATCACTTTAAACTCGTCCTCAAAAACAAGTCTCTCAACCGATTGACATGAAATATTCAGGGAATAAAAAAAATGTATAATGGAGTGTGTGAGCTGTTTAGTGGAATACCTTTAACTAGAAAATAAGAAGAATGATTAGTAGTTTCCATTTAATTCCAACTACCTTTATTGCTTATCTTGACAGATACGCGTATTTCGTCTACAATGTGCAGACTTCTTCAGTGTTGTGTACTAATAGTCGAGTATTAGTACACGACACTGAAGAAGTCTGCACATTGTAGACGAAATACGCGTATCTGTCAAGATAAGCAATAAAGGTAGTTGGAATTAAATGGAAATTACTAATCATTCTTCTTATTTTCTAGTTAAAAAATGTATAATCTTGGTTTAGGTATTTTTATTTCAGTGTGTTTCTCCAATAAACTCAAAAGCCCGAACTTTCTTCTTAATCCAGATTTTGTACAACGCTTGAACCGAAATTTTTTTCCGCTTTCAACCATGACTTCAACATTTCCTGTTCTGTAGTGACAACTTTAGGATGCTTACGATGTTCGTGCTTCATTATAACCCAATATTTTTCAATTTGCCGCAATTCTGGAGGATTAAGATCTGGGGGATGAAGATCCTGCATCACGAAATTGACACCATTCGTCTTGTACCACTCCAGCACATTCTTGGAGTAGTGACAAGAGGCTAGGTCCGGCCAAAATAATGTAGGAACGTTGTGTCTTTTGAGAAACGGAAGCAGTCGTTTTTTCAGGCATTCATTCATGTATCAACTTGACCATTTACAGTTGAAGTTATCACGAAAGGCTTGCTCCGTTTACCACACGAATAAATCCTCAGCCAAATCATGAATTTCTTGGGGGACTTTGACATTTGCTGTTTCCTGAGAGACTCTGGAACATCGAACTTGTCTTTCGCAGTCACATACTGGTTGCCGGGAATTTCTTTAAAGTCCGCTTTTACGTTTGTTTCATCGTCCATGATGCAGCAGTGTGGTTTCGTCAACATTTGTGTGTACAGCTTACGCGTACGTGTTTTAGCTGTCCTATTCTGTTTTTCATTGCGGTTTGGAGCTTTCTGAACATTGACTGAACGGAGCCCGGCTCGATTTTTGGCGTTCTGCACGAAACTTTTGGTCAAGTGTAGCTTTTTCGCGACATCCCGAACGGAACAGTTGGGTTTGCGTTTAAAGGCAGCAACCACTCGCTTGTGATCCTTCACACAGTATATATATATACACTTTTTCTACCACTCACCTTCTTCCGATCGACAGTTAAACGTTCCCCGAAACGTTTTATGACACAAGACACTGTAGACTGGTGAATTTGCAACATCTTTCCGATGGCTCGGTGCGAAAGAAGTGGGTTGTCGAGGTGCGTGTTGAAAATGTTCTCGCGCACTTGCTGTTCCTTCGACTCCATTTTGGAAACTACGACCCATTTCACAATGAAACTCACGCAGTGTAAACAATACACATTGAGGTAATTTCACCCAAAATTTCGTTGAAGTCAACCCAAAGGGCAAAATGTTACAGCTTATTGAAAGTGATGCAATTTAACTGTGGACACCCTTTATACCATGTTCAAAACATTGGAATTCCGTCTATAGAGATATTGTTGCTAAGGTTTTGATTTAACTGAGCCATTTGAAAAATATACAATCATGTACTGATACACTTCCTTTGAAAATTTCACCAATACAAAAAATTTACTAACTGTTGAATACATTAGGTTATGTGAAATTATGGGTTATGTTTTTATGTAAACAGTTAACAGAGTTTATTGTTTAAAAAAAAAAATAACTGATGTTTATTACGCACAATTAGCAATCTCACAACTGTTTATTTTGTGTATGGAAATAATTTATTTTAGCTTTGCGTAGGTAGATATCTTATTTAAATTAATTAGTTAGGGAAGCCAAACATGAAAATAATATGCTCTCGCTCTTTGAGTGATCCTTGAGAAAAAGTTAAATATTAATAGCGACTACCATAAAAAAAATATATCTTATAGAGGTTGCATAGTTATCACTTTCAGCCATTTTATTTGTTAGGCCTATACAATAGCAACAACTTCTAGAAACTAACCCTTACCTAGTCCGATCAGATTATTTATTGATTATTTTATCATTGAGGCATATCAAAACACACGTGGTCGGCAGTGTGCATTTCATTAGGATAAATTTCAAACGTTATCACTGTTTTGGTAATATGGACTTCAACGTTGCATGGATGTAACATTATTTATTGACTTTATGTTCCGTTCTCATTTTGTTGCAAATGTGGCTCAAAAAATGCATTTTCTAAACCCTAAGTAGCCAAATATTTTGTTGGTACAAGTGTATACCTTATTTTTTCTGTTCCACTGAAGGTCAAAATTACTTCACAATAATCATAACATAACTGGAAAATATTAAGTATGCAACGTTATGTTTAAATTTACTTAAGTGGATGTTTACAAAGACAAACAGACTAACTTCAATGTTTGTTTTGAATGGTCTGAGCGAACCATTTGAGCAACTTCAATGAAATATCTAGTATCCCGTGATACGTGAAACAAACTCTACTGTAACATAATATGTTTTTTGTTACTGCGGCATTACAAAAAGGAAACATGAAAACTAATTGTTGAATTTATATGATGTTTCGCGTGCTACTTGGGTAATCATCCTTACCCTTCCCGAAGACTGTGAGGACGTGACTGACCCACTAATGATCTAGGTATAAATAGAATAAATTAGGGAACTAGTATATTGAAGATGAAAACTACTCCAAGCTTCATCTTTGTTCTCTATGTAAATTACACTAGAGGAGCGGAGTAGCAACCAAAACGTGCACGGTCTCTCTTTTTTTAAAGTAGTTATCAAACCATAATTCAAATTCATTTGCATTTGTTTTTTGATTACTGCAACCTTGCACCACCTGGTAGCCTTCTAGATTAATAGGAAAGTCGTAATTTTAAGAGACTAGTCTTAGAACTCTGCAGTTTTTGCTAAAGTTTTTCTAAATCCATCTTTTGAATATATTTGTTAATAAGATCTGGGAGTTGACTCGGAGGGCCACTTGATGGGCTTCCGGACAAAACGGAATAATAGGAAAATTGGTCGGAGTATGGAATCAGTCTCAGCACTATTGCCATTTAATTACTCTCTAAAGCAACATTTGTTTACATTTGCACATGTCACCTGAAAATTTACCACATGGGCCACCGGAATTATCTAAAACGACCGCTACAGTTGGCAGACTTTGAAATTTTTTTTTTATGTCTGCTAATTTTTCGCATAATCTTCCAAAAGAACATTTGTTCGCATTTGTACTGGTGGTCTGGAAACCGACCCTCAACCGTAAAGTGAAATCGTCGAGTTATACGTGCACTGTTTTCCGTGACATTTGAAATCAATCGAAATATCAGTAAGCCATTTTTGAAAGATAGTTAGAGATATTCGTGATTTTTACTATCCAAACGATTAAGCCACAGTACAATGTTCATTCGATACATCAAAGCAATGTGACCTACTGATAAATAATCTAAACAGAACACGTTCTTTTGTATACTCCCCAGTAGTGGCTTCAAACAACCATTTTCATTGGCATCGACGAAAAATGCCCCGCTGGATCCGGGTTCTTGGTTTTCCTGAATACCAAAACGTGTACAGCATAATATTAGAATGGTTGAGCCCCAAATTGAGCCCGTTACCTTCTGATATGGCAGAGCAGTGCGAGTATATATATGTATATATGAATAAAAAGTTCCTCTCTTTGCTCATGTTTGGTGGTGAATACTAGATAGAGGAAGAAAAAAAATCAACCAACTATGATAATCTCCTAACACCCACGTTCAATGAGGAAGGTTACACGGCGACAAACCCCCTTTTTTGCATTTCGCATTTAGGCTCATGTGTGGTAAGGATTGTACATATCCCCGTCCCAAAGCGGGAGACATTCATGCTACACGCTAAGAGAAGGTAACCTATGCATTAATAAAATTAACCCAAAATGTGGGTGACCTTAAATATTTGCCAACAAATTTAACTCCAATGTAAGAAAATTTTAAGTAGATTTTAATCTATGGTATTATAAACAAATAATGACGATTGTTTTTCCGAAGTCTAAAAAAGTAGAAGTATTTATGTTTAAACTAACGAATATGATATAGCTACTGCTTCTGTTATAATATGCAGCTAATTGCAACCATACAATTAAGCATGCAACATTGTTTGCAATATTTCACACAACAGACCTGATTACAGTGATATTTGGCTAAAATGTACATGAAAGATGCCATCAATGTATCCCAAATAGCATTCCCTTTTTTGTGCATTAGATAACGCTGAAAATTTAATTGAATTTAGTGGCCTGTGAAAAAGCTCATAAAAAAAACAATGAAACAGGAGCACGAATGGTTCCAACAGACATCATCAACAAGGATTTCGGGGCGACAGCACACTAGTTGTAGAAATAATATCAACAACAACATCTGCAGCAGCAGCAATAACACAAATTACACAAATCATATTGGTCATCGAAATAGTCACCCAGCAGTTCTGCCAATGCAGCGGCAAAGGAGGCATTTTCCAGGCCCCCTTTGGTTGAAACCCCGCGTTGGATCGGATTTCGACGTGGTGTGACATTAAACCCATACCCGGGATCATCAGCTACCGCAAGCGCAACCAAGCCTATTTACCCCACCGCCTCCAGGAAACTCTTTAACATCGTGCGAAGCGTGTGCACATAGACATTCGTTTTTTCGTCCAAATTAACGCTCTCTGCAGAGGAAGTATCCGACGTTTTTATGGATTTGACGAGCTCTCAACATGAGGAAGGAGATGTGATTAGTCTTAATTGTTTAGATCGGTCACAGACATTACAGCATGATTATAACATTAAAAGTAAAGAGTTACTAGTGTATTGCCAGAACTTTAACAGGATGAAAAGTGCCGTTAAAGTTAATGAAATTTATAAGCAGGTGGCTGAATGTAGCTTTCCTGTGATTTTAGGAACAGAAACGAGCTGGGACGCTAGCGTTAACAATGAAGAAGTTTTCAGTGATTGCTTCAATGTTTTAAGGGATGATCGCGATACATTTTTATCAAACAAAAAATGTGGTGGAGGTGTTCTCATAGCAGTTAGTGTTGATTATGATTGTGAACAAATTGAATCTTGCAAATGTAAAGAATTTGACCATGTTTGGGTCAAATGTCTTATTGGAGAACAAGTTCATATTTTTTCAGCAGCTTATTTTCCTCCAGAATATGCAAGAAAAGATTCTTTTGAACTATTTTTAGTATTGCCGGTAATATCATTTCAAGGTTTGAGCCCGAAACAAATGTTCACATTTACGGAGAGTTTAACCAGAGGGCAGCCAATTTTATTATTGACAATGAAAATGAGTCCCTTTTGATACCGAGTGCAGGGGAGAATGAACGGCTCCGTACTCTATTTGACAACAATTCTGAAATCGGGCTCAATCAAGTAAATCACGTGAAAAATCAGAATACTTGCTACTTAGATTTGATGTTCACAAATATGACCGATGATTTTTGCGTTTCAGAGTCTCTTTGGAAAAATGAAGCGTTCCACACT
Source organism: Aedes koreicus (assembly GCA_024533555.2). Taxonomy (NCBI): domain Eukaryota; kingdom Metazoa; phylum Arthropoda; class Insecta; order Diptera; family Culicidae; genus Aedes; species Aedes koreicus. Next base: position 26,662 of record JAHHFK020005575.1, on the reverse strand, counting down.
GCAATTGAATACTCCATATTCGTGCACGACAAAACCACAATGATGGATAATAATTTGTCCGAACCATACTATGATTTTAGTAGGGCTAACTATGTACTTATCAAAGAAAAATTGAATTTTATTGACTGGAAAACTGTATTACGTGATCATGATGTAGGTCAAGCAGTCGATGCGTAAAAACAAATGTAAAAATTGACCATGTTGGGTCAAATGTCTTATTGGAGAACAAGTCAATTTTTTCAGCAGCTTATTTTCCTCCAGAATTGCGAGAAAAGATACTTTTGAACTATTTTTATATTTCCGGTAATATCATTTCAAGGTTTGAGCCCGAAACAAATGTCACATTTACGGAGATTTAACCAGAGGAGCAATTTTATATTGACAATGAAAATGAGTCCCTTTTGATACCGAGTGCAGGGAGAATAAACGGCTCCGTACTCTATTTGAAACAATTCTGAAATCGGGCTCAATCAAGTAAATCACGTGAAAAATCAAAACTTCTAATATTCACAAAATACAACTAATCACTAAATACGTTCCACACTGCAATTGAATACTCCATATTCGTGCACGACAAAACCACAATGATGGATAATAATTTGTCCGAACCATACTATGATTTTAGTAGGGCTAATTATGTACTTATCAAAGAAAAATTGAATTGTATTGACTGGCAAACTGTATTACGTGATCATGATGTAGGTCAAGCAGTCGATGCGTCCTACCAAATTGTGTATGATATTTTAGAACAAACAGTGCCTATGAAACAATCTAGTCTCAAATCCCCAGTATAGTATAATAGACTGGTTACTAATCTCAAAAATAGGAAACAAAAAGGTCATAAAGCATACAAAAGAAATAAAACTGATGAAAATCTATCGACTTATCTGGCCATATGCGATCAACTGAGTTTAGAATTAAAACATGCATATGAAGAGCATAACACCCGGGTTGAGAATAATATTAATTCAGACCCTAAATCCTTTTTTAGCTATGTCTAAGAACTTTCCTTTAAAAATGCATTTAGACAACCGGAGCGGTAACTCAACAAATGACATTAGCAATCAACTTCGCTGATTTATTCCAGGATATCTATACTCCTCATGACGATAAGGGCCGGTTCATAAACCACGTAGACTTATTTTTGAAAATCTCAGACCCCCCTCCCCCTGACGTAGACTTGTTGATAATTTCTCTCATACAAATTTCTCTCTTGAAATTTTGTATGGAGCGTAAACGTTGGACCAGACCCCTCCCCCCTCCTCTTTTTTTTTTTTTCCATTTTAAAAGTGGAAAAAAGTCTACGTGGTTTATAAATAGCCCCTCTTTTTCCCCCCCCCCCCCCCCGTCTTTTTTTTTTTTTCCGGGACCACACCTCTTTTCTTTTTTTTTAAGTGCGGGGCCCCCCCCCCCCCCTATTTTTTAACCCTTCCAAGGAGAGCGTTTTTTTTTTTTTTTTTTTTATCTTTGGGCCCCCGTTTTTTCCCTTTTTTTGGGGGATTTTTTTGCCCCATTTTTAAAAGTGGAAAAAAATCTGTTATTAAAAATTACGTTTGGTTGCTATATTATCAAGCATTCCGAAACTTTTTGAATCTATCATAAATGATAATATATTTTCGCAGGTGAAGACTTGAATTTCTTAAAAACAGCATGTCCTTTAACAAAGGACGATCAACAGCCACTAATTTGATACAATTTGTAACTTTTTCTTTGAACGTAATGGATAAAGGAAATTGTGTTGAAGCGCTATATACCGATTTTAGTAAAGCATTTTGACAGAGTTGACATTCCACTGTTGCTTTTTAAATGATCCAAGTTGGGATTCAATCCTGGGCTACTAAAATGGATTAAGTCTTACTTGACTCAGAGACCGCAAAGAGTAAGATTTGAGGGAAAACTTTCAACAATTGTGAACGTTACTTCAGGCGTGCCTCAAGGGTCTTATCTTGGTCCATTATTAGTTATTTTATTTATTAATGATATAGAACACATTTTGAGTTTCCTTCGTGTTTCAATATATGCAGACGACATGCATCTTTTCATGGAGATATGTGAGACATCTGACCTTGAATTATTTCAACACGAAATTGCCAATTTTTACATTTGGAGTAAGAAAAATTTGTTAGAACTTAATGTAAAAAAAATGCAATTTCATTCCGTTTACCAAAAAACACACAATATTGCAAAAATCTATTACACTCGGCCAGAAAACTGTTGAAAGATGCAGTCAAATTAGAGACTTAGGTGTTATACTCGATTCTAAATTAACTTTTGCCGTACATTATAATAATATCATTTATAAAGCAAGCAACATGCTTGGGTTTATCAAATGGTTTAGCTTGAACTTTAATGATCCATACACAATCAGAACGCTGTACATAACATATGTGAGACCCTTTCTTGAATATTGTAGTATTTGTAAAATAAAACTGGTCTACACTACTAGTAGACTAGTAGATTGTGTTGCAGGACCCAAAAAGAGTTTCTTAATTGACAGAGAATTCCAAGTGAAATAAGATTGATATCTACAAACAAGATTGTCTCGTGATGATTGAAAATATTACGAAACGCTTTTGCCTAGGAACTAATTGGTAACCAAAGAAATGCAGGATCAATGAAGATGCCTTCTGACTTACGCCAAATGTCAATTAGGTGAGAATTAATAGACATTGTTGCGTTGATGCCGGTGGTATTTCCGATAATTCTACAGCTCTGCTTTTTTGCTTCACAGGCACACCACCAAGCGACTATCTTCCAAAACCGAAATTTGATTAATCTACTTTACATAAAAAAACACCTTTAAGAGTGTATAGTTTAAAAGATTCTTATTGGAAAACTAGGAGAATTTAAATGAAGTTACACTTCTTTAAAATAAAATACAAAACAAAAGGAACGAGTGTTGAGTGATCGACTGAAAAAACTGTAAGTTGCAGAAAGAATAGGCCTTTTGGTCAAAAGATAAGTTTTTTCTGGTGAAATTTTAAAGAATTTGCTCACGTTTCTAGTGATAGTTTTAAAAAGAGTTTCGGTTTTCAAATCATTTATATTTTTAAAAGTCAACAAGTGAAGTATTAGTTTTTATTTTCCTAGCTTTCCGATTGGGTAATCTAGTCAAATCATAGAACAGTTCATCGAATGAAACCCAACTAGCTGTAAAGTTCAGAAACTTAACGTAAATCCTATGCCAGTGTGATGAACTTCCATGTGAGTTAATTAAAAACCCGAACTGGAGTTATCTGTCCTCATCGTGTGGGTGCCGTGCTTCTGCTAATCCCATTGCGGGTAGCATTTGCACGTGGCATGTGAACATTTTTTTTGTCTCTCCCAGCGTGTCGAACATAAAAACCAGCACCGCACAGCATCGTCGGGTGCCTGGTTCGGATTCTTCGACAACCCTCAACCGGTTCGGTTTATCCTGCTCTCAGGCAGGATACAGGGAAAACATTGTGACAGCATGCAAAAATACCCCCAACCACATGGTCCACAGCAGAAGATTATCATAAACACATTATTATTTAAGCAGCCAACATTCACCACACAATTGCGTCATTCAATGTGGCGATGGATGATGGTCGGTTGGAATGCCCGGTGGGAACCGAATGGCGTGTTGTCGAATTTCAATTCCGCACTCCATGGTTAGCGCCATTGTCATTAATTTGGTGAGTTGTCCTGTTCAATTTAGAGCGTTATTGATACTTCAAAGAGATGTGGTAATTGAACTAGCTTAATTCCTATCCAAAACACACAATTGCAGTATCGATCGGGATCCTCCGTTGTCCTTCCGCTGATAACCGTGAACAATACCCGTAACGATTGGGAAGATAATGCCCTGTCTGGTGGACAAATGCGAGAGATTAATCCGATTTTGCGAACCAAAATTTAATTGATACTAAAAGCTATAATAAGATTATGCAAATGCCTGGTGGGATGAGTTTGAGTTCAATTTATGTGCATCACAGCCCGAGATAGAGTAAATGCGGATGATTTTTCTCAGCCAGCTTAGCTGAAAACCACCTATGCGTAAGATGAATTTGAGAATTTTTTCAGATTTTTAAATTTGCATTGAATGTTTTATGAAGTCCTCTAAGCGTATATTATTTTTAAATAATTAACTTAGTGCTAATCAACAAATTGTTTTTTTAATAGCATTTTTATTGATTTCTGCTGTCTATTTAATTTAAGACCACTTTAGGCTTTTTTTCCTGGCTTAGCAAATGAAATAAAAACATTGATATTGATATGTCAATTATCGATAACCTTCCTATTCCTGTTGATAACTTGGAACATTCGGTTTGGCATACTGTTGACTAAGTTTTGCAGAACTGTTTTCTCAATATTTCCCAATGCCTCCGAAAAAGCTGATTTGAGTTCAGTGACAGTGACGTCCTGCTTACCCTTAGCATAAATTGTGTGTACCAGAGTTTCCCAGGCAGCTGGCCTGTGAAGCAAATATATTTTGTGATTCTTTAACTACTGCTTGGTTTCCTTGATCGTTTGAATTACAGCGTCGGAATCTGATAGCAGACGCGTTGCTAGCACCTGAACGTAGTCCTTGCTATTCATTTTGGATAACGTGCGGGCAAAGACTAGCTTTCCAGCTGCAGAGAATCTGGCCCAACCCATGTATGATCCGCTAATGTTCCCATTCCACAATTTTGACCCATTGTTAACCATTGAACTCAAAAGGCTTAGTCCGGCGTATATATTTGCCGTTCATCTCACCAGCATCGTTTCGATCCAACCAACGATCGTGAAATGGATCAACCAGGGTATCAGACGACCCAGAAGGCGAACCGCCAATCCAGCGTTCGTGTCGGGCGACGTGGACAGTGCCAGTCCAACGAACACGTGTCGTAGCAGCTGCCGGCCGCAACGTTCCACACCCTACATATACACGCAGTCCGTAAGTCGACAAAATAAAAGAATACACAAAAAAAAAATCATATCCGACTTACAAACATATCAAAAGAAACGGTAATTGTTTTTTGACTTGTCAAAAAGATATAAGACAGGTACTAGAATTAATCAGGTAGCCCTTGAAATTCAAATCAATGAACATTACACAGTGAGTCTTCAATACTTGATTGGTTCTCTTGTTGATCACTGCGTAGACTCGGTTATGCATACTGTTGACCAAATTTTTGATGATATCCCGACCAGAAGGGCATAACATAAAAATATCAAAATTATAACAAATCTTGCTACGACTAACTGATTATGATATAAATTTGTTGAAAACGTTTTCATCTCGATAATTGTATATCATATTTATAACAAATTAAGATATAAAACCCAGGGGAGTCACAATCTGCGTGAAGAAATAGATTGATTCTAACAATAGCTGATATAATTTTGCTATATCGTAACAAAATTCTTACAAAGTTTGTTTTGTTTATGTTATATCTATATCATAGTTTGTTTTTAAATTTGTTACTTGCTGAGGATTTTTTGTTACAATTTCTGTTATTTTAACTACATCCACGATCTTAATTCTAGCAACCTTTGTTATAAAAACAGCGTAACTGAATAACAACACTTGAAATAATTTTGTTGTTTCCTTCTGGTCGGGATTGGTCACGATGGCCGTTTTAAGCTCATCCACAGTAACGTAACGCTTCTTGTTGGCATAGATTCGACGCACAATAATTCCCCATAGATTTTCTATCGGATTGCAGTCGGGAAATCGCGCAGGACATGGGAGAACATCGATTTTTTTTTTGTCCTTGAGCCATTTCATAGTCTCAGCACTTTTGTGGATGGATGTATTGTCTTGTTGGAATCTCAACTAAACCCGGAAGTAACGCCGTTTGAATGGGAGAAGTCGCATCTGGAGAACGTTTATTTAATCTTTACTATTAATTTTGCTAGAAATGAACGCCAATTCCAGCTTTCCACGACTGCAAAATGCACCCCACACCATACAGCTTCCTCCTCCGAAGTTCCGAAGGATCTTACAAATTCCCGTCTTGCCTCAGGCAAGGCGGCCGACTCATTTTGCCCGGCATATGTTTGAATTGATCACCAAAACCGGGTGAATTGTCTCTCGAGACACGTTTAAATCGTGCTGAGCCTTGATTTGACTGACAGATTTGGTGGAATTTGATGACGTATTAACTATTGTTCTCTTGTCACGAGCTGTTAGCTTCCCTTTGATCGTTTACGGATACTTTTTGCCGTAATTTTCCGGATCAACAAAGAAATTTAGCACTGCGCATCGGGATCTACCAAGCCGCTGTGCAATCTTATTAATGCTGTCAATTTGTCACGATGGCCGTTTCAAGCTCATCCACAGTGACGTAACGCTTCTTGTTGGCATAGATTTGACGCACAATAATTCCCCATAGATTTTCTATCGGATTGCAGTCGGGAAATCGCGCAGTACATGGGAGTACATCGATTTTTTTTTGTCCTTGAGCCATTTCATAGTCTCAGCACTTTTGTGGATGGATGTATTGTCTTGTTGGAATCTCAACTTAACCCGGAAGTAACGCCGTTTGAATGGGAGAAGTCGCGTCTGGAGAACGTTTATGTAATCTTTACTATTAATTTTGCTAGAAATGAACGCCAATTCCAGCTTTCCACGACTGCAAAATGCACCCCACACCATACAGCTTCCTCCTCCGAAATTCCGAAGGATCTTACAAATTCCCGTCTTGCCTCAGGCAAGGCGGCCGACTCATTTTGCCCGGCATATGTTTGAATTGATCACCAAAACCGGGTGAATCGTCTCTCGAGACACGTTTAAATCGTGCTGAGCCTTGATCTGACTGACGGATTTGGTGGAATTTGATGACGTATTAACTATTGTTCTCTTGTCACGAGCTGTTAGCTTCCCTTTGATCGTTTACGGATACTTTTTGCCGTAATTTTCCGGATCAACCAAGAAATTTAGCACCGCGCATCGGGATCTACCAAGCCGCTGTGCAATCTTTTTAATGCTCATGTCAATTTCCCTCCATGCCACAATTTTTCCTTTCTTCTCCTGTGAAAGATACTTTCCTTTCGGCATAGCTTCAAAACAACGTTTTTGTCTACCAGAAATCAAAGAAACTTCGACAAAAAATCAGCTGTCTTAAAAGTACTGGACACCAAAAATCAATGTAAACGTTAGATGAGCTGTCAAAAAGCGCCTTTAAGAAGTGTTGTCAGGAAACCATAATTGTTTGTCGACCTCTTGCTTTAGGAATGGAACATAATAAAAATAATACATTCAAGACTGATTTTACACCAGGTTTATGAGGTGTCTTCAACCTCCTTGACGTAGTGTAGTTTGGCTAAAGTAAGTGTTTTTGTTTGGTCGGGCATTTCACATATCTACAGCCGACCCTAAACGATAACCGCTACCGCCAGAATCACAAAAGAGGTTGTTGTTAAATCCACCCTCAGCGGTCCCCGTGGCTAGACCAGGGATCGAGGGCTTAGGAAGGAGGTTAGTCTGATCCTTTTTTAACAGTTGATTCATGTTGGCTGTTACGAAATTCAAACGTCTTTCAATATGTATAAGAATATGGTGTAGCTTTTTACAACTAGCCCTTTCTGTGAACAAACTTTTGACCAAAATTTGACGAATAGTCTTCCAGCAAACGTTCAAATTGAGTTCCTGCTTTATCTGCTTCAACGGTTTACAAGCTGTATCTCGAGATCCTGGCCGTCTAGGAAGATGTCGTCTTCTCCAAAGTGGTACAGGTGGGCACCTGGAGGCCGTCAGTCGATGTCTGGCACCATTTTGGCTTCTGTTGCGTAGAAGGTGAAAAATACTGTCAAACAACCTGTAATATGGATATTTTTGGATCAGGAGCGGCCAATTAAGCAAATCGGTGTCCGACGTTGTTTTTGCACCGAACGTGGCGGTTTATGTTTCAAATAAAGTACTGTCACATATCCTGCAATATCGATATTTTTAGATCAGAAACTGCATAGAATGGGTAGAAATCGATGTCTGACGCGATTTTGGAATCCAACTTCTGTTTCATAAAAAGTTTTACTAGTTGGCGCTAGGGTATATATAAACTGTATGTACGTTTTTCTAGACGCTCAAAATCAAGGTAAATAATTTAGGTATTTCGAGGTTTTGAGCATAATTTTGTTTTCGGAAATGTTGTTCAGAAGTACAAGAGCTACCGATTGATGGGAGAATACTTCGCCTTTTTTTTTGTTCGGGCTCTTACATTTAGGCAACGTGTTGTCTTAATAAAAGATTTGAAGGGGGTTAACATATTAACAGGTTTTTTCTTCTGCCTTAAAATACGAAATCCACTTAAATTTTTTGCTAAGTATCAATGTTCGTTTTTATTAATATGTTTAAATTTAAAGTTCTCACTTTAAGAGTTCAGCATTTAGTGAAAATTTAACTAAAATCCTACTTAATGGAATCGGCTGAATCGATTTTCGACTGATTTTTAGACATTAATCTCCGTCACGTGTTTTGAATGAATATACTGTCGCTGCTGCTTCGATAACTTTGCGCATTACGTTTTGCGCAATGTTCAATGTATTATCCGTGGAATGGCTAATCCGGCAATATCTTCGGTGTGTTGATGAACTCCAAGATTTTTTTCAACTGAGTCCGTATATCAGCGGAGGCTCGTCGGCCTTGCTGAAATCAATCAGGCCTCGTAAAGTTGTAGCGTCAATTTTGATTTCCTTTGTTTGCACCGTTGCTTATCTTCATGATCGTTTCAATACGCCAATATTACAGGGTATTTGACAGTATTTCCCTGTTTTCCTGAAGTATACGCAGCCATTTTAGAAAACAAAATGGGGTCAAACATCAATTTACAGTCTTTATAAGCCGTTCTTGATGCAAAAGTATCCATATTGCAGGTTTTTGACAGTACTTTCTACTCTTTACGTCGCCATTTTGGATTCCAAAATGAAGTTGGTCATCGATTTCCGACATCAAAATAAAATCAAAGTCGGCGTTTCAAAAATATTCTTATTGCAGGGTATTTGACAGTATTTGTCACTTTTTACATCCAAAGAAACCATCTTTTATTCCAAAATGGTGTCAGACATCGCTTTTATACCTTTATACGCCGTTTCCGATCCAAAAATATTCATGTTGCAGGGTTTTTGACTGAATATCCATTTTGCATGGTTTTAAAAAAATCTTCTCGATATCGCTAAAAGACGATAATTTAAGCTGTATAAGACTCTCATGGAAATAAACATAGTTACGCAAGGAGGCAGGATAAAGTAATCGCTATCCAAAAGCCTGGGAAAGCAGAGTCAGATTACAATTTCGTCCGATCTCTATGCTATCATGTTTAAGGAAATTGTTTGACAAGATTATCCTTTCATGAGGATTTGACCGTAGGGTTGAATCTAACAATCTGCTATCAAATACGCAGTTTGGTTTCCGAAAGAGCAAAGGAACAAACGATTGTTTAGCGTTGCTTTAATCTGATATACAACTGGTCTTTGCACACAAAGAGTAATTGGCTTCAGTTTTTCTGGATACTAAGGGCGCATTTGATTCAGTTTCCATAGATATACTGGCATATACTAAATACTTATACCACATATTCTCTGTGCTTATACTTTTTTATTTTTGAACCAATCGGGCTGAAATTCTCTGACTTTTAATATTTACAGATTTTTTCATTTGTGCATAAAAATATTTTTTAAAAATCTGGTTCCTCTATCCTTTAACATTGTTCTCCGGGAATCGTCTACAAAGCGATGGAAGCTTTAGTTTGGCTGTGTTAACAGAAATGCAGATTAAACTATTAAACACACAACACTCATTGTAGATTGGCGTCTTGGGCAAAGTTTCTCTTCGCATAACGAAACGTCTTCTGATATTATCAAATTAGTTCCAAATCGTGCGGCAGAGATGGCATTGCAGTCTGTCTTTGCCAAATGAAGCTTTACAGAGTTGCCTTCTTGGGCAAAGTTGTTTTGAATATAAAAAGTAGACTGTTGACATTATCAGATTAGTTCCAAATTTTGCCGCAGAAATGGCACTGCAATCTACTTTGTCAAATGAAGCTTTAGAGAGTTGCCGTAAAATGAAGACATTTGAAATAATCACATTGGTTACAGTTCGTACCGCAGAGATGGCGCTGCAGCCTATATAAAGCAAATCGAACCAAATTTGGAATGTGCGGATTATCGAGGCAATAAATGTTTCTTGGGTAGGAGACCCCTCCTCTCTCTGTTGGGGTGGGGGACTTATTGAAGTGGGGGTGTGCTGACATTCACAAATGAAATACAAGTTTCTGCATAACTCGAGAACTATTCAAGTAACTGGAATCAAATTTGGCAAGTAGAGGTTATTGAAGGCAAGAAATGTTTTTTTGGTGGTTTCAGACCCCTCCGCCCTTTGTAAGAGGGGGGCTCACATACAAATAAAACACAAATTTCAGCATAACTCGAGAACTACTCAAGTAAATGGAACCACATTTGGCAGGTAGAGGTTTTTGAAGGCAAGACATGTTTCTAAGGGGACTCGAGACCCCTCCCCTTTCTGAAAGGAGGGCTCATATACAAATGAAACACAAATTTCTGAATAACTCGAGAACTAATCAAACTACTGGAACCAAATTTGGCATATGGAGATTTTTGAAGGCAAGAAATGTTTCTAAGGTGACTTGAAACCCCTCCTCTTTACTCGAGAACTAATCAAGCATATGAAATCAGGTTTGACAGGTGGAGGTTTTTGAAGGAGAGAAATATTTCTATGGTGGTTTGAAACCCCTTCGTCTTCTGCTAGGGGGCTGCCATACAAATGAAACACAATTTTAAGCATAACTCGAGAGCCATAGCAAATGAAACCAAATTTGGCATGTTGAGGTTTTTGGAGGCAATAAATGTTTCTATGGCAGTTCAAGACCTCTCCCATTTTTGAAAGGAGAGGGGCTCCCATACAATTTAAACACAAATTTCTACATAACTCGAGAACTAATCAAGCAAATGAAACCACATTTGGCATATGGGGGTTTTTGAAGGCAGGATTTATCTAAATATATAAAAATGGATATCTGTCTGTCTGTCTAACCCTTACAGACTCGGAAAGTTCTGAACCGATCAGCGTGAAAATATGTAATTAGGGGTTTTTGGGGCTGTGGAAGGTTTTTATGATTGTTTGAGACCTCTTCTCTCTCAGTGGGGTGGCTCTCATACAAATGAGACACAAATGCCTGCATAACTCGAGAACTAATCAAGCAAATGGAACCAAATTTGGCATGTGGGGGGTTTTGAAGGCAATAAGAATGATGGTTTGAGAAACAAATGAAACAAATGAGAATACAAATGAAACACAAATTTCTACCAAACATGAGAATTATTCAGGTTACTAAAACAAAAAATGTGTATTTCTCGAGTAAGAAGCATGTTCTGATACAAGTTTGAACCCCTGCTTAGTCAAGAAAAAAAACTGATTCCGAAAAACAACCACAAACGTGCCAGTTCTATTAAAAAAAAAATCATTTAGTTGCAAGCGTAGCAGCGCTCGCACCGGGTTCACTTAGTGTTAAAATAAAATTTTATGCTAAAATGCAGAATGCAAAAGTTTCACTTTCGTCTGTTTTTCCATAACGGGGTGTAAATAAAAAATGAGAATGATTTTAACTCTTTCATATTCCACAAAAGTACAATTCAGTGGACGGTTCTACGCCCCAAAAAAACAAAAAAAACTGTCTCATACCGAACCACAAACGTGCACAGCGAAAAGAGAGATTATGTGAAGCAATGCTCTCTGTTTCCCCAACATAATCGCTTGTTTTGTTTTGTTCCAAATTGTTCAGTAGTGTTTAAAATGCCGTCGTTGCAAGTAGCGTGAGCGCATTACTTACATCATACATCTGCAAGACGTTGGAGAAGATACGAATAGTCTGCCAGAAGAAATCAAGAGCACCAGAATACACAGAGCAACAGATATCAACCGTAAAATCCCAATGCCGCTGGATGACCCAAAATTACACCGGAAAATGTTTCGTTTTGAATGATGCAAGCTACTTCTCTCTCTCAAAAACCCACATCCCAGGAAACGATCAATTTTATTCTGATAACATTTCTACTGCATTTCCGAACGTGAAATATAAGTTTAAGCATAAGTTTGAGTTGAAGGTAATGCTTTAGATTGCCATATCTGAGAGAGGAATTCCAAACCATGGTTCAAGCCCAGTGGTTTGGCTATTAATCAAGAAGTGTACGAAAATCAATGTTTGAAGAAAATATTGATTCCATTTCTTCAAAAATATCATGCAGATTGAAATTAGGTGTTTTGGCCGGATAAAGCGTCGTCGCTTTATGCGAGAAAAACACGAGCCTTCTTGGAAAGCCAAAACATCCCGTATGGACCAAAAAACCGCAATCCAACAAATTTGCCCCAGTGTCGCCCGATTGACGATTTCTTTGGATATTTGAGTTCGCTGGTGCACAAAAACAGAGACTGCAAACAACTGATTAATAGAATCAAATGATGCATTCGCCAAATCGATAAAGAATCTGTACAACGCTCATGTTCAAACATCAGGACAAAGCTTCGTCGAACAGCCGATGGCGGACCGTATTCAAATGTTCATTAATTGTTATGCTAAGAAAAAACATTTATATCGATCACGGGTCGAGTTTACACAAGCAATGTGGCCGACCACAAAAATGATAAAGTACAATTCGCAATTCAGCCATCCCCCAAAATAAGAACAGTGAGTGGAAAGGCCACCCACTGCAATATTTTCCCTGTCGGTCTTAGAACCAATATAGCGGATTATCTTAAGAAGCATGCTTTTCTTATGGTACACCTTTCATCAATTGGCAGTCTAAAAAACCTGCAAAATGTTCAAAATGAGTTATGGACAGCACAAGTAAGACTCATTGGCGTTGATCACTCATTTTTTGTAGAATTTCTTTTCAGTTGAGAAGTGCCTAATCGCTTCTCGGCCTAAAGGCTAAGATCAAAGTGTTTTCAGTTGAGAAGTCATTAAAAAAATCTCTAATTTGGATGTTCTGGAAGTGAAATTTTCCACCATAAAACCATGTGGAAAAACTTCGTGAAATATGTTTGTTTAACTGTAGCCATCAAAATAGAAACGATCAAAGAAGAAAAGTCCTCTGAAATGGTCTTATATATAAGTGTGCTTCCAAAACATATCTATCCGCCTCGTTGTATCAGTCTTCAAAAAACTTTCTTCGAGCTATGTCCCAAAACACGCAAACAATTTTCATAATTTCTACCCTGACATCCCACTCAAACAAATCAATTAGCCGACAATCCCGCTCATCACCGCCAACTACCGCTGTCGCCTGTCACATGGTTTCATAATTCCCACGCATTATGCGCGATTATGACACTATGGAAACAATACTGTCGTCAGTCGGAACAATCTGTGAACCTCCAAACCTACCACGAAAACAGCGGATCAAGAAGCGAAGACGTGTCTCATTCAACATTAATTCACTAAACAAGCATCCGACATCTCATCATCCATTGCTGAGCCGCCCGTCACCGGTTGTTGTCGGAAAAATAAAACTTCGTCGAACCGTGCTCGATTCGAGGAACATGGCATCATCGACAACGGCGCCGTCGATGGAGCTGAAGGTTTGCGGTGAACCACAATTTTTGCGGTTGCCAGGGGAAATTAGATGAGGTGAGGAAGAAAACACAAACGGCACTTGAGAGTCAAAGCTTTCTGCGAAAATTCCAATACACGCGAGACGTTCAAGTAACTACCTTCGAATGTTTCGAGTGCGGTTGAAGGATCCATCAAGAATAAACATCCTCACGCCGCATCGGCATCACAAACGTAATTTTTTTTTTACTGCTCAAACGTAGGACTCACTTCTTACCTCAGCGATAGATGCACGGAGAGACGGAGAGAGATTTTCTTTTTATCAGAATGTGTTTTTTGCCATTGTGTTGATGGACTGGGGAAGAGGTTTTTTTTTTTATCGAAAATTGATTGGTTTTTGATGTGCTGGCTTCAAATTGAAGATGGGGTAGAGGAGAGGAATTGTAGAAGTGGAAATGGAAATTCTGTCAACAGAAGTGGCATGGCATCAAGGAATCCTGTCAAAGTTTGCGTGACACTGCCGTGTCGAAGATGTTTCGGAATGCGGTGGCCTGCTGCTTAAGGTGATGGTCGTTGGAATACAAAAATGGTTTCCATCATGGCTGATTCTGATCGCCACTTCGAATTTTCGAGTGCACAAATCTAAGGAACTATAAAGATTTTACATGGCAGGCTTCAATAAGATTCTTGCTTCACTTCAGCATTCAAGTCTAAGTGATTTGGCGGCCATGTTTGTATTCCTTCGACAGTCACCTTAAAAGAAGGATGTCGTGCGGAAGATGTCGCCATGTTTGTGGGTTTGAGTTCGAGTATAGACAGAATTATTGGCATGAAGATCGATGAGAAATAGATTAAGTGTGTGAGAAGCAATCTATTTGTGTTTCTAACGTGTGTCGATTATTGGCTATGGGATGGAAATTTCCAACCAAATCGATACCGGTGATTGATGAATCTAGAACATAATTTGCAGAATTGATCGGTTTTTCCGCACTAACATTTTCTGCTCTACAAGCCAATTTTTCAGCGTCTTGCGTTTGAGAAGTTGCGGAAAAGGCAAATACGGTTACAAGCGAAAGACTTTACAGAGCATTTAATCAATTTGTCAGTTGCTTTTAATAACAGTATGTTAAACAAGATACAAGGCTACATCGACCGAAGAGTGTTTATAGAATGGTGGTTTGTAGGCATGTTGGATTATTCTCAATTCGAACACGACTGTTGACAGCTTATCAATACAAGCAGAAAAAGGTTCTAAAAGTTGTTGAAATGCACTAGAATATTCATCGCAGTCACTGATACCATTGGATCGTTTTTATGCGGGAACCGTGAGAGAAAAGTTCATTTCTTCTATTGACGTGTTGTTACTTTTACTTTCGTGGGGTTGTTCCGGCACCCTATAAGTAGCTTGTTGTCTGGACAGATCATAGCCAATTTGAAACTGCTATAGATGAACTGAGCATGTTTTCGAGTATCACGTTTCATTTAAACATCCAACGATTTTTTGTGGGCCAGCGCCGATGATGCAGTGGTAACAGCTGCCACTTGGCACCACAGTGGGTCTGGGTTTAATCCCAGCCAAGGTTGATGAGATTTTCAGGAGAAAAAAAGCGTCACGTTTTGCTTCGGAGGGAAGTGAAACCGCTGAGCCGGCTTATGTTATGTTAAGTGCGATGTATAAAGCTATGTCCATTTAGAATCTGGAATAATAAAATCATCTGTATCTCGGTAACGGATTGCCGTACAAATAAGTAAAATACATCAAAACAAAAGAAATTCACTGTACTTTAAGAAAAAATATCAATACAAGTCATTTCTCTTCGTTTCTAATGAAAATTCGCACTTTCTTCTTTATTCCTCCCATCAAACGCTGCACACCTCCGGAGTCAACTTCCTTGACACACTTGTTACACATTTTGGTCATCAGAGTCACGTCCCGAGCCGTTTTCCCACTTTTCTTAAGCTTCCGCTTCATTATTGCCCAAAATCTCTCGATGGACCGGAACTGCGGGCAGTTGGGTGGATTTATGTTTTTATCGATGAAATCTACCTTATTATCTCGGTACAACTGGATGACTTCCCGGCTGTAGTGGCAACTCGCCAAATCTGACCAAAACTTCACGGGACCTTTATGGGCTTTAATGAAAGGTAGTACGCGGTTTTTGAGGCATTCTTCTTTTACAGCTTCGTGTCCATCGTCTTATTCGTCACGAACACTTTGGTCTTTGCTCCGCAGCTGCATATCCCTTGCCAAATCATCAGTTTTTTTTGGCAAATGTGTCCATAAAAGCAAACTTAAACTTCATAGGAACATCTCCTTGTGCGGTCGCCATGTAGAATTTTTTGACAGGAAGCTGTCCGAAATCCATTTTGACGAAGGTTTCATCGTCGATGAGTAGGCATCCTTGGTACTTCGTCAAAACCTGCTGGTACAATTTCCGAGCTCGAGTTTTGGTGACGAAACTTTGCTTCAACGTTCTGTTTGGTTGCTTGCTGGCTCGATAAGAACGATATCCTGCTCGCAAACGAATTCTTCGAACGGTACTGCGAGCAGTAGCGTATTTTTGTGCGATTTCATTATCTGATAGTCCAGGGTTTGCTCTGACGGTTCTCAACACCTTCTGGTTCAGCATGCGGTCATATGTTCCACTACGACGCTTACCTTGAGTCACTCGATTCACGCTCTTTCGCTCCCTAAATCGTTTGAACACATCATACACGGTTGATTTGGTGATTTTCAACGTTTTTGCGATTTTTATTGCGGACCACGTTGGATTATCAACGTGGGTGTGCAGAATTTGTTCTCTCCTCTCGGCTTCCATCTGGAATAACTTTTGACTCACTGCACGAAACACCGTGAAATTTATACCACAAAAAGTGGCCTAGATAAACAAACCGCTGTAAAAGAATTTTGCAGCGGTCACTTTCCGTGCGACTACAACACAATAAGTGATTCCGGATTCTAACTGGACAGAACTTTATTAAGTCGTGGCTTGAGAAGTTCGGATAACAAATGATTTTTATTTATATTAAAGTTTGATCATCCGACACGTCCGGTTCGTTGTTGGGGCCATTATGTCACTCAGCACTTCCAGTGGTGAACCAATCTAAGGCTGAAAGCAACCTGAACAGAGAATTAAGAAGAAGATAACTCGTGGCACAAACCTTGGTGCGCTCCGTAATATTAAATCTGAAAGTGTATGGAGTTTTTTCGTTTTCGCTCGATTGTTAAAAACCGAAGGTATCTACCTCTATTTTTTTTCTGAACCAGGAAAACCATGTAATGATTGCGTTCCGGAGACTGATCAAACATGGACCATTGGAAATCAGTCATTTTTAGGACGAAAAAAAAAATCAATCTTGCCGGCTAAAGAGTTTGTTTGGATTGGAATATATTTAACAAACCGTTCCATATTCTTGTCAATTAGCAGCCAGTGGTGGCTAAAATAGCTTCAGATTTCCCTACGTCGCGTACCTTAAATCTTGTGTACAATTTCAAACACGGCTTTAAACGGTCTCTATATTATTCCAAAGCTCAAATATAAAGCAGACTTACGGCAAGAGTAGAATGTCAAATGGAATTTTTACAAATGGCGACCGTCACGAAATGTTGAAACGAATGAAAAGCTAATAACTCAATTAATCCTTAATAGATAATTCCCGGTGCACACAGTTTTCTGAAACCCAAAACTTCAGCCAAAATATGCCATTTTGTTCCATGTAAATTGCCTATGGTGTCAGCTATCACATCCACAGTCGATCGATCCAAAATCATATCCTGGAGCCGTATAGCGGATCTCGAAACGAACAACTTTTTATCACAAGCGTTCGTACAAAAAGTCGTTCGTTTCGAGCTAAATAATGCCACCCCTGTATTTTCGCTATGATTTCTGGTGTTGATGCACTTTTTGGACATCCTGAGCGTGGATCGTCTCTAACGCTTGTAGGGCCAACCCATTGGTAAACAGCTGGAAATGAAGGAGAAGACTCCTTTAATACTTTCACTATCTTTGCGTGGATCTCAGTAGTTATATACCTTCCAAAACAAAGAATTTAATCACAGCACAATATTTGAATTTTTCCATTGTTAAAAAATACAGCCATTGATTAAGCCACTGACATGTCAACTTCAAATGGCTTTGAATTGACAGATCGAAATAAAATTTTGAGTTCGTTCTTATGAAAGATGAAATATTAAAATGGCGTAGAAATTTTCAAAACTTTTTGACTAATGGACTAATTTTGACTGGATGGTACGCATTTTGCAGTATCGTTCAAATTTTGTTATAATCAGATAGATCTCACCGGAAAATTTTCAGTCTATATTTGGTATCGCTGCATTTTTGACTCTGCAGTAGCACTCCGCTATCCGGCCAATATTAACCTCGTCCTTTTGGATAGGAACAGCATGAGTACGATTTGTACTTCAAACAATCACGCACAAATGCAATACAATGAAAATCACAGGTAAAAAAACAATTTCGAAGAAAAATCTATTTTGAAAAATCACAATCACTATGGAAATTTACATGTCATTTTTAATGGAATTCTCTTTGCTCGTTTTGCTTGGCGTATTATACATCAGATGCAATTTCTTAGAATGATTACTAAGAGTTCTTCATAATGATGAACAAGTAATATATATTGTAAATATTCCCAACATTCATGAAGATTTTCTTGCAACTGGTTTCTCTTAATCAAGAATCTTTAGGAACGAGTTCCCATTGAATCCAGGATTTCTTTTGATTTCGTTTTATTAAATTTCCAATCACTTTATGAGCTCTATTGATCGAATTAGGCTGAATCGTTTGAACGGTTCTTGGAACTGATTTTCTCATCCCATAAGCGAAGGTTTCTAAAATTTTTGTCGGTAATAATGACAGTCCTTTTATTAGCTTACCGACTTATTCCCATGAAATCCATCTGAAACTTGGTAGTTGTATATTTATTAAAGGGCGCTACGGTCAAAATTTGGTCAATATCAACTTGACGTATTTCTTTCAATTTTGCATTTAAAAAACCTGAACACCCCTCATTTTGAGGGTGTATGTGTGTAAAATGTTGCTCCTATTTTGATTTTGGAATTCACTCTTCAGTTGTCAAAATGCCGTCCAAGCAAGAAGAGCAGCGTATCAAAATTTTGCTCGCGCATCGCGAAAATCTGAGCTACTCGCACGCAAAGTTGGCAAAATCGCTAAAAGTTGCCAAATCAACCGTTACAAATGTAATTAAAGTGTTTGGGGAACGTTTGTCGACAGCTAGGAAGTCTGGATCGGGGGAAAATCGAAAACCGGAAGCCGCTGAGACGACAAAGAGAGTTGCCGGTAGTTTCAAGCGAAACCCTAACCTATCTCTCCGAGATGCCGCAAATAAGCTGGGTGTATCGTCTACAACCGTGCATCGAGCCAAAAAACGAGCCGGACTATCGACTTACAAGAAGGTAGTGACTCCAAATCGCGATGATAAACAAAATACGACGGCCAAAGCGCGATCCCGGAGGCTGTACACGACGATGCTGACGAAGTTTGACTGCGTGGTAATGGACGACGAAACCTACGTCAAAGCCGACTACAAGCAGCTTCCGGGACAGGAGTTTTATACGGCAAAAGGAAGGGGAAACGTAGCAGATATTTTCAAGCACACGAAACTGTCAAAGTTCGCAAAGAAATATCTGGTTTGGCAAGCCATCTGTACCTGTGGCTTGAAAAGCAGCATTTTCATAGCTTCCGGGACTGTCAACCAAGAAATTTACGTGAAAGAGTGTTTGAATAAACGTCTGCTGCCTTTCCTGAAGAAACACGGTTGTTCCGTACTGTTTTGGCCGGATTTGGCATCTTGCAATTACGGTAAAAAGGCCATGGAGTGGTACGCCGCCAACAACGTGCAGGTGGTTCCCAAGGACAAGAACCTCCGTTCCTGGAACCTTTGGAGGGCTCTTTAGACGGTCGAATGATGCTTATTCACCAGGTTTTAGTCAATTTGTCAATCTAGCGGGTGCACAAAATCCTTTCGCGAACGGTGACCTGATTTTCTTCCATTGACCGGAATCTCACTGTCAACCGCACAACATTGCAGATACTCTGAAGAGAAACTGGTGAAAATTTGGTTAATTTCGGTCAAATAAGTAATCAAGTTTGAAAGTGTCGCAATAACTATCGACTCAGTCTTTAAGTGTACCTTGAGTTTTCCAGCATATCAATCTTCAGAAGTAAATAACGCGTTGTACTTGTTTTAGCAGTTTTCCACAAACCTTGAAGGTTCAAATTCTTTAAAAAGTAGAATAAAATTGAAAAGTAATGGAAAATTAGTCGATGTTCCATTGCGTTGTGATATATTAATATATTCTAATCAAATTGTAATATTTTGCAATCATTTTTACTTTCCAGAATTTGCAAGTATGAAAATTTTGAAAAATATCCTTTTTTCAAAAAGTTTAAACAAATAAACTACATAAGTCTCAAATTATAATACTTTTTTATTCATTAAATACCTGTGTAAGTTTGACTAACCCAAAACTATCATTCCCTTGACTATTGTGGAGACGCAGAGGTAAACACGGTTTCTAACCAACGATTGTCAAACTAATCATCCTTCCCGCTCGCTCTCCGAAGACCGTAAGGACGTGGCCGGTGCTGGTATTGATCTATAAATAGAATGAACTAGTGAACTTGTACATTGAAGATATACAGCTACTCCCAACTTCCATCTATGTGGTTCTCTTTGCAATTACACTAGTAATTTTCACTAACGGAGTAGCAACTACGAAACGCACGATCTTAAAAAACCTGTGTAAGATAAATCAGCTATGTAATCTTGCTATTGGTCATGTGTGTGTGTGTGTGTGTGTGTGTGTGTGTGTGTGTGTGTGTGTGTGTGTGTGTGTGTGTGTGTGTGTGTGTGTGTGTGTGTGTGTGTGTGTGTGTGTGTGTGTGTGTGTGTGTGTGTGTGTGGTGATTCACATTCCACTATCCAGCAGTGTTCTAATGGAAGAATTTTCATCCGTTAATGTGAAAGGTGATAGCCCTATTGTACATCCAACAACTCATTTCAAATGCTTGTGCGTACACGTAAATTCTGAGATCATATTCATATACAATAAGCCCCGCATGAACACTACCATGTTTCAATTGGATACATGAAAAGCATTCACACTTCCAGATTTTTTTTTCGATATTAAATTTTGAGTTTTAGCACAATTATAAGAAAAAAACGAACGATCTCACCAATGTTTCTTTGTTTGAAACTAAACAAATTTAATATCAAAATAACAAACAAATTGATTCATACATCAAACCTAAATTTCTGATTAGTATGAATAATGGATCATGAGACGAATGGACCAGCTCCACTACGTGGTAATGCCTTCCAAAATTGTGCTGATTTATTATAATAAACTATTTCAGCTTTTTCAACTGAATTTATATGATCAAAAGCAACATTTCAATTATTGTACCAAAAAGATAATGTGTTTTAAGAGAAAGGAAAAAATACCCCCGCACCCCCAAAAAACCCCGCGTTCAAATAATAACCACAAACGCCACCACTATTTTGCCTCCTCACTATTGTTTTTTGGTGAACACCGCCTTCTTTCCTTTGGGGTTTTTTTCCGGATGAAGAGGTGTATATATATATTTGTATGTGGAGAAAGGAACGCTTAGTAGTGTACATGTATATGTGATGCAAATTTATGTCGTTTTCGGTTTTAAACCTGGAGCAGGTCTGACTCTGACTCGCAATTTCCGAGGGGGGAAGGATCCAGGGTCGAGTCGGTGTGACGGTATTGGTGCATTACACATTTTGACAGTTCATGTTTGTGTCTATTGGTGAATCCGGGTAGGACCTCGAAGGGAATTGGAACCAGGCCTCAGCGATGTTTATTTATTTTTTTCTTATCATCACCGTCTTCGATGAAAATAATCGTACAGACTGAACTACTTAATATTAGTTTACAATAACTTTAAGTCTAAACAATTGTACTTATTCGATTTTTAAAACCATTTTTGGATATATCAAAGTCGAATTCGTCACGAAGACACGAATCAAACGGATTATTATATCGATAGTTAGTGCGGTGATAAGGAACAGTAAGCATCGGATAATTTCGAAGTCGACGAGGAGGAACGTTCAGTGAAATCTGCTCAAGCAGCGTAGGGCAGTCAATAATGCCGATTAGGATGTCAAAGATCAGCAGACGCTGCATTTTAACACGCCTGTCAGTCAGTAGATCCAAACTTATCAGTTTGCAACGGTCCGAGTAAGGAGGGAGATTGTTCGGGTCATTCCAAGGAAGTGAACGAAGTGCGAAACGAACGAACTTCCTCTGTACGCGTTCAATAGAAACGATGGGTGCCACATAATAAGGAGACCAAACGGGGGCCGCATACTCAAGGATGCTCCGCACCAAGCTGCAATAGAGTGATTTTTGAGCATAGATGTCAGTGAACTCAGAGGCGTGCCGTCGGATTAGCACAAATACTGAGAAGGCTATAGCAGTCGTGATTCCCACATGCTGATTGAACTGTAGCTTGGCATCGATGGTAACTCCCAGGTCGCAGATTGAAGCCACACGATCTAGATTCGCAGACTCTAGGCTGCACTGGTGATGAGCGGGATTGTTGCAGCGAGTGAAGGATATAACTTTGCATTTATCTTTATTAACACGCATGCCATTGTCGCTACACCAGATTAACAATGTGTCAATATCCTCTTGTAAAGCGACACAGTCGCGTGGAGAACATATTACACGAAAAAATTTGAGATCATCGGCGAACGATAGTTAAATAACAGCGGGCCCAATACGCTGCTTTGGGGTACTCCTGACGTGATGTTGAGCTGACGAGATCTTGATGAATTGACCACTACGTGCGCTGTGCAGCCGGAGAGATATGAACAGAGCCACTTCGTTAGCCAGTCAGGATAGCCGATGCGTTTGAATTTGTCAATGATCAAAATGTGAGGAACTTTGTCGAATGCTTTAGCAAAATCGACATAAACCGCGTCCACTTGCCTTCCCAATTCAATCCCTCGTGACAAAGAGGTAATGTAGCACATCAAGTTTGTTGTTGTTGAGCGATGTTTCATGAAGCCGGAAATTAATGGTGCGGCTACAGTGTAGAGGACATTGTGCATCAGCTTTTCGAAAACTTTGCTCAAACAACACAGAATGGACACACCACGATAATTTGTGACTCGGTTGACGTTTCCTGATTTATGGATGGGAACTATAGAAGCAGTCCGCCAAACGGAAGGAAATGTTTTTTCGCTAAGCGATCGGTTGAATAAAATCGTGACAGGGGCTGCGAGTCCCACAGCACACTTTTTCAGGAATAGTGGTGGTATGCCGTCTGTTCCGGATCCTTTCTTGGAGTCGAGAGTGTGTATGACATTCAGCACTTCATCAGAAGAGAATTGGATGACGGGAAAGTTAATGTTGTGCGAAGAAATATTCGGCGAAGAGGTTAGTGGCTTCTGCATTAGAGCTAGCATGAGCCTTCTCATATGTTATGTTGCAGGGGATGCTAGCAGAGGATCTCAGTTTTCTAACGAAACCTCAGAAACGTGTTGGTTCCTGTTTGATGCTCCTGGATAAGTAGTCGTCGTGAGTGGATTGTAAAACAGATTTGAATGTTGCCTCAACTTCTCTTAGAATGGTTTTGTCGGCTCCAAAATATTATTCCTCCTTCTGCAATATCCCACCCCAGATCCCCCACGGTTTGTTGAAAGTCGAGTTAACCGCACGTCGTGTGCGCGGTACACGTTGTGTCGGATCCGGAGCGGATCCAGATCCGAGCCGATTGAATAGAAAAACGTTTTGACAACTGTTAGGGTGGACCTGGGGCGAGCCCAGTTCCGCACTGGCAGTAACCAGAAATGACATTAGTTAGTTATTAGGGCCGATGCCAGATTCATCATCCCATATCACGTAGCATAGAGTAGAAGTACGAAAATCAGTTTTGTGTGTGTGATCATTTATGAGTAATAATAAACTCTGTGGGTGTTAGTGTGAGAACGAGAGATAAAGTGAAACTCAGCGCAAATCGCGTCGTCTGATGGAGACGGCGATGTTGTGGTGGGTGAGACGTCATTTAAATTTTTGTTTAAATCGATGCTACAACGTATTTTTGTATTCCATTGAAATAAACCATCCATATTTGTGAGTGGCCCCAACGACATTCTTACTGTTGGTTTAAATTGGTTCTCAAACTCGAAGTTTTAACGTATTTTTGTATCCTGCTGGAGTGAACCACACACATTTGTGAGTGACTCCAACAGCATCACTATTGTTGGTTTGAATCGGTTCTCAGACTCGTTCTGTTAAAGTATTTTTTAATCCTACTGAAATAAACCACCCACACTTGTGAGTGACCCCAACAACATTCTTACTGTTGGTTTTAGTTGGTTTAAAGACTCGATGTTTTAACGTACTTTTGAATAACATTGAAGTAGACCACCCACATATGTGAGTGACCCCAGCGGCATTCTTGTTGTTTGTTTGAATCAGTTCTCAAACTCGATGTTTTAACGTATTTTTGTATCCTACTGAAATGAACCACCCAAAAAGTGATTTAATTTTAGTAAAACAGTGACAACTACTACTCTTCGTGTTTCATTAGTAAAATATGATAGCGTCTACTCGATCTTGGTGTTGTAAATCGGACTCCGTGTAATTTTCAATTCGTAATGTAGATTATTTGAGAAATATTGAAATATGAAATATTACCATTGATAATGCGAAGCGTAAAATTTGTGCAAAACTATTCGCAAAAAATGTGTGATGATTCGGATGGTTCAATCCAATAAGTATATGAAGTTTGAAGAAGAAAACGTAAAACGAAAATCCTGAGGGTGGTAAGTGCTCTCAAGGACGTGTAGCAAGACAGGTTTTTGTTATCCATTATATCTATATTTACAAATAGCTTAATGCTTCAGGTTCTCACAACGTTTGTGTTTGCGCAATTCACGAAAATATTGATTTAATGCTTCACAGTTTAAAAAATATTCATTCAACACTGATTGCAATCAACATTTTGAGAAGTTATTATGCAATTCATCATCAAGATCAAAATATTGTTATTCTCGTGAATGTGAAAATTTTCCCAACGCTGTCAGAATTTGAGATAAGATTTTTAAGAGAACTTGAGAAACATAACTTGTCTGAGATATCGTTCGAACAATGGATTATAACTGATAGATGTAATTTAGAAACGCTATTAAAACCTGTCGATGAATTTGTTTTGATATTTTAGCGAGAAATTAGAAAAACTATTAACTCATGATTATATAAAAACAAAGCAATCTAAATTTTTAAAAGATACAAAGTCTTCATTAAAAGAAGGAGAAGTAGTTATTATTTGCGAAGCAGTTTTGACACTTTCTTCCAATATTTTCCAAACTGTTGAATGGTATCTGCTGTCGAAACATGATTGCTAAGATGTGCCTTCGTCAATGCCTAAAAATTCCGTCGATTGGTCGAAATCTGCGGGTAATTAGAAGGATTTGTATACCATTCTACCGTTGAATTTCGCGTAATGGCTAAAGGCGAGATCTGGCCAGAAGACAACAGGATCCTTGTGGCTTCGAATCATAGCGTAGAAGTTGTTTTTGCAAGCACTGTTTGATGTATATTTCACTGTTCATCGAAGCAGTTGAGATGAAGAGTTGCGAAATCTTTCCACAGCCACACATAGATTGCAAGAACATAGCTTTCTTTCCAACCTTCCAAACATTTTGACTTGAGTGGATGTCTCAGACTGGCTCCATACTTCCCTTCCACACACCCTATAATATTTAGCCCCAGCAAGATTTGTGGTCGAATTTCACGTAGGTTTCGTCGTTCATGATTAAACAGTTCGAATCCCCAGCAGACATCGTATCGTACAACTTTCACACTCTGGGCCTGATCGATGCTTCTTGTTTCGAACTCCGTTTTGGCCGCTTTTGCTTCGAAGGTTTGAACCTTCAGACGGTCATTGGCACGATGAACATCGGACTTTCGAAGTGCCAACTTATTTGGTTACATCCCGCTCTAAGACCATCTTCTTATGCTCGAATGCCTTTATTATACGTTTATCTAAACAACGGTTAGCAGGCTGTGTTTTTCGACCCGATATCAGTTTATTCTCAAACTTGTTATCTTCACTGAACTTCCTGATCGCTGTTCGCACGGTTTTCTCACTTATTCCTTCCATTTTTGCCAACTTCTTCGGTGACATTACGGGTTCTGTACACCATTTGTGCACAATATTTCGACGTTGTTCCGCTGAAAGTCCACACAGTTTGAAGGAAATTGTTGGAATTGATTAAACCGCTAGTGCCGAGAGATGAAGGTAAACAACAACATAATGCAGCCATAGAAAAGAACCAATTATCAATTATTGCGAAATGATAGCGGGGTTTGACTGCGTCCATCTCACTCAGTAAATACATAAATAAAAACAAACAAACTATTTTAATTAAATTTGTTTTTTTTCTAAAAAGTTAAACATTTCTATTCCCAAAACAAGTATTTACCCACGGTCTGAACATAACCAAGCCAGACCAAATCACAAAAAAAAAACTTTAAAAATTTAATAAATTTTTTCTTTTCTCCTTTAATTTTTTTTTGTTTTTATTTTTTGGAGTTCGGTTGAAAAAAAAATTGAGCGGGTTATTTTCAAGCTAATCTTTAAGGGTTTATTTTTATTTTTTCGTTGAAAAATATTCAAAGCCTTTAAAGTGGTACAGTTACATGTAGAGAGAATATTCACGGTACATTCGAAATTTGCAACATAATCAAAGTTTCGTTACTACAATTTCGGGTTAGTCGTTCCACTATAGCACTCTTCAACCTGGTTCCATCAAGATCCTTTCGAGTCTGTTACGCTCTCGTTCCAGCAGTGCCGATTTCACACAAACCTCTTACTGTGCTTCTGTAGACTAAAGGGTGTTTTAAGTATTTTGTATTTCCAAAAAAATATACAACAAAAATACAACAATGCTTCATGTTTGAGAGTAGTTCCGGTCCACAATCCTACCATCGAACTTGTAAATTCATTTCCCGTTTCCCGTTGCCATTGCCAGTGCTAACTCAAAATATCTTCAAGGGCTTATTCCAGCAAAACCGTCTTTCACCTAATTTTCGGACTCGCTGAGCCGGGAAATTGCCTCCAAAT
>JAHHFK020005574.1:0-66979 GCA_024533555.2 Aedes koreicus | reverse complement strand
GACCGGTTTTGGCATCATGCGCACGGCCGGTGTTAGACTGGTACAGTGAGAGAGAGGTTTTGGGTCATCATGAAAGCTAAACTTTGTAAAACATCTAAAGTATTCGAGAACGGGCTGGCTTTGAAGATACAGTAGGTAAAAGTATCAAAATAAGTCGGCCTCACTATTGCCCAAAACCTTATGAGTGGTGTCAAGGTCAAATTGTTGGTATCGGACCCAAAGAGGAGATCGAATAAACCAATGAAATAAAATCTTAACTATATCTACACCATGACATGTTAATCCACACACAACCAAAATATCATGTAAATTTCGGTGCCCTGAGTCCGACACACGCAAACGGCCTTTAGAACATACGAATGAGTTATGAGGATGAGAAAATTAATTCAATCAGACACACCATTTGCTGATTTGCGTATGTTACGGTTTTGAGATACATAATTTTATATGAAATCATGCTTCAATCATCTACCGTTTTTAAATAAAAATTAACTCCGACTCGGTAAAACAAATAAATCCAAAGTTTTTTTTTCTTTATTATCGAGATTTTCAGCCCTGGGCTAGTTCATCTTCCGTCGTAGTCTCTCAAATCCCTTTTGAGTATTTTCGTAACTTGTCCGGGGGTGAGATTCGAACTCGTGACTTAGGCATGAGAGATATGGATGTTAACCACTACACCACTGCTTTATCTATTCATACCTATTAGATTAATAAATTTCAGATTCGTTTTTAAAAATATAAAAAAAATTAAAAAATTAAGTGTTGTGTCTAGAATCTACATCATGGCATTGAAAATAATGTTTTCTATTTTTTGAATCAAATTCATTTGAAATTAGACGTAAATTTTTGTCGTATTATCCGCTTTATATGTGTGCATCTACAAAGACTTAACTTTACGTGACATTTTTAAAGTTTGGGTTCCACGCACAAGTTTTTTAAGAGTGCTTCGGAATCTCGTCGATAGTTATTTGTGTTTACGATTGAGATAGTTATGATTATATGTGAATATGAGAAACCAATACAACATGATTTCTTATAAGTAAATTACAAACTAGATCTCTAGCGTTAACATACAATATCATACGATATAGTTTTAAATTTATGTGTAACGCACAGGCTGAAAGTCTCGATAATAAAGCCTTTGAATCAATCATGTATGTGTAATTTAATTTTTTTAAGAATTGGTTTAAGGCAATAAAGAAATTTCTTTGCACGTACAGCTCTCTATTAGCGTTGGCCCCTCCACAAATTCAACCATGCACCTCATCATACAAACACAGCCAATCGAACGATCAGCTCACATTATCCAATTATCATCGAATAGCAATCGTCGAAAGCATCAGGAAGGCGGAATCCTACTCCTCCCCTCCTTTGCATTTTTCTTCCCACAAACCCCTTCAACAAGACAACCCGCGGAAGGAAAGGTCGAGCCACAGATTATTACAGAGAGACCGTTCGCCGCCAATTGAGTGGCGGGGCAAATTCTTGCTTCAGATTCTGCGTGAAACCAATTTTCACCAATTTCAAATTGGCAAGATATACGCGATATGTCCTACCCCTGGCTACCGCCGCATCGCATCGGTAGTCAACGGTAGTTATTTATGGGCTTAATACTAGCCGCATCACGCTAATGATTGAAACCCTCGCCGGGATGCATTTTCCCTCTGATCCGTATAAACTGCATCTTCTCTCAAGCGGTTGCCCTTTCATGTGCCTGAAACTATTTCCATCAACCACTCAACCTGTGAAGATTTCGAAATGAATTTGCGATTTATCTTACTCGCCCTAAAGAAAAATGGGAAAACAGTCGCTTTAAAATCGAAAACACTTTTAGCACCATATAGCCGGAACGATGACGACATCTGCAATCGCAGTTTTCCATTCATTCAGAACTTTTTCCGACGGCTCTGGCATTCTGTTGTTCCATTCATCACACAATCATTACCATCTACGGCAAGTGACCCAGATATTCATAGCGCATATAAGGAGCAGCAGCAGCCGGAGAAGAGCTCCGTAATATTCGGCTTTGTTGTCGCTCTCGCTCTTGTCATCACCGTCCGTTGTCAACGAAGAAGGGATTTCTCAATTGTGCTGTCTCTGAGTGGTGCTGCGGAATTCCGCTGCCGCGTTGGACATTTTTGCGATTGCACAAATTCCACCGGCAGAGTGCATGCTTCTTTGCATTCTGATGCTGCGCTTTTTCCTTTTTATGCTCTGCATTTCACACCCTTTTTTGTTTGAGAAACACAGAGTATTTCAAGTGCATTGTCTATATTTTCGATTTCACATTCTACGCGGTGGTTGTGGATGGGGGAAGGGGAAACGGGAACTGGATGATGGTGTCATCACTTACACCTCATCCAAAATTTTTATAATAAATCACTTATAGTTTAATCAGCCATATTGTTAGTAAAAGTATGCCATATAAAAAAAAAAACTCTTTATACCGGACGACAATTATATCGGTATTCCAGAGATGCGTATGATTTTAGCTCCACTAATTAAAATTACAAAGGGATGCCAAAAGTCCTTTTTAATGATGATAATTTTTGGGTTTAGTTTCAAGATTTTTAGGACAAAATAAATCCAATATTTCAAAATTACTAAGACTACGTAATTTTATAAAAGTCATATAACAGTTGCATAAAAAAATGGACTTTTTTTCGGATGGTGATAAATAAATATTAAATCTTTTGATAAATTTCCATGGAAGGTAATTATTTAAGCTTACTTGCAAAAAAATTCTACGCTCTTATGAGCGGCCTTCCGGCAGTTAACCGGAGCATTCGCCATGGCGGACGAAAACATGCGTGTAGGCATGTTTTTGAGTTTTTGCTTCGTTTTATTTATCATTTCCTCCTCAGTTTTCACGACAACATTGTTGGAGTAGATCTTACGCTTCAGGTTGGCCCAGAAACTCTCGATGGGACACAGCTGGGGGACGTTGGGCGGGTTCGCCGACTTGGGTACCACATCGATATTCAGCCGCTCAATCTCCTCCAACGATCGCTTCGAGTAGTGGGCCGACACCAGATCCGGCCAGAACACCGGGTCTTCGCCCTTATGGTATTTCTTGATGAACGGCGCAATCTTCGGCAGGCATTTCGTACTTAAAATTTCCCCGTTCACGGCCAGTCCGGAGTGACAGAAGAGCGGCTTTGACATCCCCTTCTCGCTGATTGTCAGCCACAGCAGCACCTTCTTGGGGAACTTGGTGTGTGAAATGAACTTCACCTCGGAGCTCACTTCCTTCGTGGGGGAAGTACCATACGAAGTGCCCTGCCAGTCGTTGCCATCCAGGGTGAGATAGGTCTCGTCGTCCATCACCACCGCCACGTCGCGATTCGCCGGGAAAATCGAGTTGACCATCTTATTCAGCCGCTGCCGCTGCCTCATTGCCTGCAGCTCCGAAACCAGTGGACGCGACTTCCGCTTCCTGACATGTATGTTCATGTTTGCCAGGTACTTTTTCACTATTTGGACGGTTGGACCGACCTCCCGGCCAAGCGCACGCAGCGATGTAGCCACTTTTCCCTCGGTCTTCCTCTTCAGCATCCCTTGGAGCTTCTTGTCGCTCAGGGCCGTCGACCGTCCTGAACCGGGCTTTCTTTCGATGCTCTGATTGTTGTCTAAAGGGTGTCCACGATGAAATTGCCACACTATGAAATTGCTCTAACTTTTTAACCGTTGGGTAGAATTTAATGAAAATTTGGGTTAATTTAGTTCATAGTGCATTATTTACATCCTGCAAGTTTTAAAATCCTGTGATCAAAACTCGCGGAAATGGAGTCGAAAGAACAGCTCGTGCGTGATAAAATCTTGCGCATTCATCACGAGAACAAGGATCTCTCGCATCGTTCCATCGCTAAAACGTTGGGAATCGTGAATTCCACGGTGTCGCGAGTGATTAAGCGGTTCGAGGAACGGTTGACCACCGATCGGAAGCCCAGAAGTGAAGGAAAAAGTATTCCGCACAACACCAAAAATCACAACCGCGTAGTTGGGGCCTTCAACCGAAATCCGAACGCCTCCGTTCGGGATGTGGCTAAGAAGCTGCACCTAAGCCGAAGTTTTGTCCAGAAGGCCAAAACTAAGGCTGGGCTTCGAACGTTCAAGGTACAAAAGGCCCCTAATCGCGACGAGAAGCAGAACAAGTCCGCCAAAACCCGTGCCAGGAAGTTGTACCTCAACATGCTGACGAAAGTTGAATGCTGCATCATGGACGACGAAACATATGTGAAGGCCGACTTCAAACAGATCCCCGGCAACCTGTTTTTCACGGCCAAGGATAAGTTCAGCGTTCCGGAGCATGTCCGCACTCAGAAGATGTCCAAATTTGCGAAGAAATTCCTGGTTTGGCAAGCCATCTGCACGTGCGGGAAGCGGAGTGCACCTTTCGTGACCCAGGACACGATGAACGGACAGGTGTACATAAAAGAGTGCCTCCAGAAGCGGCTGCTTCCTCTCCTGAAGGCCCACAATATCCCAACAATCTTCTGGCCGGATTTGGATGCCGGATGCCACTACTCCAAGGACGTGCTGAAGTGGTATGCGGACAATAAGGTCAATTTCGTGCCGAAAATGCTCAACCCTCCCAACACTCCGGAGCTCCGCCCCATCGAGAAGTACTGGGCAATTATGAAGCAGCACCTTCTTAAACGACCTAAGGTAGTGAAGACAGTCGAGGAACTGAAGAAAGTATGGGTTTACATGCAAAAAACGGTTGATTCACAGGTTGTGCAGAATCTTATGGCCGAGGTTAAGGCCAAGGTGCGGGCATTTGCGTATGGACTGTAAATAAAATACGAGTATTATTTCTCAATCCCTGAAAATTTTATGGCAATCGGATGAAAACTCGAATTTTGCGAATCAATTTTGTGTGTGGCAATTTCATCGTGGACACCCTTTAATAGTGCCAAGATGTTGTAGATGCCGGAACGAACGTATCCGGCGTCCCCAAAGTGCCGCACGATGTCCGTTTTCGACGCAGCGGGGTGCCGTTCTTTGAATGCGCAGACTTCTGAACGGAGTTGCTTCACTGTTTTTGCCATAACGGTTATGGCTGGCCCACAATTGATACGTTGCGGATGCGTTTGCGTGGATTTGACAGTTTTCCCATAGGTTTTCTGTCAAATTTACGTCAACGCATCCGCAACGTATCAATTGTGGGCCAGCCATTAGAGTTCGACTGATAGGTGAAGGTAAACCCATGAAAAATCAGCAATTTTTGTCCATTATTTTTAATGCAAACGTTAATATAAAATATTCAGTCTTAAAAAAATCATATAAATGATGATGATGATGATGATGTAATACTTACATCTTTGTAGCAGACTAACTTTCCATAGCAATGGAAAAATCTGAAAAACGATTTGATCGGGATTCTATTGTTGTTTGTGATCATTAAGCACCTGTATGAAGGACCAAAAACCTTTGGGCGGGCCCGTAAGCAGAGACACTTATGGAATCCCGTGAATATATGGAAGAGAATCTCCTTCCAAAAGCTAGTTCACACTCACAGCGCTAGAATCGAGCCTTCGATTATTATTATTATTATTAGTCAACAGGTAAAATGTTTACCCCAATAACAACTAAAATCACAAAAAAGTACAAATATAGTATCTAACAAACATAATTTAACACAAAACACGTCTAAAACTACACTTATTTGTTTCTTGGGACAAGTTGAAATTAAATACACTGATGAACCTGTTGAAGACACGAGACATGCTGCGCATTGGTTCATGTAAGCCATAGTTAGTCCTTGCAGGCGAAATGTTGAGGAACGAATGTGAAAGAAGATTGTGACGACGTATGTTGATGTTCAAGAGGCTCAGCAGCGAAGAACTGTCAACGTTTCCTTGCAGGAGGTCTCCAATAAAGCATGTTTTTGCCACGTTGCGCCTCGCCTCTAGTGATTCCAGGTTTATCAGCATACAGCGGCTTACATAACTCGGCAAGTTGAGTGGATCTCTCCACCTGAGATGACGTAGAGCGAAACGGATAAATTTTCGCTGAATGGCCTCGATGCGTTGGATTTACTTCTGGTAATATGGTGACCATATGACACTAGAATATTCCAAGATAGGACGCACAAGTGAGCAGTACAAAGCTTTCAAACAGTAAAAATCTTTGAACTTTTTGGCAAAGCGGAATAAGAATCCAAGCTGCGATGACGCTTTAGCCACTACGTACGCGACGTGATCCTTGAAATTCAGTTTGGTATCAATCAGAATCCCCAAGTCCTTTACTGTCGATGCGCGCTGTAGTTGTGTACCCCCCAATGCATAGTTTAAGTGGAAAAGTGAGTGTTTCCGGCCAAATGATATAACCGAGCATTTAGACACGTTCAGTGACATTCGGTTGATATGACACCATACAGCGAAAACTCCTAGTTGTTGTTGCAGGAATAGCGCGTCATGAGGTTTCTTAACCGTACAGTAAAGCTTAAGATCATCGGCGTATGAAAGTTTTAAGCAGTCTACGATGAAATTGACATCGTTCATATAGAGCAAGAATAAAAACGGCCCCAAGTGACTGCCTTGGGGAACGCCGGATCAAACCAGAAAGGATGACGAAAGCAGATAAGTCAGTGTAGATAGCGTCTACCTGTTGACCATTCTCTATCTGGCGTATCACAAACGATGTGAAGCAAGTCAAGTTGATTGTTGTCGAGCGTTTTGGAAAAAAATCCGTGCTGTTCCTCTGAGATGTAATGTGTGTAGCACCGAACAAGCTTCTGGAGAACAATCACCTCAAACAGCCTAGAAGTAGCGCTTAATGCAGCTATACCTCGATAGTTCGATACGTTTCGCTTACTACCTTTCTTGAGAACTGGGAAAACATACGACTGTTTCCAGCAGTTTGGGAATACACCAGTAACCAAGGAGAGGTTAAATATAGTTGCTAATGGTGTTGCAAGTGTATCCGCATAACGTTTCAGCACAAGCGATGGGATGCCGTCTGGACCAGATCCAGTAGATGATTTTTTTTTCTTTCCCTGCTGATATAACCATATCGTCGGTGATAACGAATTGCAGCCCAGGGGAAGAAAGTCGAGGAACATTTCTGGTGGCGGCGACTATTTCATGCGAGTCAAGGTGTTCGTTAGTGAAAACACTGCTGAATTGAGAGCGGAAAAGGTTGGCAATGTCCGTGGTGGAATCAGCTTCTAGCGTTAGTCATTGTAGAAGGCAGTCCGGATTCCTTCCTTTGGTCATTAACATAACGCCAGAAACTTCGAGGCTTAGACTTGAGGCGGCGTTGCAAACGGTCCTGATAGGCGTTAAACAGGCGGTCATTGAGTTGCTTGTAATCATTATTCGCTTCCATTAACTTGCTCTCGTGGAGTCCGTGCGATATTTGCTATGCCATCTGAGAGATGCTCGCTTAACCTTTTTTAGATGCTTGAGACCAGCATTTGACCAGGCAAGTTTTGTCGGTTCGTGAGTAAATTTTATTGGAACAAACTGGTTGATGGCATACAGGAGGATTCCAGGCATGAACACCAAAAAATCCCCCCCAAAAATAAAAAAAATAATAAATCAAAAAAAAAAAAAAAATTTAAATATAACGTAAGAGGCTATAGCGGAACTATAAAAAATAAAAAAAGCACAGGAGGACGGTACATACTGATTTAAAAGATATAACGCATAGACCCACACACAAAAAAAAAAAAACCCAAAAAAAAGAGTCCCCCCCCCCCCCCGAAATAACAACAAAAAGGGGGGGGCACCCCCCTCCCCCCCCCCCAAATCCTTCCCCCGCGCCCCCCCGGTGTCCCTTCTTTTTCCCGTTGTATGTTATTTAATATTTCGTATATTTTGTTGTGGTCATTTGATTGCTTACCTTGTGTTGGTAGATTTTGTTGAAAGTTAAATTGGTTAGGGTTATTTACCGTTCTTTACTTACACTGATAGGCAAAATAAAGTGCCCACCTCTTCGTTTTTTCCAATTTCTCTCATTTACTTGGTTCAAATTAAAGTAAACACACTGTATTTTTTTATTATCTTATTTTTTATATTCTTTTTAAGTTTCCCTTATAGAATACTGAAAAAAAGGAGTTTTACTTAGAGAAAAAAATAATCAATTTATGTTGAAAAAAAAAAACAGTGACAACATAAAGTGCCCACTTCAAAAATCGATATGTTTTCGATAAGTTTCCATTGGAAGACCCCTCGATTGTTTATGTTTTGATATTTTGACATGTTTTGAAGCAAACGGCTCAACCTGGTGCATTTGTATACGTGATCGCATTTGATTCAATTGAAAAAAATGGAGAACGCAGTGCTTTCGAAAGCAATTCCCTTGTGTATCCGAAAATTGGTCGTTCGTGATGTGCAAAACGGTGAATCGCACCGGGCTGTCGCTAAGAAGTACAGTATCAGTAAGGCAGCGGTTGGCAAAATTCTTCTGAAGCTTAAAACGTTTGGATCAGTGGTGGATCGCCCTGGCAGAGGCAGGAAGCGGAAAACAGATGCGAGAACGGACACCAAGATCATGCGCAAAGTCAAGAAGAACCCGGAGGTAACTGTCCGCGAGATCCAGGAAGCCCTTCAGTTATCAGTTTCCGGTCGAACTGTTCGTCGCCGTCTCGTAGCACAGGGGTTGAATAGCAAACTTGCCCGGAAGCGCCCATGTATCAGCAAGGCAAACAAAGCCAAACGGCTTAAGTTTGTTAAGGAGCATGCCCCTAGAGTTCTGGAAAACGGTTCTCTGGACGGACGAATCAAAATTCGAGCTGTTTAACCGAAAGCGGCGGGTTCGTGTTTGGTGCAGATCGGGACAGGAGCTTCAGGAGCTCCAAGGCACGATGAAGCATGGAGGAGGAAATGTGATGGTCTGGGGGTGTTTTTCGTGGGATGGAGTGGGAAGCATTGTGAAAATCGAAGGGATAATGACGGCAGATTCTTACATCAACATCCTGCGAGAAAATCTGGAGGTTTCGCTGATCCAGACGGGCCTTGAAGAGAAGTTCGTATTCCAGCAGGACAACGACCCGAAGCATACTGCCAAGAAGACCAAGTCTTTCTTCGATGCCAGGGTTGACAAGACTGGTGTTACCAATAAAAATAACTATTTTGAAGCCCTGGAGCGCGCCTGGGAAGAGCTAGATCCACAGCACCTAAAGAACCTGGTCGAGAGCATGTCGAAGCGCCTGCAGGAGGTCCTGAAGGCCAAAAGAGGACACATCAATTATTGAAATGCTTTTATTTTACTTTAATTTATGTTTTCTGTAGCCTAAATGAAGGGGGCACTTTATTTTGTCACTGTTTTTTTTTTCAACATAAATTGATTTTTTTTTTCTTTAAGTAAAACTCCTTTTTTTTCAGTATTCCATAAGTTAAACTTAAAAATAATGTAAAAAATAAGATAATAAAAAAAAATGCAGTGTGTTTACTTTAATTTGAACCAAGTAAATAAGAGAAATTGAAAAAAACGATGAGGTGGGCACTTTATTTTACGTGCTGCTTTGTACGGGCCCATTCACACTTGAAAACTGCCGCGGCCAAGTCGACGGAACGCGCCAATATCCCTTTCTGAGCCGAAGGGCAGGGGTTGTGAAAAATCATATAGATTTGCAAAAGCTTTATTCTGTCGATAACTTAATAAATGAAGGTTGTTAATTTTGTAGATCTCATGGTGCCTTTGGTCACGAAAGGTTCACTCCATTCGCCATAAATGCATATGGCCTGCCAAATCAGGTATTTGGAAGCGAATTTCTACAGCTTCTCCCGTTCGAAGCGGTCATCCACAGTAAACTTGTCCTTACCCACGTAATGTTACAGCAACTGCATAAAATTCGCTTTGATGAAGGTCTCATCATCAATGACAAGTATTTCGTTAGCAGCTTCCAGGCAAGCATTTTGGCAACACAATGCTGGTATTCGTCCCGATTTGAGTAGTTCTCCACCTTGTACGTTTTCAATCCGGATCGTTTCTTGGCCCTCTGATGAAACTCTAGTTTTTCGGCGTCGAAATATTCGGATTCCGCTTGAAATCGGTCTAAATAAATATAAACACGGCATAGAAACCTTCAATCGTC
The DNA here is from genome assembly GCA_024533555.2 of Aedes koreicus. NCBI lineage: Eukaryota > Metazoa > Arthropoda > Insecta > Diptera > Culicidae > Aedes > Aedes koreicus. Next base: position 56,934 of record JAHHFK020005574.1, on the reverse strand, counting down.
AAGAATATCGCTTGCAGCTGGCTTCGCATTACCCTAAAAACGAGAAAGGCACAGTGATAATCCACTTTTCCGCCAGATTGCATATTGTGTTGATAGTCGTCGCATTACACTCCTGATGACAAACACATGTCACGTTTGGCGACCCTCCAGCTTGACTTGTTATGTTTTTCAAGGACAAACCTGCGGATATCGATTTCAACGACCTTACACAATTTCCAAAAACCCCATCTAATGGAATTCATCGAATCGCCTAATACCTCGGTGCATGTTTACGCACAATCTGTATGTTACATCAAAGTTATCCTACTCATGCCAAAGCTGCAAGGAAATATTGAAAAGTGATTTCAAATACGGAACAACAACATCAACCCACGCTCCCAAAGCGGAAGAAAACAAGGGGAAAAAGCGTAAATATTTATCCACCGCTACCGTTGAAACTGGTGGCAGCGAAAGAGAAGCTTCAAAAGGGCCCCAGAAGTTGAAAAGTATCGACTTTCCCGAGGGTTTGTTGTTTGCGGTTGGAACTTGAAAAGTGCCACTTTTTATGATACTCTTGGATCAGGAAATGCAACAACCGCCGCTTTATGCTTTGCCATCATGCCACGTTGAAAGTGAAAAGAAGAAGAAGAAGAAGACCTTATGGTTCTTTTCTCGGTTTCTGCTCCCAGCGCCAAAGAAAGAGAAAGTGAAATTCGAGCATTCCCAAGTGTGAGGAAATCTCGGAACCACGCAACTCGTCAGTCATTTCTGTCCGCACGGGGTAGGAAGTTGGGTACGAAGTAATTTGTTTGCGCAAAACGAATACCGCACATTCCTCGCTCGCGCTTCCATCTGCGAAAGCCATTAGGCCGTAAAATCGAATCTAATGTTCCATTGAAGTCGAGAAATTAAATCTGATGGCGGTTTACAAACTGTTTATTGCACCCTGCTGCGTTCGTCCATTTGTGCCCATATGCATCGCACCACAGTCAGTAGTGGATGGAACGATCCCGGTCGAGCGTAAAGGTAATTGAATCCCGCTGGGAAACGACAGATCCATCCCGGCCATTCTCGGCCCAACCCCGCAGAGCGGCGTTTTGAATTGTAACGAATCATAATACCGTCGAAAGCCACTGACCGCAGTCGAAGAATCGAGCGAACAAACCGACGAAAATATTGCAAATATGAAAACCAGATGTTGCGGCCATTCTCGATCGGCCAGACGGGCCAGAGCTTGCATTAGACGCAACGAGACCATGGGAATTCCGTTTCGCACGCCGACGCATCCACATGGCCGAATCCTTCCTTCCCCCGGGGGGATTTCTTTTATGTTGGCTGATTTGTATTTTACAATAACCAACGAGCACAACTGCTTCATAATCATAACTACCGACGAACGAACGCAGAAGAGGTGTGTGCACAGTTAGTAGTAATCGAACGACGATACGAGCAGAGCTGCTCGAGATTACCACCGTAGGGCATGAAAATGATACAGCTAAAAGAGAAATTATCGAATCGATCTGAGCTTGCTGAATGTCTTGTGAAGGCGGAGGCTCTCGAAGGAAGAGGAAAAGGGTTGTAGTTGTGAAGGGTTTTTGGCGTGGACTACGGTTTTGTTTTATATATATAACCGTTGGAAATATTCCTGTGGGTAAAAATTAGATGAAAAACAGATCTTTTAAGACCGCTGGATCTAATCCATCAAGATGACCTTATGGGAGCAACAGTAATGGTCAAAATAAAGTACAAACTTTCAATATTTTCAAACCTTCTTGATTTTCTCAATCTCTATAATAGAAAGTTCTTAAAAGCATTCGTACTTTCGGAATAAATATGTGCTCGGCGACTTGTGAGTAATGTATTATTTGAAGATAGTATTTATTAAGAAACTGTCAATTATTTTGATGGAGAAGATAAAATATGAAATACAAAAATATATCACTTTCATTGCTTGTTTCTTTGTTTGTTTGTTTATTAACGGCACTTTACACATTCGTATGCATTCGTGTCGGAAAAGCGGAGTTGTTTAGATACAGAGTGGTTATTTCTTCTTCTCTTCTTCATGTTTTTCTTCATCTTCTTTCTCTTCTTCACTTTATTTCATTTGTTCTTTTATTTGTTTATTTATTGTTCTTCGTCTCGAATTAAAAAAAAACTCAACAGACTGGTACTTAACCTAGGTTTTTAATTCTATTCTTGAACACACACTTAGATATATTAAAATGAAAAACAGGACTCACATTGTTAAACGATCTAACACAGTTATCGAAAGGGTTGTTTTGCCCATACGTAGTTCTCTGGCGAATGACTACAAGTAAACTACGGTCACGAAGCTGGCGAGAAGGTGCATAAAAATTGATGTTTTGCAACAGCGCCGGGCAATCTACACCACCTTCGACACTGTCAAAAACAAATAACCTCTGTAGGTTAGTACGTCATGATGATGATGATATAAAACTACCATCTATTGTAGCAAGGTAACTTCCCATAGCAGTGGAATAATCTGGAAAACGATTTGATCAGGATTCTAATATTGTTTGTGATCATAAAGCTCCTGTATGAAGGGCCAAAAACGTTTCGGCGGGCCCGTAAGCAGAGACACTTACGCAAAACCCGCGAATATAGGGAAAAGGATCTCCTTCCAAAAGCAAGTTCACACGCACAGCACTAGAATCGAGCCCTCGATTGACAGAATAAACCCAATAGATGGGGTCGAAGAGCCCGCCCTCGTTCCGCGAAATGTTAACAATAGGGAGAAGGCAGTCCCATGCTCCCTATCCAAATCGTTTCACTTGGGTGCCCTGATGGTCCCTCCCTTTCCCCGTTATGTGTTATTTAATATTTAGTATATTTTGTACACACAATATTAGGATATCATTATAGACAAACATGCCAATTTATTCAAATTTCAAACTTGAATGATACTACCAATGGATTGTTACTGAAAAATAAATAAAAATTAGATATGAATTAATATCCTTCTTGTCCTGGAAAAGCTGAAAACAGAATAGATCATTCCAAATACCAAAGATAAAATTTCAATAAAAGATATTGTTTTAAAAGACATGTAGTAATATTTTTTTTTATACTGTTCTAGTAACATTTCAAAGATAGCAATTGGAGTGAACAAAGAGTCCGGTTTGATGATTCCTGAAATAAATGGCTTATCTTACCATAATGCCACTAAACACAATATTAAAATATAATCTTACATTGGTTATAAGCACATGCCAGTCTTTTATGAATATAGTAGTTGAAATTCAGAAGTGCAATTTTAAATTAAGTGTAATGCTGAAATGCTGAAAAACAAATTGAGCCTTTGATGCCCGTCGTGTTGCTCCCGGCTCTTACATGGTTTTGGAATGCAAAAATGATTCCAAAGCGTGCTGAAATTATTGATAAAATGAGAATGGGAAATATACAATATGATTTAAAGGTACACGATCTTCAGTCGCACCCCCTCACTTCGCTATTGTCAGATTGACAACATTGCCCAGGCTACGCCAACCAGCGTCTCCATGTTTCAGCTGGCAGTCTTTTGTGATCATATGACTCGTGGAGGCGTGAGGTAGGAACTTGTGAGGACGAGAGGTCGGCCGCATCCTCCTTCGAAGTTGTCAACTCACCATTTGAAGCCCAATATTTTAACACCCCAACCCCCCAGACCATAAAAAAAACAATCTCTTTAATCTTCAACAACTTCCTTCCTACCTGCTAAAACCGTCGGAAATAGGCGAAATCCCCCCCTCCTCGAAAAGTACACTAACAGAGTCACCAGTAAAAAAAATCCGTCAAAGGAACCACAATCAATTAACCAGATACTCTCCAAAAAACCACCGCAGCTACTTTGCCCCCCCCCCCCCTCTCCACACCCCACACTTTCCAGGCTCACAAAACTTCCAGTTGGCCCACAACGAAAGCAAGAAAATTCAAATTGAAAGCAGGAAAAGAATTAAAGACTGTCAGCGTAAAAATTGAAAAAGATTGGGGTGGGTGGATTTCGAATAAAAACGCAAAAAAAAAAATTAAGTTTAGCACGCAAATCAGCCGAAACTTCCTAAGTAATGTCCCAAGAAATATCCGGTAATATTTTTTACGTCTCAAAATATACCCCAAAAAGGAGAGGGGTCTCCTCCGCGCTCTCCCCCAATCTCCTAATATACAACCAAAAGCAGCGTCCTGGCAATTGGCGTAATGGGTTTTGAGCGACTGTAGATTGATCCGGTTCACAGTAGTCCGTGATCGAAAATAGCGTTTACGACCTTTTCGCACAATGTTACGGAGATGCTGTAACTCAGTTGTCCACCACGGTTGCTTAAACGAATGAGCCTACTTGTTCGACGTGGAACATATTCCTCCATAATGTCATACAATTTGTCATAAAACATACGTACCGTTTCATCCGTATCTTTTGCACGAAACATTTCAATCCAATCGACGTCCATGAGAGCGTTATTCAGTTCCGGAAAGTGGCAACGTCGAAAATCGAAATCATCAATGATGTTCGAGTCGCTAACTGGTTGCACGTAGGAGGCATTCACATCAATGCGAAGAACGAATGGCTTGTGATGGTTGTCAATTCGGAGGAGGGAAGACGGAGGTTCGATAAGTTCAACACCGTTTGGTTCGTTAACAAATGCCAAGTCAAGTGTACGACCATTCGAGTTTAGCAGCCTGTTGATCTCATGTACTCCGGAGGCAATCATTGATTCAACCAGAGCGATTTCCTGTTCAGTCGATGCGTTGGACGGCAGCAAGCTGTTGATCTCTTTATCGTAGGACCATACCAACTGAGGTAGGTTGTAATGTCCAACGATGACAATATTATCAGAATTCGACGCACTTTCACAGATTTGCTGGACTGCTGCGGAATGCGCTGAGTACAATTCCGGAGACGAGTTCGGTCGAAGATAGATTCCGCAAACAAAGATCGTCGCCTTGTCTAGTTTGATACGCACAGCGATTTGCTCAATACTGCCACAATCAACAAGATCTACCGACGTACAGTTGAGGTTTTCTTTAACCGCAATTAAAACTCCACCCCCTTGCTGAAGGTTGCTAGAAGCTGCACTGCGATCACACCGAAATATCGAGTAGCTGACAGCAAACTCTGAACTAGCGATATCAGAACGAAGCCACGTCTCAGTGAGTATAATAACTTCGCATTCACAGGCAGAAAGCTTAAGAAGAGCTCGTTAATTTAAGTACAAATGCCTCTCACACTTTGATAGTATTTCGTTGAATATTGCAGGTCGATTTCATTTGAGAATTCGGGACAAGTCGAGGTATTGGAAGCAGTTTCGTTTATCGTTATTGATCCATTATGACGTTCGTCTCTGCGTTGGTCAAAATATTCGGGTTGTTGGATCCTGTCTCGGGTATTGTTAGGACTGCTGGCTTCCAAAAAACCTTTCTTGGAATGCTCCTTTCCTCAAACTCTCTGAACGAGATCTCACTGGGCCAAGTGGAATCCTGCAAAGCCTTCTCCTTCAGTTGTATAGGCATCCCTACTTTATATGACACAAAGTTCAAGGAACGCACATCCTTTCCTCCCGGAACCAACTACACGATTTTTAAATCTTTGGAGCCTAACCGTTGAGATACTAACTCTGTTACACAGTCATCAGGAGTTTCAACGGATATGTCGGACAGATACAACCAAAACATGCTGTCTGCTGTGGCGCAAGTAACTGCAGATTGCCCTGAACAGTCAGTTCCACGACGGAGTTGCGATGTCCTTTTCGGAGTCGGCTCAAATCTCCCGTCGTTCTCACGTTTCCTCTTAGAGGGCCCAAAAACGTTACACCTGGAACAGAAACTGGAGTTTCCGGTACAGCCTCGATCAGTTCCTTGAAATTCGTGCGAATTTCAAGCCGTATTTCATCCAACACGCTGCAGCGGATCTCATTCTTCTGTCCCTCAAAGTTTTGAGACACGGCAGCATTCGTTGAAACCATGACATTCCTTAATCGCGCACTGTCCATCATTTTACTGCAAGCGTTACACATCCAGAACAGATTAGTGTTGCTTGAAACCTTCGCACATATGGTACTATCCATCTTCGAGCACTTCAGACTAAACTGAGCCGAGTAAAATCCGCCACACTTTACTACAGCCCGCTCGGTGAGCTCGTTTGCGCAGCTCTCACACACGCCAAAAATAATGAGTATCGTAACCTGAGATATGTTTGTTTTGACGATATTTTTTTCTGCGTGTAGCTTGTGAAGACGAATAGTACAATTACTGACACACAGATGGCGCTACCAGCGGAATCGATGGCGGGAGTGTAACAATGATGGGTGGAAGTCACTCAAACAATGCGATTGTCTCACACTATTATGTCTCACCTTTGCAGCGTTGTTTACTTTTGATGCAGTTCAACTGGTGATGAGTGATTCGTTACCAGTTAGTCACGCACACTGACGCACTGCTAATACGGTGATAAAGACGAACGATGTTGTTGTTTACCTTGCAGCTAATCGCTGAAGTTGCTAAGCGATGATAAAGATTAAATGGACTAAACGGTGTCCATCGGTCGTATGTGAGGTTTGCTGGGTTGGATCGGATTCGGAATGAAAACAACGGCAGGAAGATAGCGTTTATTTGCTTGATTCGTTGGTACAGGTACAGATTCGGTTTGTTATGATTAATTCAACGATCAATGGAATGCTCAGAAGCGGCGGCTGGCTCGTTGCAAACAAAACTGTAAAAGCTGTGGCGTGGTGTGTGTAAGCGTATTACGCCAGCAACAGTTTGGGAGGAGAGCGGCGAGGTGGGATTTATTTTGTGTGCAATGGCAGCGGGCTTTTCTCGGACCACTCTCAAGCCGGCTCATAATTTTCGCAAAAATAATCCTACCTGACTGATTTGGTCGTAATATTTTGAATGGTGGCGATGCGGGTGGTGGAATTGATGACGATGGTGCAGTTTGGGATATTTTCCAGGCGTTTTTTACGGGTGAATTGATAAAAAAAACGTTGAAGCAGCAAAACAGAACACTAACAAAACACAGCAGTGGTGCCATTTTTTTTTTCATTATAATCATAGTTTTTCATCTCAGAGATGCTTAAGTAAACCAGTTTGGCGCAGGAATGCCAGCAGTTTCCTCGTATTTTCTTCGCTATTGTTCAGGGCATCTTGTAGGTTGGTAGAGCGGACGTCGTTTTCTTGGCGTTCTGTCTCGTACTTTCGACAGTGGAGGATAACGTGCCGCACGTTGATTTCAGTTCCGCAGCACACAGATGGGCGGTGTGTCCTTTTTCAACAGAAGAGAATGCGTCAGCCGAGTGTGGCCGATCCTGAGGCGTGTTAGCGCACGTTGGTCGGCTGGGTTGGCCTGGTCCATCAACCTGCGCGTGTCGAACTTCACTTCTCTCAATTTTGCGTCCCTAGTTTCGTACCACTGTTGGTTCCATCGGCGTCGTATCGCTTGTTTCACTGCTCGCAGTGCATCTTCGGCAGGAATAGGCATATCTATGGCTTTATCCCAGAAGGTCCCGGAATCCAACACTTTTCGAACCATCGGTGTTGACCACCGTTGACCTGTGGAATCTGGTCGCAAGCAGCTGTTGGACTACTGGTCGAACTCTATCCGGCGGATCACCGGCTCGTACATTTCGCTTTACGTCCCATACTATCGACGGTTTACGTGCGTGCCAGACACGATCACTCTGTCTCGTTAAATGGTCGACAGCAGAAAGTTCGGTACCCGTCACATCAAGTATACCTTCAGATGCTCGCTTTTTAGCTAAAATCCGGATAGCCGTTCGTGCTACAGATTGAACTGCAAGGAATTCAAAGGGGAGTGTTCCAGCTTCGGCCATAACCGAGATGATTGGGCTTGTCACAAACGCTCCGGAAGCGTAGCGTACCATTTTGTTGTACGCTGAGGCTAGGGTCTGCTGGGTCTCCGTTCCTCCTCGGCTTACAAGTCCAACACCGTACGTCAGCTCCGCAGTGACGTAGATGTTCGGTTCAGCGTAAACCTCGGATCCTCAGACGGTTTGTCTTCGGGATGGGGGTTCGATCGATGATGATGACGCGCATTAGGGCTGCAGTAAAATGTCTGCGACTTCGTTGCGGATATGGCGAACCCCACTCATTTCACCCACTTGTCCACAGCTTTGACAGCGGCCTGCAGCTTTCGGTGCAAGCATTCCCCTTTCACACGTCGTACCACGAGGAGGAAGTCGTCCGCGTACAAAAGAATATCGACTCTGACGGGCAGCACACGGAAAATCGGCTGCATCGCAACGAGGAATAGTGTCACAGACAATACGGAACCTTGTGGCACTCCATTCTCCAGCGGGTACTCACGAGACTTGTGTCCTCCTATGGACACCTGGAACGTCCGTTCTGAGAGGAAACTCTGCAGCACATTTAGCATCCGACCACGCCAAGGCTTTAGCGTTCGCAATATGCCGTGTCGCCAGGTGGTGTCATACGCCTTCGACAGGTACAGAGATGCTATCAGGCAGTGCTCGTCGGTAGTAGGCAGCGACCGTTCAAGTTCGGCAAAGCACGTGCCAGTGCCGCTTCCTGCACGGAAAGCATGCTGTCGCTTGTCGAGCCGTCCACTCGACTCCAGCTCGGTGATTAGCCGTCGATTAATGATGCGCTCGAGGAGCTTCGCCATTCAGCTGGTATCGGTATCGGTATCGGCGATATCGGTCGGAAGGCATTCGGTCCGAATTCATGGCAGTTCGGCTTGGGTATTAGAACGACAATCGCATTCCGCCAGCTGGCGGAAAACTCGCCACTGCGCCAGATATCGTTCAGCAGCTTGAGGAGTGTTGTGTTCACAGAAAGCGGAAGACGTTGCAGCAAAGGATACCCGATCGAATCTGGGCCTGTTGAGGCGCCTCGCCCTTTGTCGAGGGCTCACAGAAGTTTGTTCATGGTGATGTCGATGTACATCATCGTTGTTGTGCGAGAAATCTATGGACCCTCGTTCAGCTGCCGCTTTCACCATCTGGAATGATGGAGGGTAGCTGGCAGTCGCCGACCTTTCGCAGTAAACATTCGTCAGTTCTTCTGCCACTTCTTTGGGGTCGTCCGTGAATCCGTCCGCTCGCTTGAGGATTACCGGGCGCCGTGCTACTCGGTGATATCTTCCCTACGAAGTTTTGCCATGACTGTTCCTTCACTTTGTTGACCGCCTTTCGTGTCGCTGTTTGTGCTTGCTGGAATCTCGCCAGTGCTTCGGGTTGATCTGGATCAGATTGCTGGAGACGTCGGAGTGATCGAAGGCACTTTCACCGCTGTGGAATTTCTGCTTTTACTTCAGGACACTACCACGGTACCGCTTTTGGCCCGATTCGTCCATTGGTTCGTGGTATGGAATTTATCGCTGCTGCGAGAATTTTCTCCGTGACGCTGCTCACGTCCCACTCGGCCTCTGGCCGGATGGTTTCCACTGTAAACCGCTCGTACAAAGACCAATCCGCTTGGTCGTATAACCATTTCTGTCGAGCAGTTCGATGATTCGTCCACCCAGGGATGGATACTGTGATCGGGAGGCGGTCTCTGTTGTGCGTGTCCGACAATGTTCTCCAGGTGAATCTACGAGCAAGACTCTCGGAGAAGATGCTAACATCGATAGCCGAAGTGTTTCCCGTAGCCAGGTTGATGCGAGTATGCGAGCCGTCGGTTAACACCACCAACTGTTTGCTCAAAAAGGTCTCAGCGATAAATTGGCCTAACGAGTTCGGTTGGTGGGATCCCCACGAAAGATGGTGCGTGTTGAAGTCCCCCAGAAGTAGTAATGGACCTTCCAGCTGCTCAAACAATTCTCCCAATGCAGCCTGACACTGCGCAAAGCTCAGTGGAATATAGACACACACTACAGTTACTTGGATCGGTGCGTGGATGCGTACAGCAATGAGGTGCAGTGTGGTATCGATCTGCACACGCTCAAATGGCATGTCTTCTCGAACGGCAAAGCCAACCCCGTGTTGCCAGTAGTGAACGCTGTTCAACTCCAGAAGTAGCGTGTAGTGTCTGCCGACGAAGATGGGACGACTGGTTCGCTTACGTCTCCTGTAGAGCCACGACGCAAGGCTCGAGATAGGCGATGAGAAATTTCAATTCGCTGATATTGGCCCTTAGGCCACGTAGGTTCCACTGTAGTGCGAAAACGCCATCGGGGTGGCTACTTTCGTTGCTTATTCTTAATTTTAGTATTTTGTATGGCCACCTTTGGCATGGTTTTTGATATACTTACTTACCTTACCAATCAGACCAAGGCCAGAGTGGCCTATGCTGTATACAGAAGTTGTCTCCATTCTAGACACGATTTCCAGCCATAATGCGCCTTTATACTTCTCCGCTGGTGTAGTTATCGGCAGTCACCAATGAGCCCAGATAAACGGATTCGTATACCGCCTCGATTTCATCACCGCCGATCAAGGTTTTTGATATGCTGAGGAGTAGCTTGGTAATATATTGTGTGCTTGATTGGATACTGCCTTTGCTGATGTACGAGTCTGCCGTCATTATTCCATCTCTTCTCTCGAGATTCCCAACACTAGATCAAGTAAATTACCTCCACACCATGATAATGCCACCTCCGTGCTTCGTTATCTTTTGTACATTTTTATCGACATGTTTCACTCCAGGTTCAGGTTTTGCCCAAATTCATGCATGTTGTTTACGCCCAAAGAGCTAAATTGAGCTATCATTGCTCCAAAGAAGCTTGTTTTTTAGAATTCCAACGGTTCGTCGACATCGTTTTGCGCAAATTTGAGACGTTTAGAAATTGAATCGCATAGAAATCAAAATCAGTTTTTATTAATATGGAATATTAAGTAAACAAAACTTGAATAACCGTTGAACCTCGAAAATCGTTGTTGCATATTACTGGCGCCAAACTTCAGAACCGCATGATATATGAGTTTCTGCATGTATGAGGGGAAGTAAGGTAAAATGGACCCTTTTCTGAAATTCGATCAAAGTAAAATTTGATCCATCCAGTTCTCCAGCTAGTTTTGCAAATTTACAGTGTACTTGGGTGCAATATAGTAGCACCGAGTTGAATTTTTGGGTAATAATTCAAGTTTGCATCCAAAATGAGGGGAGAAACGCGCAAAATGGGACACTTACTGCGATCAACCCTAAATGAGACCAACACCATTCAATTCCTCGCATTTTTTCCCAGAAGATAACCTTAATTAATGGGACTATGGGTCCATTTTTGCCCACTGTGCATTGTATGAAGGGCCAAAAACGGGTTGGGTGGATCGATAGGCAACATCACTTATACGTTTCCACAGGGATATAAAGAATATCCTTCCAACAACAAGATTGAACAATTGGTCATAAGAGCGAGCTATCTAACATGAGGATGCCCCAATGGGCGGGGAGAAGAGCCCGCCCTCTATTCACAAGCGGTTAGTAATGGGGAGATGGCATTCCCACTCTCCCCATCCAGAGTGCTTCAATCGGGTGCCCTGATGGTCCCTCCCATGATCATGAAATATTTATATAATAGTTTATATATTTAGGTAAATGAATAATACCACAAGCATTCGTATCTATTATATATGATCTTCATTCGGTTGATCCTGATATGTAAGAAATGTAGTAAAATGTTAAAGTGTAGAGTTCTGTAGTTCCACGCTTAAGCACGTTTTCGATAGCAGCAATTCACCAAAATCTTGATTTGAAGTATCCTGAAAAAAATTATTAAATCTCTTGAAATTTCACAAAACTAACATTTATACATTTTAATTTACTGTTGCCATGGTCACTATTTGCTGCTTGATGCTGATTTTATAACAGCAATCCGCTTTTATTTTTGCTGACCTAATAGTTATTGCTCCTGAGTTAGGAAAACAGGGAAGATTGAATTGAAAGGGAGTTAATGACAAATGGACAAAAACAAACAATAAGAAATGTTTAAATTATCTATGAAGTAAAATCAATAAAAAGTATTATCAAATATAATGATATTGTGAGTTATGATAAGGTAATGACACCGATTTAACTGTAAAATCAGACTCTAGCCAAATGGCACACAGCGTTGCATGAATCAGATCAGCTCAGATTTGGTCAAATGACCATTTGCAAACCGGAAATGAAAAATACATTCAGCAATAACTGCAAAAGCCTACCACAGATTCCGTTGCAGCTTCTTGTATTCAAGGCACTAGATACTTCTAAATCACACGAGGAGAAGAAAGGATCAAAATGATAATTGGACATATAAGACCTAATAATTAAAAGTATATTTTACCGATTAGGTAAGAATTATAAAATTTTATGTTTATGTTTTTTTTTTTGAATGTTTACTGGCGGGACTCTGAATAGAGTAGAAACCTGTATACCAGGCCTTTGATGATATCGTTGCGTAGATCCTTTAGAATTATTTTGCCAATCGTACTCGGAACATGTCGGCCAAGAAAACGCTGTTGCAAATTACTCGGAAGGAGCCACGTTTCAGAATTTTAAGTTCTTTCGTTGGATTTGTTTTCCATTGTATTTTTATTATTTTGTTAGTCAGTGTCACGTTTACAACTTAAATAATCTGTTTCGTTATCCCTTCTGTCTTTTGTAGTCTAGTCCGTTGGTGTGTCATTTATTCGTTTTGACATTTTTCCGATGCAGTTTTCTCGAACCCAAAATAAGAAGTTATACTTAGTATTGTTCCTTGTGTGATAGACTGATATTGCTTAACTCCTTTTGAAGCATTTCATCAGCCGTGCAAGGATCATGTCGTCCATAGAGACGCTGTTGACACTGCTTCAAAAGGTGTTACATTTCCCAAGTTTGCTTCTCCTTTCTCTCCATTATGTTCATGTCCACTGTTTAGTATGGTGTCATTTCCTCTTACATCTTCTGGTTCATTTATTTTTGTTTGGCTTATTTTTTTCGTGTGTTCTACATCATTCATTGTTTTTTGCTATTTTTTTTTATTGTGTCTGTTATTTTTGTCTGAAACCAATTTCCTAGTCCTGGAGGCAACGTTTGATAATAGGATCGATGAGTTCAAATATATTCCTTCCTTGCCTTGATTTGATTTCATTTATTTTAGGTCAGTCAGGCAAGGATCATCTCGTCCATTAGGACACTGTTGTAACTAATTCAAAAGATATTATATTTGCACGGTGTTATATATAATCATTTCCTTTGTATTATTAATGTAGAGTGTTTTGTACGAAAAATCTCAACGCAAGAGGATGGGGAAACAAAGCGAAAAAGAAGATAGCAGTAGGTGAAGGGATAGAATTAGTAGTAAACAGAGAGAAAAAGGGTGAGAAAAAGAACGTATAAAAGAGAGAAGGTGACGAAAAATGAAGATAAAGAAAGAGTAGTTGGAGAAGATAGAAACATTGGATGAATAGAAAAGTAGAAAAGTAGATAAAGAAGATTGAAAAGATTGTGAAGGTGATGAAAAGGAAGAATATGATAATGATTCTGACATAGCTGACGAGACAGCGGATGCCTGTTGAAGCATCAATAATAGCTACGCCAAGACGAACGGGATATCTCTGGTGTAAAGTGTCAGAAATAAACTACTAAAAAATCAATTACTAACGAGCAATAAAGAAAAAGGGGTAAATGGGCTTTTTGCCGTGATTTTCCGTAGCCGATATATGCATAAATCGATGTTGATAGCTTTTTGTCTAAGAAATTGTTTTTATTTTTCTGATTGTTTGAGTTTTTTTCTACATAAAATCTAAATTGTGGCAGTATTGTAAATTATTGCAATATCATTCAGTACAACGAATGGATAAGGTATATTACAAATGCATCAATGTATAAAGGTGGTCAAACGAGCTATTAATCGTGATCCGACGTATCCGATATATGTACCAATCGATTTTTCAAGCTTTTCGAATATGAATTGATGCGCTGTGAGTCTTAAATCGAGCGGAAAAAATAGAAATATTTTTAAAATTGTACAACATAACGAATTATAGGGAAAACAGCGCTTCAATGGGCTATTTCATAAGTCTGCTCATTTATAAATCAGTTGTTGATAGTGTGTTTTGCTTCCAACCGTATAATCCACTGTGTTTTATGACTGTTGCTATCGGAAAGATGCATATAGAGACAAATAATGTCTAATATCACTCAACGAAGAAACGAAAGGGGAACACTAAGACATATTGGCTGCTCTACGTTGGCAAAATGAACGGCATTGGCACCCCGTATTTTTTACATACGAATATGTATCCAACATCCTGAAACCAGCGACACGAAATAAGTGCAATTCTGTGCCAGTTTTCGCCGACTATGCAACGTCAGTCTGACCGAAGCCTGCTTAGTCGATCAAAAAAAAAAATTATTCGTCACCGAGGTATTCGTCATCACAATTCCCATTCTCGATATAAGAATATTCTTAAGCTGAATTCTAACGAGGCGAAGATTTATTACCCAGAAAAAAGCCAATAATCATGACACATCGACACATGTAATAAAATCCAATCTGTTGCCCTGTCCCCTTTCACTTCAAATGACCCGGATGACACGACGGCTGCAACAGAGACTCCAAAGAAGCTTAGAAATTCCTAACCTCCATCGTAGAACCATCTTATAAAAAAAACTCACCAACTAATCAATTTGTCCATAAATTCTTTTTTTCATCCTCACTTCCCATCTCCAAAATATCCAGTAGCCGCCGCATTGAGCTAGACTGCAGTATCTTACCGTACGGGTGAAGCCATAAATCTCCATTCCTCTGATCATCCCATCCATTATCGATTAAAAGCGACGGACGGTCGGTGATGAAGAAAAACTTCCCCGCCCTTGTCATAAGGAACCGCATTCTTAATCCGCTTCAGTTCTTTCTTTCTCATTAATTTTAACTGTTAGGAACCGTAAAATTGAACAAAACGGACACGTTCCGCGTTCGGTATTAAATTCTGGTGGGGATTCGGTATTCTGTCCGCGTCAACTGCATTGCATATCAATTGCAATCATCAAATTGTTCCATTGTGCACTTGGTGGTTCCAGAATCGCATTATTCGACTTGTATGCATCGTAAAAGGATGACATTTTTACGCGTTTATTGTAGTTATGTGAGCATGACCTTGGATATAAGGAAAAATTGAAGCATATTTTTTTAAATAGACGTCACCAACACTTGAATCAAAATGGAATAATTGGGAAGAAATATCCAGATCAGTGTCTGTTTTTATCACCTACCCTCTAACCGGCCAGTACCCACTAATGGATAAAATATCACCCATTCCTTAGGTGGGTTAACGCCTTCTATGGGTAAAACGATTACAGGCTCGTCAGGCTATCGGGTATTTTTTTACCCATTTTTCAAAATGTTTGTTTTTTTTTGCGAAATGGGTACACTCAGGGAAATAAACTTTCGATATTCATAAGATTGCATTATGAATATTTGCAATAAGAAATCAGCATGAATTTTAAAAATTTACCTTATAAAACATAATGATGTTGAAAAAAATTAAAACATGGAGCAACCTGGATTTGAACCTTAAACGTTGATGTTATGGGTCCAATGACTTGCCCACTAGTATATATCAACATTTGTAATCAGGAATGTTTAATGGCGTACAAGATCAACATCGTGTAAAACAAAATCCATTCATAAGTCAGCCTTATGAAATTCCAAAGCATCGTTAATAAGTTGAACCTTATAAAATTCTTAAGTTTATTTGCCTGAGTGTATGAAATACCCATTTTTCGTGATTTGTTCTTAGTTGTGATATTGAATAATGAGCATTAGCACAAACATAATAGATTGCAATTACTGTATTTGTATTTGTATATGTGCATTAATTCGTAACGACAATCTTTTAGCATATACCCCCGAACCGTCATCCTTGTCCATAACCTCATTCAGAGCAGAACCAGAAATGCAGGAATTAGGTTGTTCCTCTTTCGGGTGGATCTATACTATGTGACGCTTGAATGTAGTACACCATGCTCTACAAATACGGCATTTGAATGGAACGGCATTCTTTGAACTGGTGTTCAGTTTATAAAATTCCTTTACATGGAATTTCAGCTCGGAAACATAACCCTCAATTAAAGCCCCGCATTTTGAAACCGGACACTGCAATCCTTTAAAGGCTTTTCACATGTTATATGCTTATACTCGAAAATATACTTAACAAGAGTCTTACTAACTTACTAACTTGCATAACATCAGTCAAATTGTGCTTCTCGAATACATTTGTTCAAACGATGCGTCTAACAACCAACCCATCAAACTAACGGAAGCTCTGGTTTAAACTTATCAATGTTCCGCGCAAAGGTACCAGGAAGTACGATTCTACTGGTGAAATTGAAGCTTTTTTTTTTAAATAATAAATTATTAACGTACCTCTCAGTTTTTGGAAGATTTCGGTAACCAATTTAGTCTTCAGTTCTTCCATTTTATACGCGTTTTCGTGGACTGGATTCCGACGCGAAGTTTTAATTTTTTAATTTTTGAAAACCGCACTTTCAACGAGCCTGGATAGTGCTAAGATATTTTTTACCCATTAATGGGTAGAAAAATACTTATCTTTTGGTCTCTCATTGAAAATAAGAAATGGGTAGTATGCATTATTTTAATTTTAAAAGTACCCATTTTTTGACAGCTTCATATACTATCAAAAAATTGATACGTTTTTACCCATTAATGGGTACTGGCCGGTTACAGTGTACTATCATACGCAATGAAAAGCATGTGCACTCAGAACAAAATTTAAACTAACTAGTTTAAAGTTCACACTAAATCGATATTCGCCTGGTTGACGCATAGCTCCGTATAAACGGCAACTATACTTGCTCAGTATAAACTTAAAATATAAGGGGCATAGTAAATGTTTAAATATAGGGTACGGGACGGGTTTTAAGCAGTTTAGTGAGCACCTGAGACATTTAATGAAGCTGTTTGTAACCTATATTTAGAACTGCCAATATTCGGACATTAATCCCTCTGCTTACGTCTGTCTATCGGAACATACCTTCAGCAACGAGCATTAGGCTCAGAAAATTTCATAGCCATGCATAAAGTTCCCTATTGCAGGGACTTCTTAAACGCATGCGGATTGCTTTCCGATTAAAAAAATGTTTTCTTCAGCTCCTCAATCTGTACATAAACTAACAATATTGTATGAGTGCGATTCTGTGCATGTGTGCGAAGGCGAAATGAAATAGGCCAGTTCACGATTAGCTGCAAACGTCAATTTCCTCAACCCGCTCCTTCGTTTTACCCATCCGCTCACGAAAACAATCAACCAAAACATGTCGATTGCTACGACCACAAACTCGTCTCCTAGCAGGTTATGAGACAGACCTACACGAACAATTTTTTAGTTTGTCATTGATCTTTAGATTGGAAATGTGTATTTCTTATTTCATTTACTCTCACGCAAATGTCAGCCAAAGCGACTGTGACGACAAACGGGCTTCTTCGTTTTAAAAACAAACAAATGCAAGAGACAGCAGGCTTCACGTTACATTACCGGTGTGCTATATCCATAGTTAACAAAGAAGAGAGGAAACATGGGCTCTCTCAAAAGCAACAGTGATGCCATAAGGAGTGTATCGAATATAAGCTATCCACATACATTTGCGTTGTACGCATGTATTTGTGATGGTTTTTTATGCTCTGAACACTGCAACTGTGCGTTTGACTGTCAGCTTTCTTTTGTTTACTTGTTTGTGCGGTTCAAATTCTGCGTTTTCAAAATGTCGCGTATTGAAAAGGAAGTGAAAATTAAGGTTCTGGACACATGGCTAAGTGAGAAGGGTATTACTATGCGAAAATTGGCGAAGCGGTTTGGAATTCATCATGCGAGTGTTAAAACCATCATTAATAAGTTTGAGGAACACTATTCTTTGGATGAGCTACCAGGAAGAGGCAGAAAACCCGGTTCTTCCAACCCGAAACTGGAGCAGAAAGTGGTATCTCTAATCATGAAGAACAAATCAATGTCAATACGTGATTTGGCCAAAAATGCAGGAACGAGTGTCGGAATGATCCAGCGTATCAAGAGGCGAAACCACCTGAAGACCTACAAGAAGCAGAAAATCTCGAAACAAAGTGCAGAACAGAAGAAGCGAGCAGCAACAAGGGCACGGAAATTGTATTCGCGTCTTTTGCAGCGTCCGGATGCATGCGTTTTGATGGACGATGAGACCTATGTAAAGGAGGACTCAAAAACCCTTCCAGGTCCACATTACTGCCGTCGTTGGGGAGGATGTGAGCGATGCGGACAGGTCGATTCAAGTGGAGAAATTCGGTCGAAAGGTACTGGTATGGCAAGCAATATGTTCCTGTGGTTTGAAGTCAACCATTTTTTACACTACCGGAACTATAAAAGCGTAAATTTATCGATCTGAGTGTCTCCAGAAGAGATTGTTGCCTTTATATAAGAAGCATAGTACACCTCCACTGTTTTGGCCGGATTTAGCGTCGGCTCACTATGCCAAAACCACTCTCAATTGGCTTGCGGAAAAGGGTATAGATTTCGTTGAGAAAAATATCAATCCACCAAATTGCCCTCAGCTTCGACCCATCGAACGTTACTGGGCAATCGTGAAGAGGGTCTTCAAGAAGACTGGTAAAGCAGCTGGGAACATGCAGGAGTTCAAAAAAATTTGGGCTCAAGCGTCCAAAAAATGCGATGCAACACTTGTCCGGAACTTGATGAAGAGCATTCGATCCAAAGTTCGAAAATTCGTGAAGGAATAACTTAAATTTCATCCGGTCTTCATTATGTTCATGTTTAACCTCGTACAATAAAGGATCATTTTTTTGTATGAATAAAATATCGGTTTTGAACATAATTTGAAAGAAAGTTTGTGGATAGCTTATTTTCGATACACTCCTTAGTTGCCGCTCAACAGCGAAGCATTATTTATCGTTTGGTACTATTGGACAGCTCCAACACATATTTTTTATTGCAAATGATAGTGCCAGATGATGGACAATATAATTTTAAATATAGATCAACCTCAAATGACTGGAAGGAATATGAAATAAATAGCGATTTCAGATCATCTAAATATGAAATAAATTCAAACTCAATTATCAACATCACATTCTGGCAACGAGCCTAAATGTGAGAGAGAGCTGATGAAGACATGCTCTCCAGTACACGCGATCAAATGCAAAATGCGCAAAGGCCAAATTTAAGCGAACTTCTTCAGCAGGTAAGAAACTGATGGTTTCTAGATGATGTATTTTAAATCTTCAAAAAGACAGTAATAAATTGATAATCAATGATGATTCATACATCGAATCATTGACCCAATAGATAAAGCTTATGATCGTATCATTAAAAGTGAAATAATTTGGAAAATGTAGGAGTTATAGACTTATTTCCTAACAACTGATTAAAATAGTGACCCCTGATTAAGCCGTTCTCTGGCCTATGTGCGTAGTTTAAACGAGATTTATTAAAAACTCAGAATAAATTGTTTTCCCGCCCCTGGATTTTTTTTTCTTTTGTCAAACTAACCTAAAAATTAAATAAACTGAACTTTCTTAAATCTGTCGGTGGGAATAAAAACTGATTGACCATATAATCGAAAACATTCTGGTCGAGTGGATTTTTTGAGGATATTTTTCGGAACTTGGGAAATGTGGAACTTGGGTAATGCCACATGCATTAAACCAATCGGACCTCTTTTTCTACGTGGTAATATTTCATTTCATGTGGCGTACTACCAAGAAAAAAGAGAGATCCGATTTACTGCCATCGATTAAATCGAACATCGAAAGCTGTTGTTTGGTGGTTTCAGATCACTGATTCGAAAACGGCAAAATTGAGGACAAAATTCGCTAGACATACGCCCCGAATGAACATTGATTGTTTGGAAAAAATATCACAGTGAACACAACAAGCAATTTTATTTTGGAGGATCGATGAAATGTTGATAAAATGACAACATGATTGCGCTCAAGGAGGGACAATAATCCTATTTCGTGACATTAGAGTCACCTTGCCAAATAATGACTTCGTAACTCAGCGGTTGCTCTGGTCAAGAGAATCTGTCATTTCAAATTTCAAATTCACGAAGATAGTTGGTCTGTCCGTTGAGGTTGTCTTTATTTTCAGCTCATTTGAGAGCAGATGAATTGATTTTTACCGGCTCTGTTCAAGATGCTTGGAATCAATAATATTTAGCAACAGTGCAATGTTTAGCAATCTGGTGTGTGTCGTTTGATATGTTGATGTGACATCTCCAAGGGGTCGATCAATCTGGTCAATCTAAAATCTTTCAAAGATCGGGCGATCATATGATACACATGAAGCTACGTGATCAGGTGAAATCGATCAACATTGATAAAACAAAATAAACATTTACTCCAGTCTTACAAAATGTTCAAGGAAAATCTACGTTTGAAACCATGCTATAGCTGAAGCAGTGGGTAAAACTGTAGTTCTTTATGAGACGTAATATAAAAAGAATTTAAACTGAGTAAAACAAGCATGTTGTAATATTGAAACACTGAAATAAAAGAGACAGCTGTGACAAACTGGCATAAAAGATTTTAAATCCTCTGATTTTTTCAAAGATCGGAAAGTAAACTGAGGAGATCTGATCAAATGATCAGGAAGTCCGACCCCTTGGACATATCTAATGTTATATAAACCGTGTGATATACGTTGATTTGTCACACTGTTTTTCACTTGCGTCATATCAAATACGTCGATTGGAATTTCTAAAAGCAGATTGTACTGTTCTATTTGAAAAAAAAAACATCGAGGAGCAGCATATAAGACATATATTAAATTATTTATTCCATCACGGTATGAAGTGTTTTCTAATAATTGGCAAATACACTGTATTAAGCATGTAACTAGCAATCAACTGGAGGCACAATCTCTATTTTTTTCCACTTTTGCCAGTAACGTCCTTTTCGAACAATAATCAAATTTGCGGAAGAAGCCATTGTTTTCGTTTGCGACATTGGCCCTTATGAAAACTCCATGTCGATTTGGTTGATATTTGGGACCAAATTCCTCAGGAAATCGTGCGTGCCAGCTGCGATGGGTTTATTATCAAGAAAAGGGTGAGATGCGAATGGAATTAAAATTGTTTATTTCTATAACATGTATCTTTCAAATGAAAAATAAATGCTATGATTTGGTTGATTTGTTTTGCTGTAATCACATTTTGTTTTATTGACACCTATTGTGAGACACCTTGTAAAAATATTGATCGCTAATTTGTCGCTAATTATTTAAAAACGCTAATTTGACAGTCATCAGTCATAACAGCTGACACAACTACAAAGAAAACCAATTTAAAACAATTTTGCATACGTGTTCCATATCGCTGTGACAATAGAATAGAGCTGTCGAGCAGTTGTAAATCTGTTGTAAAAATTTGCTCGAAAAGTAGAACTGCAACACAGCAATAGGAATGGCTTGTTTTAGTTCTAGTTAAAAACTATAACAGTCCATAAAAAGAAGAACAGCGTTGGAATCGGCCTAACTGAACATTTCTGCCGGTAAATTACGAAAGAAGTACGTCCCATAACTAATCAGCTGTTCTTTTTTCCTACTCTCCTTCCGGACGTTCGCGAAAGAACGGCACTCTACTGGTAGCGAGCTCATCCCAGGTGGCCTTGAAATGGCAACGCATTGCGCCACAGTAGGCGCTGCTGCAGAATCCTCCATAAAATTTAACGACCACCGACTGCTTTTAGAGAGTTTATCGACAAGGCGAAAAATTATTTATCGCCCAATGCTCTCAAGCCGAACGAACGGATGCTAGAGGAAGCGCAAGCAAAGCTAGACAAAAGAGGGAGACCGTGCTAAACACAGAACAAAACATTATGAAATTCAATTAAGTTTAATTTTATCGCTCGCTTGATCTTGGCCTGTAACTAGACTTCTGCGCTCCAACGGGCAGATGTTCGTCGGGCCTAATGGGACGTTATGGACTGGTGGGAAAATACCACGCGTGTGATATTGAGATCCAGGGCTGAAATACTGACCGGGTATCTTCTCTATCTCTCTTTCTTTCTTTCTTTCAGCCTGACGAAACCGGGAAGCATCAACTTCTGCCGGCCGTAAGACGACCCCTGCTCGGAGTTCCCGAGAAGCTCGAACAGCGCCTACTCGATCCGAACCTCAACGAACTCAACGACCGATCGTCGGCCGAGGCCAATGGCGACGAGAGCAGCGAAGAGTTTCCCAATGGCAACGGTCTCAAACGGGACAAGCTACAGCAGCAGCTAATCCAAAAGTCCAAACTCAAATCTTCAAACCTGAAAAGTACCACCTACACGCGAAACACCGAAAATGACAAGTTGACGAGACACTTGAACAATGTTAAATTTGCGTTCGATGAACCACAGCCCACCACTGCCGCAGCAAAACCAGCCGCGCCAGCAACCGCAAAAACAATTCAATCGGAAGAGCTGATTAAATTTGATGACGAAGCAAGTGCGAAAAGAGCTGAAGATCAAGTGGACCATAACGGCAATGGAAACTACGATGTCCTTCCGCCACCGCCACCACCCCCCGAGGTCATTCTTCAGATCGTCGAAAACATCGATGAAAGCAGAAATAACCACCTCCGACCTCCAGCGCCGGATGTAGTCAAAAGTAGCACCGAAAGCATCCCATACATCGATGACGAGCAGGCCCAGGTGCTGCGGAGCCTGAACAATGACCCGAACAAAATCCGGAACTTCCACGATGCTCGAATCATCACCCTCACGCCAAAGAATGTCGGCTCTCAGGTGGAAAAAGCCCGGGGACCGTCGACTCCGGAACTGCAGCAGCTGGTCCGGGCAAAATTACTCACCAACGAGCCAGATGTGACGAAAATCCGATTCACGCACAGCTTCCACATACTGGCCAGTGGTTGCTGCGATCGCGTCTGCCAGCATTGTCATCTGGTCCTGAGTCTAGATGTGGCCTTGCGATGTCTAGGACAGGACCTGTCAGCTCAGAGAGAGATGACCTCTTATAAATTTATGATTGCTATGATACGGGGGTCGCTCCAGTGTTGGCAGATATGTTTACACAGTAATCCTATTGAAAATAATGTAATTAAAAATATAATCAAAATTCGTCAATATTCTTTTAATATTTGGTAATATTCAATAAGGTAAACGTTTAACAATTGTCAATATTTTAAATGGAGAGGTTCGTGAATTTGAGGCTCTACGAATACAAAACTGCCTTACAGGGAAGAAAAGGATGATATTAAAAATTCAAATAAATAATACGCGTTATTTTTAAATCTTCGTAAGCTTTTTTCTGATCTTTATTATTCCAGAAAGTATCATTTTTCCAAATCCAAAAACCCAACAGTATATCATTTTCTAGTAAGAGCAAACTTTAATATTAATGAATATATGTTTTGCCATAGAGAAACAATGTGGATGTATTTTAAGGATTAAAAAAAGGTACCACAAGAATAGCTTCAATTGATCGTCGTTGAAAATTTGTTTACAGGCAATATCCGGAACACGCTCAAATTTTTTTTTCCTTCCCGCCACCACCACCGCAACGACTCCCCCAACGACGAATCGATCTAAAGTAGAAGATGTGATTCAATGAAGCTGAAAGCATTCCATCCAATCGAATATTTAGCAAATTACCTCTTAAGCTTGGTAACTTGCTCTCTCAAACGAACAATTTCCCCTCGTAGTCGAGACTGTGACATAGCATCTCCTCCTAGCATAGGTACCTGGTCAATGTTTTCCATTATTTCATAATCCGTAAATTCTCCATTTGATGCAGCATATCCTGTTCCACTATGCTCATCACCATAAATTTTCTCAACCACCTCCATTTCCTGCCACTCTTCATCCGGCGGAGTGACGGCAATTGGAATATTCCAAGTTCCATTGGCATTTCTTTTGCCGTTCGGGAAATGAAGCTGCATCAAACTAATCGTTAATTTATGAGGTTTCATTGAATTTCATTGATGCTTACGCTGCAAATTCTGCTGTGGGGCGAAATCTTGAGCAGGAGAATGTCTTCCTCACGTGCGTTCCCAATGCAGGCCTTCATCCACTTTTGGCGAACGATTGGATCTCTCGGGAGCCGATGAAACTGGAGACCCGGATGTGACACGTCACTGCGACCACAATTTATCGCTTTGCACTTCATTTCGAACCACTGCAAAAGTGAACTTTTGTTCTAGTTGTCACAAACGAAAAAAGTGAAAAAATAGTGACTACTAGCAACACCGCCAAACCAACAACAAACTGCCTGCTTGTAAAATAACTCGACGGAGGCGGTAGTGGTGGTTGTCAAAGCGACCAATAAGAAACGGTCTTTTTTGACAGCTAAATGGTCTTGTTTTTGCACTAACAGCTGGCAGGTCCTGTCCTAGGTTTAAAGGTACTGAGGCAAATGTATTGTAGCAGGTGAACCCAGATAATGTTGAATCAAAGAATGCCATACACAATTTGAAGATGACATATTCATTCTTGTAAGTGAGTTTGAAAAATGCAGAAGAAAATAAATTCAGTCTTCTAATTCCGAAGTAAGAAAGTCCCCGATACCGATTCTCGATACCCGCCACCATCCGACACGATCTCCAATGGAAGGCTAATCAGGTCACGACATTGGCGCAAAGCTCCTAAAAAGTAAAGTAAAGGCAAAGAAAATTATCTCGAAGCCAGAAGAAATAAGGTTTTTATAGTGTTTCATTACCCCGGTTAGTAGTAATGTAAATTGTTATTCTCCATGGTGATCATCGCAAAAAAAAAAACGAATCGTTAGTGAACAGTGCAAAGAAAGAGCTCTCCACCAAGTAAATCAACGGTAACAAAATCGTTCGGTATACCTAATTCATCATTTTACTCATTTTTTTTCGAATACTATACGCACACAATTTAAAAGTAATTTCGCTATTCGCGTGTGAAAATTCAATAAAATGGGTCGTTGAAAACTGCAGTAACACATGTGGACACGTGAAACTCCGTTGAAAATGTATGTTACTTGGCATGCTAAAAGAAGAAGAAGATTGGAATGATTTACTGTAAATTATTATTCACCATGGTGATCATTGTCAAACAATCATCAACTGGAATTGTTGTGATCACTACAAAAAAAAACTCATTGGAAAGTAATTGAATGGTAATAAAAATATTATAAATCATCTATTTCCTCAATAATAATCGAATGCCGCAGGATAGACAATTTGAAATTAAATTTGAAGATTTGTGTGAAATCTGGTGAAAGTTATGATACAAAAACAAAACCCTTGTGGTAAAATGGTGGTGCAATTACAAAAACAAACTATTAAAATGGGACTTCTATGGTGATCATCATAGAAAAAACAAAATCAACAACATCTACAACTGGATTTCGAACCGGATCATAGTCAATGCAAAAACAAAACTCTCCACAAAGTAATTCAGGTAAATCAGGGAAAGAAAGAGAGACACCGAATTAGCTATAATCCACGTAAGTTAGGGTGGACGGTGTTCCCTCTTCCATCATATGAAGCACGTTGCATGCTTATCAACATTCAAACCTTGAAAGAGCGTCGGGAATATGCTATGGTTTCATTCGTAAATGACATAATTTCGCAACGTATTGACTCAAGTGATATATTATCAAAATTAAATGTTTATGCTCCTACTCGACAATTACGCAATAGAAATTTATTCGTGTTGGATCGTCATCGTACAAACTACGCTAAATTTGGACCGCTAAATCAGATGAAAGCCGCGTACAATCAGCATTGTGAAATGATTGATCTAAATATGCCTAAGACAAAATTAATAAAATATTTCAAAAATCTGCGAAATCATAGAATGTAAGCTAAAATGTAAATGATATTATGTAGTCTACATGTGATTGACGAATGAATAAATAAATAAACATTTGTTCTTATTGGTTGATCTGTTGTAAATAGTTTCTTGCATCCATGGTAACCATCGTGAAAAATTTATTTATTTATTTGTCGTCAATCGAGTTTGTAGACCGTTTTGTAACATAGATTATCTTTACGATGGTAATTAATTGCAAATAACTGTCGGTGCCTTGAATAACGTGTTGGAGTGTAGAAGTTTAATTTTGATAAAAGTTCCATCGAGTCAATTCTGTGTGAGACAATGTAATTTATAAATGAAACCATCGCAAATTCTCGACGCTCTTTCAGTGTTTGAATGTTGATAAGCATACATCGAGCTTCTTACGATGGTAAAGGAAATACAGTCCAGCCTAACTTACGAAGTGCGTATAATAAAAACTGTTTTTGCACAGATTCTATTTTATTTTCATGTGTAATTGAGAATATTTTCATGTGTAATTGAGACCAAACAACGCTACAATATTCAAGTATTGATCTGACATAAGCAACGTACAGTGTTTTAATTGTGTGTGTATCACGGAAATTATAGCAAAATCGTCTTATAAAGCCTAGCATATTACTGGCTCTGTTTATAATTGTGTTATAACGAACAATGAATGAAAGTTTAGAGTCTAACATAATACTTAAGTCCCTGACTCTATCACACCTTTCAACATTCTGATTTCCTATAGTAATTACCAAATTAAGTTCGTCTCGTTTTCTTGTAAACGTAATCAAGTTACATTTTTACCATTTAGTTTAAGGAGGCTTTTGTAACACCATGTGTGGAATATTTGTATCTCATTTTTGAATATGTCACAGTCTTGACCATTTTTTATTTCTAAAAAAAGTTTCATGTCGTTTCTTAAGTATGAAAGATAAGTCTTAAGTAAGTTTTTTAAGTATGAAAGATAAGTCATTCACAGATAAAATAAATAGAAGCAGTCCTAAATGAGAGCCTTGTGGAACTCCCGAACTAGCATGAATTAAAGTCGATTTTTTCCGTTAAATCTTACAATTTGTTCACGGTTGGTCAGGTATGATTCAAGCCATTTGATGAGTTTAGGCTGTATTCCCAACTTTTGTAATTTAAAAAGAAGCATGGGTATGTCGACGCGGTCAAATGCTTCGCTAGAATCCGTCTACAAAACTTCTACATGGATTCCGTTTTCCATTGCTTCCAGAGAATAATACACACATTCAAATTGTTGTTGACCGACCGCCCTAAAACTCCCATTCGGGAAGTTATTTTTTTTTTTTTTTTTTTAAAAAATTATTTTTTTATTATCGCCCCCCACAAAATTTAAAAAAAAAAAAGAAAAAAATTTTTTTTTTTTATTTAGAAGGCCCCCCCCCCCACCCAAATAAAATAAAAAAAAAAAAAAAAACCGAAATAACCCCCCCACCCAAATTTTTAAAAAAAAAGCAGGGACTCCATCAGGTCCCAACCCTTTAGATGCGTCCGAATTTTTTAATGCCTCCAATATGTCATGCACATTGATTTCACTAATGCTAAGGAGTGTATTGAATATAAGCTATCCACATACATTTGCGTTGTACGCATGTATTTGTGATGGTTTTTTATGCTCTGAACACTGCATGCTGTGGGTTTGACTGTCAGCTTTCTTTTGTTTACTTGTTTGTGCGGTTCAAATTCTGCGTTTTCAAAATGTCGCGTATTGAAAAGGAAGTGAAAATTAAGGTTCTGGACACATGGCTAAGTGAGAAGGGTATTACTATGCGAAAATTGGCGAAGCGGTTTGGAATTCATCATGCGAGTGTTAAAACCATCATTGATAAGTTTGGGGAACACTATTCTTTGGATGAGCTACCAGGAAGAGGCAGAAAACCCGGTTTTTCCAACCCGAAACTGGAGTAGAAAGTGGTATCTCTAATCATGAAGAACAAATCAATGTCAATAAGTGATTTGGCCAAAAGAGCAGGAACGAGTGTTGGAATGATCCAGCGTATCAAGAGGCGAAACCACCTGAAGCCCTACAAGAAGCAGAAAATCTCGAAACAAAGTGTAGAACAGAAGAAACGAGCAGCAACAAGGGCCCGGAAATTGTATTCGCGTCTTTTGCAGCGTCCGGATGCATGCGTTTTGATGGACGATGAGACGTATGTAAAGAAGGACTCAAAAACCCTTCCAGGTTCACAATACTTTACTGCCGTCGTTGGGGAGGATGTGAGCGATGCGGACAGGTCAATTCAAGTGGAGAAATTCGGTCGAAAGGTACTGGTATGGCAAGCAATATGTTCCTGTGGTTTGAAGTCAACAATTTTTTACACTACCGGAACTATAAATGCGGAAATCTATCGATCTGAGTGTCTCCAGAAGAGATTGTTGCCTTAATATAAGCAGCATAGTACACCTCCACTGTTTTGGCCGGATTTAGCGTCGACTCACTATGCCAAAACCACTCTCAATTGGCTTGCGGAAAAATGTATAGATTTCGTTGAGAAAAATATCAATCCACCAAATTGCCCTCAGCTTCGACCCATCGAACGTTACTGGGCAATCGTGAAGAGGGCCTTCAAGAAGACTGGTAAGGCAGCTGGGAACATGCTGGAGTTCAAAAAAATTTGGGCTCAAGCGTCCAAAAAATGCGATGCAACACTTGTCCGGAACTTGATGAAGAACATTCGATCCAAAGTTCGAAAATTCGTGAAGGAATAACTTAAATTTCATCCGGTCTTCATAATGTTCAAGTTTAACCTTGTACAATAAAGGATCAATTTTTTGTATGAATAAAATATCGGTTTTTAACATAATTTGAAAGAAAGTTTGTGGACAGCTTATTTTCGATACACTCCTTACACCTTCCTCCCCCCCTCCCCACCAACTCCACTTCATCTCTTTTCACCTTATTTCTTTTTTTGATATATAATTTAATTTATTTATTTTTTACTTTCTCCGTCCCAACCGAACGCCCCCCCCCCCCAAACCCCTCCTTCCCCCCCCCCACACAAGATACTCTCCTTTTTTTCGCCCCCCCCCCCCCGACAAAAAAAAAAAAAAAAACCATCCCTTTATACCACGGTACACTTTCAAGAGGCATCCCAACCTCCACTGCTCATCATAATTCGATTCCCAGCCGTTAGAACAAAGTCATTCCCAATATATATATTATTTGCCACCTTGTGCGCCCCCCCCCCCCCCCCCCAAAGGAATCCTCCCGGAAAGCGTCTACTTCCTCTTCTGAGGTCACACGATGGTCCTTCGATTTTCTGGCCGGATTTAGCCTCGTGCCATTACTCGAAAGAGGTTTTGGAGTGGTACAAGGCTAAGGATGTCAATTTCGTGCCGAAGCATTTCAACCCCCCGAACGCACCGGAACTGCGGCCAATTGAAAAATACTGGGCCATCATGAAGCAGGCACTTCGGAAGCATCCTAAAGTGAAATCGGAGAAGATATTAGAAAAAATATGGATTGCCACGCAAAAAAAAGTTGGTTCAAATGTTGTACAGGACCTTATGAGTAGTGTTAAGAAGAAGGTTCGTGCATTTGGATATGGAATTGAAAATGAATGTTTTATTTTACTCCCTGAAAGTTTGAAGATGATTGGTTGGACGGGCGAATTTTGTTCCGAATATTTGTGTGTGTGTTGCAATTTGATTCCGTACACCCTTTAATCCAACCATTTCTGCTTCATTTTTCAGCCTGGTGTACTGCTCAGTAACCGCCTGGAACCTTTGAGTGTTTCAAACGAGTCCGATATCTTCACAGATCACTGTACACCATCCATCGTTGCCTTGATCAGTCTAGTTAGTTTCCCGGGAAAATCGTTCTCCATAGCTCTACACGATCAATATTATCGCATGCGGCCTTGAAATCGATGAATTGGTGATGCGTAGGAACTTGATATTAGCGGCACTTTTGGAGGATCTGCCGCAACGTAAACAAATCAAATCTGCTAGCTAGTGGCGATAGACGACGGAAGATGCTCTTGGAAGCACTTTGTATCCAACCTTATGCCGAAACATTTCGGCTGGTAGCGCAAAACCTTTGAGGGATGCGTTGAGTTTCTTGAAGAACTTTTGCCTTTCTAGAGAACGATTTAGCTGCTCCATTTCTGCGCACTCCAACTTCTTCAGGTTTTTATGTACCACAAAAGTTTTCCCTATTAACAGGGAATAGATTAACTGTTAAATTGGCAAGAACGATGGCTTAAATTTCGGGCATAGTTTTGGGGAAGTTATGTCCATACCTAACAGAATTTATCTCTATCATTTGAAATTTATTATACAGTTTTCAGCTGTAGATACAAACCAATCTTTTTTCCATGAGCTCCAAGTCATACTTAAAGCAGTAAAACAGTCGTCTGAACGAGATTTCCCGAGACACTTTTATAAAGTCAAGAGCCATTACCTAATCTCGCCAGCAATTGAGTTCCGCAAATAAATCACAACCCATCGCGGTATGCTCGAGAAAACGCCTTCGCACTGGCACATTCTTTCACTTCCCTTCTTTCGAGAGAGAGAGACCAAAACAAAAGAAATAAAATACCACCCATAAAAGGCTATAAAAAATCAAAACAAACATTTTTCTCTCGCACTGTCTGCCCGGCATGCCTTTGGATTTATTTTCATTCACACATTCTTCTCTTCCTGTAACCGTCGTCGTCGACATCCGATCGGTGCATTTCATCCATTTCATCACACTCGTGTATCTTTAACACCAACGCACCCTACGTACAGTGCCGTCAGGTTCAAGATTTTAGTTCTTGCCGAATGTAAACAAACAAGCAGAGCTGCATAGGAGCTGAAATGATTCTCAAGAGAATTGATCGAAGTGGTGCATTTTCAATTCAAGGAATGATCAAATTTTAAAACTAATTTCGTTCCTCTTATTTTCAACAAAATGCGCAACCGTCACAACCGAAGCACCGTGAAATTGTCGCTATCTTGTCTTTTTATTTTCTGACGCACACAACGTGTTAGTTAAGTACGAAAAAGGGGAGCGTCACGAAAAGTGGTCAGTTTTTTACCGATAATAATATCTCAGTCATTCCTCGTTGGATGTTTACATCAGTGGATTGAAAATATTTCCAGCAATTTGTTAGAATACTCTATAGGTACTCTTTGAGTTTGTTGAAAGTTTAGTGAAAATCGATGAGCTTCTCAAATAAGTCAATAACACAGACTACCCGAAAAAAAATGTTATAGGTTTACAATTAAATGTATTGTAACCACGCAACAGTATCTATGGTATGTAAAATTAAAAGCATTGTTCACAACGATACGATGACAATAGGAGTTATTGTTTCCACAATAGAATTTAATGTAAATTGAGGCATCAACAATAGAAAAGGAGGGTTGTTATGTTAGGGAAAGGGCTCTAATGTGGGTTTATGGATCTAGAATTCAGCCTACAGGGTGCGGCAGAAAATAATGCGAAAATGTTCAAACTTGAGTATTGGGTTAATTCGTGTAGCTAGTGACTAATTTCTATCGAAAGTGTATTTGTTTATGTTTACTTTCAAGTGCTGCATTCAAACATTCTATTTGTTTTATTACAAATTCGTCAAAATGTTCGGGAAAGATGTTGCTCGCCCAGAAGGAGCCGAAAGGAATTGCCAAGGTGGTAGAATGCCATTTGGCAACAGTTTACCGCATAAAAAAGTCTCTGCAGGATGGTCCTAAGCAGCGGAAGCCGGGAAGCGGACGTCCGCGCTTTGCACGCACTCCGAACGTGATCAAATCGGTCCGTGCAAAAATTGCTCGCAACCCGGTGCGTTCCCTAAAAAAACTTTCAAAGGAAGCCAATATTTCGGAGAAATCCATGCGGAGAATCATCAAAGAAGACCTGCGAGCATCTTCCAGAGCCAGAGTGAAACGCCACTTGATTACGGACCGGGTCAAGGAACTACGAGTGACTCGTTCCAAGAGATTGCTTTCCTTGTTGAAGAAGGTAAAAATGATAATCCTGTTCTGCGACGAAAAACTTTTCAGCATCGATGCTGTGGCCAACAGCCGCACGGACCGGTTCATTTCACCGCAGAAAAAGGAGAAATGGGATTTGAAAGAAATAGAACCAATTTTCGCATTATTTTCTGCCGCACCCTGTATCGTTAAAAATTGACCGTCTTCAATTTTTCTTCATATTGATATGTCAGTGAGACAATACTACTGAACATTTTTGAATTTTCAGGGTAAAATTAGTGAATTAATATTTACTTCGAATTTTAAGCATAGGTCGAATCCAAGATCCGACATTAGAGCACCATCCTAACTTAACTATCGAAAAAATATTTTTTTTTTCGAATAAATTGGAGTCAATTACTATTAATTGTATTGTTTCACAATTGTTGAAAATCCTAGCATATGGAGTGAATAGTAAATCGATCGAAATGACAATATACATTTTTCATTAATCTGATTCATGAACAGTGTGACTCATAGTCGGAAATAGATTTTCATGTTATTTTATATTAATGTAAAGGGTGTAAGGAAAAAAATTGCGACACACACAAATATTCGGAACAAAATTCGCCCATCCAACCAATCATCTTCAAACTTTCAGGGAGTAAAATAAAACATGTATAATATTTTCCCACTTTTTTTATTCAATTTAATTCTATATCCAAATGTACGAACCTTCTTCTTTACACTACTCATAAGGTCCTGTACAACATTTGGACCAACTTCTTTTTGTGTGGCAATCCATTTTTTCTTCATATCTTCCTCCGATTTCACTTCCTTAGGATGCTCCCGAAGTGCCTGCTTCATGATGGCCCAGTACTTTTCAATTGGCCGCAGTTCCGGTGCGTTCGGGGGGTTGAGATGCTTCAGCCCGAAATTGACCTCCTTAGCCTTGCACCACTCCAAAACCTCTTTCGAGTAATGGCACGAGGCTAAATCCGGCCAGAAAATCAAAGGACCATCGTGTGACCTCAGAAGAGGAAGGAGACGCTTTGGGGGGCATGCCTTTAGGTACACCTGCCCATTAACCGTTCCAGTTGTCACGAATGGGGTGCTCCGCTTTCCACACCAGCAAATTGCTTGCCAAATCATATATTGTTTGGCAAACTTTGACATCTTCTGCTTTCTAACGTCCTCAGGGACATCGAATTTATGATGAGCAGTGAAAAACTGGAGCCCCGGAAGCTGCCGGAAGTCTGCTTTTACATACGTCTCATCATCCATAACGAGGCAATGTGGTTTCGTCAACATCTGGGTGTAGAGCTTCCGTGCACGTGTTTTACCTACCGTATTCTGCCGTTCATCGCGATAAGGCGCCTTTTGGACTTTGTACGTGTGTAGTCCTTCACGTTTTTTCGCATCTTGCACGAAAATTTAGGTAAGATTCAGTTTCTTCGCCACATCTCGAACTGAACTGTTGGGATTCCTCTTGAAAGCTTGAACTACCCGCTTGTAACACTATACGGAGATCCATTTTTGCCACTTTTTTCTTTCCGATCGATGGTCAAACGTTCGTGGTACCGATTTAAAACACGAGACACCGTAGAATGTACCATTCCCAGCATCCTGCTGATGGCACGATGAGAAAGATCTGGATTTTCGAGGAACGTGCGCAAAATTTCTTTGCGCCGCTACTGTTCTTCCGACTCCATCTTCGCAACGATTGCACATCTGCTAGTGAAACTTACACAGCGTAAATAAATACACATTGAACTAATCCCACCCAAAATTTCAATAGAAAATACCCAAGCGGTAGTTTGTACACACTCTGTACATGGGAGAGGATCCCTATCCTTTTGGGTTTGTTTTTATACACAACGTCTGATACGCATCAAAACAGAGTGTGTACAAACTACCGCTAGGAAACTATCCAACACGTTACTTTTGCCTATTGAGGTGGCGGATTCATCCGTGCCTTGATCTACCCCGCAGTGGGATGTTGAGCAAAGGTAACGTCTTTGGTTCAAGTTCTACTTTACCCATGCTCTTTCGCTCAATTTTCAATACTTCTATTCTATTTCCAACCTACCGTACACTGACGGAACTTTCAACACTTTCTCTTCATATCTTTCATTCTTGGTGCCTCATGGTGATGAGCAAACATCTCCTTCTACATCATAATCGTTTTTGTTGTTTAAGGAACTTAACATTATTCCCCCCATCCACCACCTACCGAGCTAGAAAGTGATAGCTCTACTGCAGATCCAGCAACCCATTTCAGAATGTCTGGAGAGTCACGCCCATTCCGAGGTTACTTTCACATACAATAAGCCCCGCATGTAAACATTACCGATATCATTTGGATAAGGGCACTGCAACACACTTCCAGATTTGGAAACTTTATAGTATTATTTGAAAATAAGATTATTGTTCTATAGTTATAATCAGTTAGATCTCACCCATGTCCGCCTCCTCTATCACAGTATCTTGTTTATTCGTAAAAATAAAAATTTCGACGTTGATTCGTAATTAATTTCATGCACTCGTGATTAAATATGCGCAAAAATAAACGTTCCTAAACCGCCTGCTAGATATGCAACCTGCATAACAAAACTCTGTACACCCCGTGGTAAATGCACCTAAAATTATGTACAAGATTTTCACCCGCCCATGCGCGTTGTTTTCGTTTGCTGCTTCTAACCAGCAAATGGCCGTTCTCTACATTGC
Source organism: Aedes koreicus (assembly GCA_024533555.2). Taxonomy (NCBI): domain Eukaryota; kingdom Metazoa; phylum Arthropoda; class Insecta; order Diptera; family Culicidae; genus Aedes; species Aedes koreicus. Next base: position 22,616 of record JAHHFK020005574.1, on the reverse strand, counting down.
ACTAGTCTTCTTTTTTTTCAGTCAAAACTCTGCCAATAATGCAAATCCCCGCTATGAGGCGCCTCTATATCGAGCTTCAAAACTGCTAATAATCATTGATTCACTCGCGATAAAGCGGTAAAACACTCTAAACTAATAATTTATGTCCGAGTGTCACAATATTACCACTAATAGCCAAAACTATGCTGATGTAACTCTTCTTCCGGGAGCGGGGGCGAAGCACAAAAACAAAACAAAAACGGGGAAATACTACCGACACTCACACATTTCGATAGGGAATCGATTGTATTCACTACGGCTTATACAATGCAAGCGGAAATTTTACGATTTCGCGATTTCAATGTTAGTTCAAGTTAAATTACGAATTTTTGTTTGATTTTTTTCGCGAAAACGACGCAGCAAAAACAAAATACGTCAGTCTCGAAGCACGGCTTGCTGCGATTGCCAAGGAACTTAACATTATTCTCTGTCCTTAAATTGAAGTTATTGAAACCTAAATATATATTAGGTGCGCAACTAAGTTCTCGCTGTTTTTTGGTGAAAAAGGAACTTTATTTTGAAAACAAAGGTTACAAACGAATTATTCAAAGTATTGCCCATCACTAGCTACGACTTTTTCCCATCTTTCTGGTAGAACGTGAATACCATTTCGATAGAACTGTTCGTCTTTTGATGCTATCCAAGAATCAAGCCATTTTGAGATGTCATCATATGAGTGGAATTGCTGACCAGTGAGACCATGTGCCATCGAACGGAACAAGTAATAATCAGACGGTGCAATATCAGGAGAATATGGCGGGTGGGGTAGGACTTCCCATTTGAGCGTTTCCAAGTAGGTTTTCACGGGTTTCGCAACGTGAGGTCGAGCGTTGTCATGCTGAAGAATCACTTTTTCGTGTCTGTGCTCGTATTGTGGCCGTTTTTCGTGCAGTGCCCGGCTCAATCGCATCAATTGAGTTCGATACCGTTCCCCGGTAATGGTTTCGTTTGGTTTCAACAGCTCATAATAAATAACACCAACTTGGTCCCACCAAATACACAGCATAACCTTCGCAGCGTGAATATTCGGCCTAGGCGACGATGTTGAAGCATGCCCGGGCAGTCCCCATGAATGTTTCCGTTTTGGGTTACTGTAATGAATCCATTTTTCGTCACCTGTCACAATGCGATGTAGAAAACTCTTCCTTTTTTGCCGCTGGAGCAGTTGTTCACAGACGAAAAAACGACGCTCAACATCTCTTGGCTTCAAATCGTAAGGAACCCAAGTTCCTTGCTTTTGAATCATTCCCAACGCATGCAATCGCTTAGAAACGGCTTGGCGGAAAACTCCTTATCCTGAACCAAACTCTTCTTGCGTTTGACACGAATCCTCATCGAGCAATGCCTCCAATTCAGATTCTTCGAAGTTTTTTGGCCTTCCTTCACGCGGACGATCATCAACACTGAAATCACCGTTTTTGAAGCGACGAAACCAATCACGACACGTTGTTTCACTCAGAGCAGCATCACCGTAAACTTTTTGGAGCTCTCGATGTGCTTCAGCCGCCGTTTTCTTCGAATGAAAGAAGAAAATCAACACTTCCCGCAAATGACGATTATTTGGCACGAAATCAGACATCTTCAAACAACCAAAATATATAACACTAAACCAAAATCACTAATTTGGCAAAGCGGTTTGTTTACCATATGTCTGAGCTTGGTTTATGACGCTTGAGATGTACAACATTCGACCAGCACTAACTACTGGCCCATCTATTGCTAAACAGCGGGAACTTAGTTGCGCACCTAATATCCCACACAAAAAAAAAAAAACCCCCCCCCCCCCTCCCCCCCCCCCCCCCCCCCCCCCCCCTCTCTTCTCCCTCCCCATCATCCCCCAATACCACCGCTTACGCCACATCCAAAACACACAACACCACACCAGACACCACTCATCGCACGGCAACTACCACATAGGCCACCCAAAAGACAAAATTAAAACAAACCTGCCCCCCTACCGGCCCTCTCCCCCCCCCGCCCCCCCGCCCCCTTCCCTTCCCCCCGGACCGACGCGCAAACCGCGCCCCACAGTGAGTGAGTTCCGAACATATGAGACTCCCCCGCAAAGCTCTACCCCAAATTGCTGAAAAAGCAATGTCCTAATTAATAAGAGTCTCGTAATATAACATGAAATGATCTGGAACCTCATATCCGTACTAACGCCGCGTAGTGAGTGAATTCTGTACGTATGTAATCATCATCCAGATGGACTTGGTCACTAGAACGAATTTACTGACGAAAGTAATATCGTAAAATGTAAGGCTCTCGAGATACAGCTCAATCCAACTGAAACATCATATGCACACTAGCGCCACGTAGTGAGATAATTCCGAATATGTGACTACCATTCGGAAGGACTTGACCACTAGCACAAGTTTTCTGAAGAAAGCATCGTCCTAACTAGTAAGGCTCTCGAGATATAGTAAGGCCTGTACTCGAAAAAAATGCACCAGACAAAAGTGTTCGCCAAAAATTTATTTTAAGTCGGATTTTCTTGAAACTTTCAGGGAATGAACAAATTTATATGGATTATACATCGGCATAATTACTTTATTCCTTTCCATCGCTGAAAGCCCGCACCTTTCCCTTAAGACCCCTCAGTACATTTTGTGCAATGGTGGAGCCGACCTTTTTGGTCACTTTCATCCATTCTTTCTTCAACTCCAGGTTGTTCAGTAACTCGAAAGTAAAGTGCCTCTAGTGGTGAAATTCTCAATTAAACCGGAATCAAATGACACAGATTTGTTGGTTCAACCCCGCACAACAATGCTGCTGAAGACTGTAGATGTTTATCACTTGAAACAACTGAGATAGACCTCATTTACCCCAATTAGTGGAAATCCCATAAGCTACGGGTATCGATCTTTACGGTTTCAATTGTTACGGTCCCAATTAACCGAAAAGATCGGTATTCGACTATACTACCATAATGTCATGTAAATTTCTGTCTCGTGAGACCGACACATGCAAGCGTCCTGTAGCACATAAGAATAAGTTCCGACTTTTTACAAACATGAATTACGTCTCGTATAAAATTCATAATTTCTAAGTGTGTACTTCAACATATTTTGACTCTTTCCTAATTTGGTCTGCATTCTGATGGGACTGGTACCGGTGTAGACTTAGTTTGCAATCGCCACTTTTTAAACACTGAAGATGGATGCTAGTTCCAGGCTTCTCTGTATAATTACAGCGGATCTGGTAATAACGGAGTAGCAATCTCGGGCGGTTAACCATGCTCATCATGTCTATGCTCATCTCGCGTTATTTTTAGTGGATTGACTTAGCTGAAACTGTAATCAAATTAAGAGTTTGCGGTAAATATTTCCACTTATAAAACAGAAGTCACTCGCATAGTCTGGTATGTACCTCGTGTGCCGCAATAGCGCAATTTCGCAACTAGTTTTCAATCACTTGAGTTGATCTTTTGCAGGTGACATGTTGATCCTGCTCACATACAAAAAGTAACACATTAAAATAATGGATAAATGATTGCTTCCAGTAGCAAAAGTTGCCGTGGCTTGGCAAAATAATCGGAATCCCCCGCCGCCTGAGCAAACTCAAAGCCTACTCAACAATTGTACCGACGAACGTCTCAATAACTAGTGGGTGTGAGAAACGTCAGTATACAAGTTTGACAACATACCTTATTGGTTCCCACCTTGGTTTTGCAGCTCGAATGCGGAACGGAACTCGGCTATTTAATCAGACCAGTTTCCTTCTTCGGGTAGAAGTCTGATTTTTATTTTTTGTTTCTGCAATACCATTCGTTCAAGATGCTGAATGAATGAATGGGATACAAACTTGTCCTTTTGGAGAACAACCCATTCAGTGCCAGGTGGGGGGAACGGCCAACGCAACGCATGGGGGCGCAGAGATCGTAAACTTGATGAAATAAACACCGCAACGTCGGCGTCTTGTTGGATAGGGAGTCTTCCGTTCATTCATTGAATGACGGCCGGCGGTTGGTGGGCTGTTCCAGTTATTGCAATTCCCATATATAAGAGCCACAACGGATAAGGGAATAAGCAGCATGGAAAGTGCATCATCACACAGAAAGAGGCCTTTTTCTGCAGCAGTACGCGGTTTATCGAGAGGTCACAGACAAACGGATATGAGCGATCAATTTTCGGAGGAACATAAGATGTATTAATGTATAGGGTACAGCTGTTGAATCACGTTCTAATAACGTGAAACGAAGATTAGAAGTTAGGGTTTTTCCTACCATCGAAGAGAAATTGTCGATTTTCTGTGGAAATTAATGGTGGAAAGTAGTACTCAAAAACATCAGTGCTTTTTCCGTCAATCTGTGACCTATAGTACACATCACCCGAAAGCCTACTTGGATTCCGCAGCCAAGCGCAGCATATCGTGACAGATAATTGCCATTTATGTTTGTGATTTTATGTCCATATTTTCTTTATGACTGTTGTTGTTTTGCATTCGCTGAGCTCTCACTGCGGTGTGGGCCTTGTGGTTATCGGAGGGAAATATTAATGCATTCAGGGAAAGGGTTAACCGAACGAAGTGGAAAACGCATTTTTCATTCCGTAAAACTTTCAAAAGCAGTACTGGCACCGCTGCACTTCGAAAGGTCATAAAAGATGATTGAAACACCAGAAATGTTGAGCACGCGATGGAAAGATGAAGTGTTAAAATTCACCAAATGTTGATCTTTCTCTGTGGTGTTAATTGTTTTCATTTCAAAGGTTAATGGAACCTACATCCACACTGTTCTTAAATAAATTTATGTTTTCCCATGACTTCTCCCTTTGGACTGTGGGAGCAACGAAGAGGATGCCCGGGAAGTACGGACATCATCATCCTACATGCTTCGAGAGGCAGCATCAAACACCGAACGATCGATTTGTGCACATACACATAGAAGAAATAAACATAAATGGCTCATCTACCGAGCAAGTCCGTCCGAAGGCGATGCGCTCAACCCTTAAGACGTGTGGGATGTAGTAAACTTTGGAGAGCAGTTCCGCTACGAACTAGAATGGAAGAGGTTTTCTCACATTCAAGACAATGTCGTTCAAATTCTCCGACGATGCTTCCGGATAGAGAGATTAAACATCAGATACTGCATTTAAAATCGAAATAGACCTTCAAAACTGTTCCGATTATGATTCTGTCTCTCAGCCTGTTGGGCTGGTTTGTCACCGCCATGTCCATTGCGCGCCACGGAGATGACCATGATTTAACATATCTAACGCATCAACCCAGTACTATAAAGAGTCATTTCGATTAATTCGAGTCATTTCGGATTAATTTACCGATTTGCTCCCAACGCGAGCGGATTCCTTTAAATTTCACTGTGTCGAGTGCTCGACTTAGATAGGTGCTCGACTTAGATTCGTTTAGTTATGCTTTGAGGGGTGATTCATTTGGCTTGGAATCGATGCACTGGTTCTTTCTGAGCTAATATGATATGTATTTTCTTCTTGGTGACCCAGCCCCTGTCTATACTTCGTATCGTTTGCTAAATGGTAGATAATCTGAGTTTCCTCGTCAGTTGTGACTCCGGAGTGTTTGACACGGTCACCAATTTAACTTTCCTCGGGTGTTAACATTTTCTGACGAATATTTAAGGTGTTTCAGGTCATATTGACCCGGATCTCAAATTCACTTTGCGGAAAATTTATATAACCAAGTTGAAGTCTTTGCAGTCAAAATGGTTATTAGAGTCCCAATTTTCAGTTTCTGGTGAGTACTGCCCTTTTTGACTCGATTGGCCTCCAGGAATCGGTGCCAAAAGAGGGCATGTTCTGCCACGATCCGTGAGGCGGCGTAAGAAACAAATTTCCATCGGAACATGCTTTTCGACGGCTCAAATTTCAAGATTTTTCATGAAAAGTCTACTTCCAGCCTTGAAATGGACCAATGAGCATATTTTTTCCATTCCGGGACAATCCGGATGCTCCGAGGGAACCCCTCAGGAGGAGACAAATGCGGATTTTCGCTGAAACATGCCTTTCGACGGCTCAATCTTCCTGACTTTTAATGAATATTCTACTTCTAGCCTTGAAATGGACCAATGACCGTATTTCGGGACAATCCGGATGCCCCAGGGGAACTATTTAAGAGGGAACAAAAACTTGGATTTTCGCCGAAAAATGCCTCTCGACTGCCCAAACTACATGATTTTTCATAAGTAGTCTATTTCTAGCCTAGAAATGGCCCAATGAATATATTGGCCATTACGGAAAAATCCGGATGCCCGGGGGGCCCGTTTAGGAGGGGGAAAATATAGATTTTTGCCGAAAGATGCCTTTCGACGGCTCAAACTTCATGATATTTGTTGAGTAGTCTACTACTAGCCATGAAATGGAGCAATGACCATATTGGAAATTCTGAGACAACCTGAATACCCTGGAAGAACCCTTAGGAGTGGACAAAAATGAATTTTTGCCGAAATATGCCTTTCGACGGCTCAAACTTCATGATTTTTCATGAATAGTCTACTTCGAGCCTTGAAATGGACCATTCCATATTGACCATTCCGGGACAATTCATATACCCCGGGGGAACCCTTTAGGAGGAGACCAATGACAGTTGCCTTTATTTACATACGAACTAGGATTGGATGATCTTGAATTGATCTTTACGAGATCGATCTTTTTGATGTCAAGTGTCGATTTTTTAAATTGATTAAAAATCAGAAAGTTCATCTTTTGTTTTGAACGTTTCGATCTTCGTAAAATGAACCACAATTGAAACGTTGATTGTACATGCTAAACTAATGAACCTGATCCAAAAAGTAAAAAATGGGAGGAAGAGTGGTAAATTTTGCAAAAATATCGTAGTAATCAAATGTAGCGTAAACTGAGGCTGAATATGACAAGTTTTTTTTTACCGTCGTAGTGGCTGCAAAAATGTAAATAAAGTCTAGACTCGGAAAAAAATGAAGGTACCATTATCGGAAAATGATCACCAAAAATTCATTTTAAATCGGATACTTCTCAAATTTTCAGGGATTAAATAACTATATATTTGCTAACTATATATTTGTTATGTTATTTATTGAATTTCCTCGCCCAAGCTGAATGCTCGTACATTTCTCTTAACACTACTCATGAGATCTTGGGCGAGGCTTTGTCCATCTTCCTTACACAATTTCTCCCAGTTTTTCTTCAAAGCTTCATCGGTTTTGAATGTTTTTCCTGCTTTTCTTCAACTTTTTCTTCATTATCGCCCAAAACTTTTCAATCGGACGAAGTTCTGGTGTATTTGGCGGGTTCGCCTCCTTCGGGACCACATTAACGCCCTTCGCTTCGTACCAATCCATTACAGGCTTGGCGTAATGGCACGAAGCGAGATCCGGCCAGAACAGCGTGGGACCACGGTGAGAGCGGAGGAAGGGCAGCAAGTGCTTCTGCAAGCATTCCTCTCGATAAATCGGCCCGTTTATGGTGCCGGTTGTAACGAACGGCTTGCTGTACCGTCCGCACTCGCAGATCGCCTGCCACAACAGGTACTTCTTCGCGAATTTGTCGCGAATCTTTCTCTTCCGGAACTTTTCCGGAACCTCCATGCGGGACGTACCGACAAAAAACTCGAGGCCGGGGATTTGTTTAGTGTCCGCCTTGATATATGTCTCGTCGTCCATGACGAGACAGCCTGGCTTGACCAGCCACTCACGGTACAGCTTCCGCGCACGCAATTTGGCTACCATGTTTTGCTTGTCAGTCCGGTTTGGCGCCTTCCTGACCTTGAAAACACGTAGCCCAGCCCGCTTCATGGTCTGCTGGACGAACCACTTCGACGAATTGACCTTTTTGGCCACGTCTCGGGTGGAAAGGTTCGGGTTATTCTTAAAGTACTGCCTTATCTTCCGCGCCTTCTCTGGGTATTCCGTTTTCGGTTTTCGGCCGCTTCCAGCGCGCCGCTCGATGGTCTTCGTCTCCTGGAACATCTTCACAACGCGGGACACGGTGGAATGGTGGATTCCAAGCCTTTTGCCGATCCATCTGTGCGACTGACCAGGATTATCGATCACCGCGCCCAAGATTTGCTGGCGTAGCTCTTCTTGTTTCGAATGCATCTTGAAAACTACTTGACAGATCGCGATAATTTTACACACATAAACATAACGCTCTAAACTAGTATTAACCAAAATTTCATTAATTTTTACTCACGCGATAAAAAGTTACACCCAAGACAAAGTGTCGCATTTTTTTCCGAGTCCAATCTTTATGCTATAAAAACTTGAACCCAAATTGTTGACAACTTCATGTTTCATGTCATCCGCATAGTGGAAACGTTGGTGACCAAAGCAATCGACATAACGTTTGCATTAAAAGAAAATTGCCGATTTTTCATGCGTTTACCTTCACCCGCACTGACAAAACTACCCATGCAGCATCAATCATAGTAACCCATGAGTCAGCAGACAAAATTTGACAGCTCTATCAGTCGAACTCTAACCGTGATGGCAAAAACAGTGAAGCAACTCCGTTCAGAAGTGTGCGCGTTCAAAGAACGGCACCCCGCCGCGTCGAAAACGGACATCGTGCGGCACTTTGTGGACGCCGGATACGCCCGTTCCGACATCTACAACATCTTGGCACTATTAGACAACAATCAGAGCATGGAAAGAAAGCCCGGTTCCGGACGGCCGACGACCCTGAGCGACAAGAAGCTCCAAGGGATGCTGAAGAGGAAGACCGAGGGAAAAGTGGCTACATCGCTGCGTGCGCTTGGCCGGGAGGTCGGTTCAACCGGCCAAACAGCGAAAAAGTACCTGGCGAACATGAACATACATGTCAGGAAGCGGAAGTCGCGTCCACTGGTTTCGGAGCTGCAGGCAATGACGCAGCGGCAGCGGCTGAATAAGATGGTCAACTCGATTTTCCCGGCGAATCGCGACGTGGCGGTGGTGATGGGCGACGAGACCTATCTCACCCTGGATGGCAACGACTGGCAGGGCACTTCGTATTTTACTTCCCCCACGAAGGAAGTGAGCTCCGAGGTGAAGTTCATTTCACACACCAAGTTCCCCAAGAAGGTGCTGCTGTGGCTGACAATCAGCGAGAAGGGGATGTCAAAGCTCTTCTATCGCTTTCGCTGGCCGTGAACAAGGAAATTCATAGTACGAAATGCCTGCCGGAACTTGCGTCGTTCATCAAGAAATTCCATAAGGGCGAAGACGCGGTGTTCTGGCCGGATCTGGCGTCGGTCCACTACTTCAAGCGATTTTTGGAGGAGATGAAGCGGCTGAATATCGATGTGGTACTCAAGTCGGCGAACCCGCCCAACGTCCCCCAGCTGCGTCCCATCGAGAATTTCTGGGCCAACCTGAAGCGTAAGATCTACTCCAACAATTTTGTCGCGAAAACTGAGGAGGAATTGATGAATAAAACGAAGAAAGAACTCAAAAACATGCCTACACGCATGTTTTCGTCCGCCATGGCGAATGTTCCGGTTAACTGCCGGAAGGCCGCTTGCCAGGGCGTAGAATTTTTTTTGCATTAAGCTTAAATAATTACCTTCCATGGGAAATTTTGCAAGAGCAATTATATGTCTTAGCTCTTTTTTATCACCATCCGAAAAAGTCCATTGTTTAATGCAAACGTTACGTGGGGCACAGAAAACCAAGGCGGGGGGAGGGGAAGCCCTCTGGTTCAAACATCCACACCCCCCCCCCCCCATGGGAAAAAAAAAAAAAAAAAAAAAAAATTTAAAAAAAAAAAAAAAAAAAAAAAAATTTATTGTCCAATTGGCCAATTGAGTCAATCACCTATGGACATGAGACATTTTTTCACTATCATTTGATAAATGTTGTACATCCCCTCACTCGGGAACACTCCTTCAATAATGCAATAGGTGCAAGAAAAATATCAACATTCCACCATACTCACCCCGCATCTAAATGTAGGTAGGCGAGCCAGTGTATGTGGATATGAACCGTCCTCCGCCCGTAGTCGCAGCAGGCCAGGCATGCATCGTCAGTAAGCCACATGGCCTGCTCAGCTGGGTCGGACGGATGGGCGGACGGACGGAAGGTGTGTGTTGTTGTTACTCGATGCATCCCACACACCCGGACGGAATCTCTCAATGGGAAATATCAACAACTTCAAACCGTACTGTTCGAATGTGTGAGTAGTGAGTAGGATAAACCTGCTTTGTTGGTTACAACTCCACCGCAACACCGCTTACTTCGCTTGCTTGGAATGGAAGGCAAATAGTAACGTAACGCAACCGAGATTCTCACTCCGGTTAGTCGCGCGCTCTCTCGCATCCACTATACTGCGCTTCACAACTCTTCACAGTACTTAACCTCAAAAACTCGTCGCGGCGCTGTTGGCCGGGAGAGTGAAAAGCAAAACAACTCACACATCGGAGGCGAAAATACGCCTCGGTCGCGGAGTGAGTCGGTGCGAGAAAGAGGGAAAAGCGCATTTTATTTTGATTCGTTGACGTGATCGCACACGCTTTCGTCCGTCTGTTGTTCCGCGCGCGTTCGTTTCGACTTCGTCAGTTGGTTCTTCAAAACCAGTTTAAAAAAAAGTGCTCAGTTTGCGCGAATTCTGCTCGCTCATCTTCGCCGAATAAAAACAATTATTTCGGCTGAAATGTTTACATTGTTTGTTTTTAGCAGCTACATTGTTTCAAGGTCCGGATGGTTTGAAAAGTGAATTTCAATGACCAGCAGGAGCAGTGATTGACAAATGATGATTAATTGATGTGCTGTCGCGGTTGTTTGGGTTTCTCAGGTGAAAAGTGAGAACAAAATTTGTTAGAGGCCCCGATTGGTTCACTATTATTGGAGCGAAGAAGATCGAATTCGAAGAAAGTGAAAAGCGATAAACGCAATTGGCTGGTGTTGTGCTGCTGTTCAGCTCGGCGATAGTGATCAAAGCAAGCGTGAAAAAAGTAAATTTTCTTCGGATTGGGTTACTTTGTCACAGTTTTTTTTTTTGCTTTGCTGTTATAGTGTGCAGTGATGTTCGGTGAACAACGATAAAGTGTAAGCAATATTTCAGCGCTTTCCTCGGGAAGTCGGTGTTGGGTTTCCTGAACGATAGGGCCAGCGAGCGATGCTTGAACCTCACACGTGAAACAACGACGTGGTTCAACGCATACATTTACAAAAGCATTCACACGAGCGCAGCGTGACGAGCGGGTTATCGATGGCTATCAATTCCGATGGTTGCTGCGATCGGTTTCTAAGTGCGGAGGCGCTGAAGTCAGTAGGCGGTGACTTGAATTGTAACGAGGGATTTAGCACACAGTATTTGGAAAGTGGCTGGCACTAAATCACGTGCGTTTGTGTGAAACTAAACTTTATTCCGGGTTTCTCTTCTTTTTTGACTATCGAGTTGGTGCGAGTGCGCTGTTGAGTGGTCTATTTTTGTAAACTCCTACGGCAGCACGCGACGACACAGGCGATGCAAATGGAATCTCGCAATAAGAGATCTATCTTCAGAACGCTATAATGTAAAGTGGTTCTTTCGTTTAGGCAACGGAGTGGCTGCAGTGGTTGACAGATTTCAAAAGGGAGACAGCGTTGGCGTTGGCTTCTGAAGTTTGCGGAACTGTGCTAGTGAGACAAGTGTGAAAAGCGTAGAAAATGAGTACAAATCTCGTTGATTACTTCCTGATCCCGAGGGCGTGCACTCTACCAGGTACTCACATGCATGAAGTGCTGAATCCTTTGAAAAGCCGCACTGATTGTCGCAGCGATATTTTTAACAGCAAATGCGGTTTGTCTTGCTTCTCTCTTGACTCCGCACCAGGCAAGATCTTTTGTATTTTAAGAGAGCCTAGCGGTGTGTTGTGGAAATGGACGACGACTACAACTCACGTTGTTTAAATAACGATAACGAACCGAGACGAGGTGCTACGATAAGGTAAATTAAGACGCTTGTTGGGTGTGTGAGTCTTTGTGAACCTGCTGCAGTGCTCAGATAACGGATTCCTGAGGAACACCTTGTTTACCTAATACGTGACTTGTCAAAATTAGACGGCCTACTACTGTGAGCCGTTTTCTTTTTCTGAAAGCAACTTGTCAAGATCTGTCAGAAATCTATTCAAGTTTCCATCGGAATTCATCAGTGGGTTGTCAGTCGAAGGTTTCAGCGCATCCCTACTACCAAATAAGCTACGTCACGTTCTTGCACTCATCCTCGGCATTCCTAGCAACGCAGGTGCCGCAATTATCTAGAAACAAATAACGAAATCAGACCGGCAGCAGCGGATTCCGGTCAAATATTTGCTCTATTGTGGATGTCTGTATGCTTTGCTGACGCTATCAGATGACTACGACGTAACGCTAGTAGCCATCTAATGCCTTAATTTAATTAAGTCCTGACGTTCCCGTTTCTTTTATCAAAAGGGCGCAGTGACATTCTTTCGCGATTCGCTTTAATCCATGCTTCTCGATGGTTGAAGCAGTGTTTTATCAAGAAGTCCTGATTGATGGTATCCAAACTTGGTGTGGAGATTGCGTGTCGAAAAAGAACTATAGTTCGAACCTTCCCTAATTGGTTTGTTGGTGCCTACCTATTAACTGATAATACGGAAACCTCGAAGACCATCATGCCACCCATCCATCCGGTAAAATATGTTGCATAAACCGAGGAAAAATAGCACGGCAGAAGAATACCGGTCAGACCAGACCAGATCCTCCCCGCGCCTTGTTCAGTGAATGATAGTCGTAATAACTATAATTGTTATTAGCAATTTTACACACGCATAATTTTGATTGCCTTAATAAGCCTCGCTCCTCTCACCTTGTTTTGAGCACGCAGCTTCGTTGTCGACTCTTGGAGCCGGACGTAGCAGGAAAGGTTGGGTTGGGGTAGGCTTCCACGCTTACTCTCTGTTTCCTACCTAATCAAACCAAGGTCGGTCGGCCGGTCGATTGGAGGTGGGACGATTGGAACAAGCGAAACATAGCAAGCTGTCTGCAGCTCATAAAACAAGCACCCTGCAGAACAACTTCATAACTTAGGTTAATTTTAATTCAATCAACTCCGACACTTGTCACCCGCTTGTTATGAACTGACTGGATATGACGATTGGATGTTGTTTGTTTTCTTTTCTCGGTTCAAGTTAATGAGAAGTTGAAACGGGGGACGTGCTAATATGAAGCAATGAGGGGACACTTGTTCGCGGGAGAGGAAAACACGTGGCAAATGTAAACAAAGGTAGTTTGCTTTTGTCGTTTTTGTATTTTATTAAGCGCTATTCCGGTTTATCAGCGTCCAGGAATCGCACCGTCGCGAGTCTCAGACCTGAACATAATTTGTTTACAACATTTAGCTGCACCCTTAAATATGCAGTGCGAAAAGGCTGCGGTAGTAGATGGTGTCTACTGAAGGAAATGTCGGCTTCGGCAATGTTGATTCTTTTTGACAACCAATTTTTATCTAATTCAGTATATTCTGCCACCAAAACATGTCACTGAATGTATGATAACATGGTTATTTAGCTTTAATTTGATTACCTTTTGAACAGTGAGCCACTCCGTTATGCCGTATTTTCGGCTATCTTTTCATTCAAAACAACAATCAATATGAAACTAGTGATTTAAACTGGTTCACTGTTGTAGAACCCCTTGGTTGGAAGCACACCTTGCAGCCTGCACCTTGCAATACATTCTTGCGCTTTTCAGTACTGGAATCTTTGTTTTGATTCGCTGGGTTATTTTAACAGAACATTATTAGGGGTGAATCATTATGCTTGGGGCTGAGCTTGGAACCAATGTGCTGGTACTTCCATGAGCCAAAAACTGTATCCATTTTTGAGAATTTGAGAGTTTTGGTGCTTTCATTTGCAAACAGTTACGGACAATTTTGTCGATTGTAATAGATAGCAAAGAGTAACTAAGTGTAAACAAACAAAAACGTCAGATTAACCTACATTAAATGGGCCAACTACATTCCAACAACATTTTTGAGAACAATAAAAGATACCTGATCCACTTCAATCAGCTTCTTCCAACAAAACGGGATTGATTATCATTGATTTGACACGGCAATGTGTGTTCAATTAAGTATCGAACATTCCTCAAATTTCCTCTCATTGAAGATTGCAGACTTTTCTGGGTTATCTGAGTGGTTATTTTCTTTTGTTTTGTTTTTCAACTGGACACCTTTCCAATAATTTTTGATTTGGCGGAATTGGGGGCAATAAGATGACTAATTTCAACAATATCCATCCCCTTGCGGTGAAAGCACTTTAGCGTTGCTCGATTATAGTGGTAGCTGACCAAATTTGGCAGATCAGGTGTTTCCATTAGGTTGTCCATTAGTACACGATCTCAGATCTTTGGTAGTACCTCGCTATATAATCTACGAGCACGTCTCTTCGCTCCTTTCCTCTGGCATAGGGCCAATGGCTGATGCTGTATCTTATTGCAACCCATCCGAAAGTTCTGAAGTTTTGGCTGATTTCAATAATTTCCCCACCTTCGTTTTGAATTCTGTTCCATCTCCGGATGACGATGAAATGTCAAACACGTTCGAAGAACCATTCGATTAACAGTTCAGCAGGAGCTCGTTCAAAATCACCAGCTAAGGAAGTGTGGTACAAAGATCGGGACTGTGTGGTACAACAAAAATAGATAGCCAACACTGCCAGTAACACCCGTTAGGTCCCTTTAATATAATCTACCTTGTACCCATACACTTGGCACAGCACTATCACAGTAGTCGTTGATTCATGACCAAGCATCTCCCCTTTTCGAACGAGGTAAGAACGTCTTAAAATATAGTGCAGCGTGTTGGGCGATTCCTCAGTTCCGGGATATTCGTATGCCCGCCACCCTTCGCAAATTTTCATCAGAAAACTGAATCATATTAAATTATTATCCTGGCCCCCTTCATTAATTTTATTTCGAAAAGAAGTTTTATGAAACGAACGTTGAAAGTCGTGAAAACCCCGAAAAAATGGCTTCCAAGCGTCGTAGCTTTAATTTCAAAATTGCGCAATAGGAAGATAGTGGACACAGCCTCTTGAGATAAATGGTAATGGTAGACTAGCGCAGCCACTGACGTGTCCCAGGATGGCCACAGTTTATATTTCTGGTTGCGGCTCCGGATGACCGCGATTGTTCCTTGAATGCGGCTCGGGATGACCGCAGGTTTGTTTTGGAAGCGGCTCGGTATGACCGCGATTGTTTCTTGATTGCTGCGCGGGATGGCCGTGATTCTGTTTTGGAAGCGACTCCGAATGACCGCTATTGATTCTTGAATGCGGCTCGGGATGACCGCAGGTTTGTTGTGGAAGCAGCTCGAGATGACCGCGAATGTTCCTTGAATGCAGCTCGGGATGACCGCAGGTTTGTTTTGGAAGCGGCTCGAGATGACCGCGAATGTTCCATGAATGAGGCTCGGGATGACCGCGATTTTGTTTTGGAAGCAGCTCCGGATTACCGCGATTGTTTCTTGAATGCGGTTCGGGATGACCGCAGGTTTGTTTTGGAAGTGGCTCGAGATGACCGCGAATGTTCCTTGAATGAGGCTCGGGATGACAGCAGGTTTGATTTGGAAGCGGCTCGGGATGACCGCGATTGTTTCTTGAATGCGGTTCGGGATGACCGCAGGTTTGTTTTGGAAATGGCTCGAGATGACCGCGAATGTTCCTTGAATGAGGCTCGGCATGACAGCAGGTTTGATTTGGAAGCGGCTCGGGATGACCGCGATTGTTTCTTGAATGCAGCTCAGGATGACTGCGATTTTGTTTTGCAAGCGGCTCGGGATCATGATTGGTTCTTGGTCCTGGCATGGGTGATCACGATTATGTTCTGGAAGCTATTCAAGAAAACCATATGCTACCGGATACAATTCTGTATCCGACAGGAGCGGACCGTTTTTTTGTGTGTGCCAGTCAACGCCTGTAAAACACCGGAAGGGAATGAAATGTTTCCGAAGGTACCGGGTGTAAAATTTGAGCGTTGACAAATCCAAACCACCGATTAGAAACGCATATTACAACGTGCCGGAGGCCTACAGAGAAAGTACCAGAATAAGACCTCAGAATATGGAAGCTCAAGGAATCATTGAACGAGTGACATTCGCCTCTGGATTAGCGATATGTCCGCGGTTGCCAAGGGCAATGACGACTTCCGCGTAGTTTTCAACATGTGATCAACGAATCAGGCAATCGAGGGTCAATATTATCAACTGCCGTTGTTGGATAAAATGAGAATCAAACTTCATAGTGCAAAGTTCTTTTTGAAGCTTGATTTGACGAACGCCTTCTACCATCTAGAGCTTCAAAGGAATCGCGTGACTTGACCACCTTTCTGTCTGAACACGGCATGTTTAGGTTCACTCGTTTGATGTTAGGGGAGAATTGCGTCCCGGAGATTTTTCAACGGGTAATGTTGCGGATCCTAGAAGGACTAGAACACATAATAGGGAACATCCATTAATCAAGTCACGCAAAACAGTGACTTTTTAGACACTAGTCTTGATTGCGTACAGTACCAAATCATCATAAGCGGTGGGCAATATGTCGGAAACAGGTGATAGAGCCGGTTGTCAAATAAAAGGAAGAATGGCAATTGTCAGAGTATGCTAGGTTGATTCAGAAGCTTATACGTGTCCATTGATTGTCTTGATGGTTTTTTAATTTTTAAACATTTTAAAGCGAAATAACTTAATCTTTGATACTCAAATGCACCTAACGACGGAAAGTGCGCTGTTTGCATTTTTTACATTCGATAAAGTAACAGGTACCGCGTAATACACGTTAAAATATTATTAACTATATTCAGGAGGATAAACTTTTTTTTCGGGATAACGTTTGCATTTAAAAAAAATGGACTTTTTTGGATGGTGATAAAAAAAAGCTTAGACAGATAATTGCTTTTGATAAATTTCCCTTCTTTTTTTTTTTAGGGTGTTTCGATCAAAATTTGGTCGACTTAAACTTGACGCATTTCCTTCCATCGTGAATTAAAAAAAAATTGTACACCCCTCATTTTGAAGATGTTTGTGTATAGCATCATGCCTCTATTTTGATTTTGAGATTAGCGCTTCAGTTATCAAAATGTAGTCGAAGGAAGAGAAGCAACGCATCAAAATTTTGCACGTTCATGACAAAAATCCAAACTACTCTCACGCCAAGTTGCCTGCTGTTTCGAGCGGAACCTCAACCTCTCCGTCCGAGATGTCGCAAAGAAGCTGGGAGTGGCGCCTTCAACCGTGGATAGAGCTAAAAACGAGCTGGACTGTCGACTAACAAGAAAGTGGTGACTCCAAATCGCGACGATAAACAAAACATGTCGGCCAAAGCACGATCGCGAAAGTTGTACACCACGATGCTGACGAAGTTTGATTGCGTGGTACAGGACGATGAAACTTACGTCAAGGCAGACTTTAAACAGCTTCCTGGACAGGAATTTTATACGTCAACCGGACGGGAAAAGGTGGCAGATATTTTCAAGCACATTAAACTGTCAAAGTTCGCGAAGAAATATCTGGTGTGGCAGGCCATCTATACCTGTGGCTTGAAGAGCAACGTTTACATTGCGACCGGAATCGTCAACCAGGAAATTGATCTGAGTGAGTGCCTACAAAAACGACTATTGCCTTTCCTGAAGCGACACAATTGTTTCGCTCTATTTTGTTTGGATTTGACATCTTGCCATTACGGAAAAAAGGCCATGGAGTGGTATGCTGTCAACAACGTTCAAGTGGTGCCCAAGGACAAGAACCCTCCCAACACGTCAGAGCTCCGCCCAATCGAACAACATTAGGCCATCGTCAAGCGGAACCTTAAGAAGATTCAAAAAGCTGTTGTGAGCGAGAAACAGTTCAAGGCAGTTCAAGTGGACAAGGAGACTGTACAAAATCTTATGGCATGTGTTAAACGAAAGACCAGGCAATTCGCATTCAGTAAAAAGGAAGCTCAGCTGAATATTTCTCCTGTACTCTGTATTAACTGAACTTGAAAAAGAAAAATAATTGGGCTTATTAATAAAAACTTTGATCGACTCACTTACATCGATTAACCAAATTTTGATTGGAACTCCCTTTATTTCATTCCCCCCCTTTTCCACAATGTCCCGCCTACCCAATCCCCCGCGGGCCGGCGCCCCCCCCTCGCCCCCCCCTCCCCCCCCCCCCAGTAGGCGACCCCCCCGCACACCCCCCCCCTCCCCCCCGCGAAAGCGCTTTTTTGACGTCACCTTCGCGCTGATTGTCAGCCACAGCAGCACCTTCTTGGGGAACTTGGTGTGTGAAATGAACTTCACCTCGGAGCTCACTTCCTTCGTGGGAGAAGTAAAATACGAAGTGCCCTGCCAGTCGTTGCCATCCAGTGTGAGATAGGTCTCGTCGTCCATCACCACCGCCACAATCGAGTTGACCATCTTATTCAGCCGCTCCCGCTGCGTCATTGCCTGCAGCTCCGAAACCAGTGGATGCGACATCCGCTTCCTGACATGTATGTTCATGTTCGCCAGGTACTTTTTCACTGTTTGGCCGGTTGAACCGACAAGCGCACGCAGCGATGTAGCCACTTTTCCCTCGCTCTTCCTCTTCAGCATCCTTTGGAGCTTCTTGTCGCTCAGGGTCGTCGGCCGTCCGGAACCGGTCTGACTTTCGATGCTCTGATTGTTGTCTAATAGTGCCAATATGTTGTAGATGCCGGAACGGGCGTATCCGGCGTCGACAAAGTGCCGCACGATGTCCGTTTTCGACACGGCGTGTTGCCGTTCTTTGAACGCGCACACTTCTGAACGGAGTTGCTTCACTGTTTTTGCCATCACGGTTAGAGTTCGACTGATAGAGCTGTCAAATTTGGTTTGATGACTCATGGGTTACTATGATTGATACTACATGGGTAGTTTTGTCAGTGCAGGTGAAGGTAAACCCATGAAAAATCGGCAATTTTTGCCTTGTTTTTAAATACAAACGTTATAAACCACTCTGACCAGTAATTTGATCTATTATAGTATATCCCGTATCGTTTGTTTAGTGCATGTCGAGTTACTTCATCACTATTGAGAAATGATGAAGTATTCGGTGTTTTTCAAATTTCTTTTTTTTTTTTTGTTGGCAATAAATCGACTGTTATTGAAAGTTTCCTATTTAAACTCTTTGAGTGAGAGCACTCTTCAAAGTCGTGACCCTTTATCAATCAAAACCAGATTCATTGCAAAGAACACAAACAATGACTCCGATACTGACCATGCATCAGAACCCTAGTCATAACCAATTCAAACTATAGAACATCAAATAGAAAATGAGAATTCACATAAATGAATACTAACCATGTTTATTTTATTCCAAGCTTCATCCTCGGTGGCTCAATCCGAATATTGTCACTTTTCACAAGACACAGAATGTTATAATGACTAAGATATGTTCCTTTGGCTACAAAAAACAAATACAGTGACGGACAATACAATAAGACCAAAGCCCGATTTTTAAACAAAATGGTCATGTTTAGAGGCTTGTCTTTCATTTTCCCGTGAGATAATTGAACTGAAATTTTGGCAATAGCCTAGAAATAACCTAAATTTTCATCTTTAATAAATTCATAATTTTTCATTCACCACTTTAGAAACTACAGACACCACCTACGACAAAACAATAAGACCTCCTTTTGATATCCATAGTTTAGGCCATGTTGATGAGTCTGAATAACAATCTATATTATACTGATATTAAAATGACCCGTGCATCAATAATCAAAATTCAGATCCTCAAATTCGAGCATCCTTTATGGAAATCAAAAAGTGGTCTTATTGTTTCGTCGTATGCGGTGCCTGTAACTTTTAAAGTGGTGAATGAAAAATGATGGATTGAATGCAGATGTGAATTTAGGCTACTTCTGGACCACAGCCGAAATTTCAGCTCAATTGGTTCTCGAGAAAATGAAAGGCAAGCCCCCTAACATGACATTTTTGTATGAAAATCAGGCTTTGGTCTTATTGTATTGTCCGTCACTGTATGTTCCCTAGTTTGAATTAATTCGGTAGATCTGATACCTCATAACGTACCACGGAACGGTGATCTAGCAGCGTTATGGGTTTTGATCGCACCATAGTTTTCCAAATGTCATGTAAATTCGATGGCAAAATGATGAGCACATATAACTGAATAAATCATATAACAATATTCATATAAACAGCTCACTTTTTACCGCAAAACAGGAAAATTGCGATTTGGTAGGTTTTGGTAGGTTAACTTATTTTACATACTGTATATATTCATACGTGAAAAAGTAAAGTAACAACATTAAAAACTTTAAATATTTCATTTGGTTCCACTCGTCCGATTTGCTCTTAATTAATTGAATACTCTAAGGAAGAGAACATCGTAGTTGCTTTTTTTACCTCAACTCTTACAAACACCCAATTTTTTGGGAGATACACGACTTTTTTTAATCATCACGTACTCTCTATGAAATTTACGCACATCCATATGCTTTTATCCTTTTTGATTTAAGATATGTAACTCAGATATACTCGCTGTTAATGTTTTCACTCTGAGTACAGCTATCTTTCCCTTTCCACCGGAAATTTTAAATTGAATTAAATTTAAATTTGCGAATAATTCCTAGACCCAGAATCGAACCCCGAATCCTCCAGCATGTTGTTGCTTTGTAGCTGCGCCTCTACCGACTGACCTGAGCAAGCACTCAACATAATTTCCGATTGCTACGTTTTTGCCAACTGTCAAACAATCAATGAAATAGAGCAAAAATAAATAAGGTTAGGATGTTTTTATTTATTCTCCCAACCGTAACCACGGAAGAAACAAAAAACACACGAATCCCATGTAATCCAATACCGCTCTTCCGGATTCTAAATTGCACTTTCACGCCATAACGCCCGGCAGCACGTGCTCCCGGGGATCTGTTTTAGTTTTGCATCGCTTCAATTCCCATAACAGAACGACGCGGATTCCGACTCCCGGAAACGTGTCGATTTTCCCGATGCTTTCTAGAAAACCAGACAGGCATCATAACAACATTGCCGTAGAAGAAAAAAAAACCCGATGGTAGTTGAGCGCGTTGGTGTGTCTGCACTGCTCTGATGATGGTAAACATAACCTACTTACTGCGGCGGTGAGACCGCCACGACACGCCGGACGCCGTCGTCGTTGCCGGCAACTACGATGCATATTTTAGTACGCTATTGGGTGCAGTATGCGTTTAAGAGAATTTTCTAAACGATTTCTCGGAGGAACCGTAACACCGATGTAAGTACTCATAAGGTGAAACTAAAGGCGAAAGTAAATTTGAAAATAAATTATTTATGAAGCGCATAGAGTGCAGCCGCTCTAACGTGCTACACGTGTTATATTGGAGCAAATGCTGCTAAGCTACCATAACAAGCAGTAGCAGTGCCAGCAGGTCGTCTCGGATCAGGTGTGGAAAGAGGTAAGCACGGCTAGGTGAGCGAACTTTGAAACACACACTCTGGAACTGGTAGTTAATCATGGCAAGCTTGGCGACAGTCGTAAACACCATTCCATCTTTCATGGTTAGCGGGATCAACGGCGAGATTTATACGGTGAATCTGGCGGGGGCTAAACGAAAGAAAGGTCCAAATGATGGTCGGCTCCTAAGCGCTGATTTAGATATCGGTATTTGCCTTATCGGAAATTTTAATTTCAAATGATCGAAGCTCCATTCGATGGCGCTATGTCTTCAGTTCAAACATTGGACGCTCGTGCCCATGTAACGTGCTAGAGCTGCTACTGGGCTTTATAAAAAACTTCCTCAAACACACTTTGTTGTCGTCTTCATCGTCGTCAACGTCAGCAACGCCTTCTATGCTTACACACATGGTCTGCTTAGATCCATTCTCTTTCACCCTGCCCCCTATCACTTTATCCATAATCTACAGTTTATTTTTAACTAATTTAAATTTTTATTTGTTCATTTCCCGTGTTTATCCTCGACTCGGTTGAAGGAGAAATGCCAGTGCTTCAATGCAACCTAGAGCAAAAATCGGCTTCCAACATGTGCATTTTAAAGAGGCTTCAACATACCTACCCGACCTGCTTTTGTACTCTCTTAACATGGCAATCACCGTAGCTAGTTGCCTCCGAAAATGCTGTTGGCTCTTGGCATTCCCTGACTACGATGATGAGATGATGATGATGATGATGATGATGACTTTTACAGACTGATGGATGGACAACTGACAAACTGCTGATTTTACGATGTTGTGCTGGCAAAATACATGGCTTTAATGACAAAGTACCATCCATCTTTTTTTCCGCTCCTGGTTGATGGTTTAGAATTTACGACTCGGTAGTAAATGTCATTCTCGCGGCAAATGACGACAGCGGTGGAAGCAGCGGGCGAAGGTCGCGTACAAATGAAGAGATCCGGTTAGGGCACTGCATTTCACGGTGCAAATCAGCTGTTTCGACCCATTTGAATTATGTTATTAAAGGATGCGGCGACATGCACACTGCTTCTAGGCTTATTAAGCTTCTGCAGCAAAGCTTTTGGCGACCTTCGACTTTAAATAAAGGGTATTCCGATCAAAGTTTGGTCAAACAGTAATGTGTGTGAGCCGATCAAAGTTTTTATTAATAACTCAAATTTTTTTTTTCAAGTTTAGTTAATACAGAATACAGGAGAAATATTCAGCTAAG
>JAHHFK020005573.1:0-72645 GCA_024533555.2 Aedes koreicus | reverse complement strand
CCATCAGCCTTCTCTCAGGAGTATCGAAATTGTTTGAGAAAGCGATCCACCGTCGACTTCTCTCGTCTGCCGACGAGCTCAACATCATGCTCGACGAGCAGTTCGGATTCCGACGTGGTCGCTCAACAGTGCACCAACTTAACCGAGTAACCAACATCCTCAAGCGGAACAAGTCTGTTGCGAAATCATCTGCCATGTCACTTCTCGATATCGAGAAGGCCTTCGATAACGTGTGGCACGATGGCCTAGTGTATAAGCTAAAAAGATACAATCTTCCTATCTTCCTGGTGAAGATAATTAAAAATTATTTGTCGGACAGGACATTCCGTGTTTCGCTGCACGGTGCAGTTTCCGATGCGCACGAAATCTCCGCTGGTGTTCCGCAGGGAAGTATACTAGGTCCACTTCTGTTCAACCTATTCACCTCGGACATACCACCGCTCCCTGAAAACGGATCTCTGTCGTTGTTCGCCGATGATACCGCAGTCGTCCACAATGGTAGGGTAACAAGAGCGCTTACAGCGAAACTGCAGCGAAGCCTGAATGTTCTGTCAGAATACTTCACCGAATGGAAGATCTGTATCAACGCGGCGAAGACCCAGGTCATCCTCTTCCCACACTCCAACTCTCCCAAACTTGTTCCGCCTGAGGATTGTAAAATTAGCCTAAACAACACAACGGTGGAATGGGCCAAATCAGCTGTTTACCTTGGTGTTACCATAGACAGCAAGCTTATTTTCAGGGAGCAGGTTGACAAAACTGCCACAAAGTGTAACGTTCTGTTGAAGCTACTGTACCCATTGATCAACAGAAGGTCTACATTATCCCTGAAGAACAAGCTTGCTGTCTACAAGCAAATCATACTTCCAGTCATCGAGTACGGCATGCCAATCTGGGAGGGTTGTGCAAAAACACATCACCTGAAGCTTCAGCGTGTGCAAAATAAGTTCCTCAGGATGATCCTGAACACCCCTCCGAGGACAAGAACATCTGAGGTCCACCGTCTGGCCGAGATAAAAATGCTCGACGATCGCTTTAGTGAGTCTATCAATCGGTACAGGGTACGCTGCCTGACATCGGATCACCAGATCATCCGGAATCTGGTTCCCCACCCTTAGGATTTTCAAATTGTAGCTATAGTTTTAGTTTATGTAGGTTATCAAATTTTAAACAAACAATGCCCCAAGGGCTGATCTGAAAATTGATTTAAAACATAAAACACACAAAACACACTAAACACATAAAACACACTAAACTAAGCTGAAGAGCCCATTGGGCTGAAACACTTAAAAATTGTAAAACGGTATATAAGACAAAGAAATGCAAAATAAACAAGAATTTTACTACTATATTATAATTTTTTTTTTAACCCACAAACAAAAAAAAAATAAAAACAAACTAAATCCGAATTCCACTTCCCAATTCCCCCTACCAATTATAAAAAAAAATATGTGTTTGGAGAAAAAAGAACATTAATATGACAATAATGCTAATAGTGAAAAAACAAACAAAAAGAAAATAATTTCCCATCCGGTGGTGATAAAAAACCCAAAAGAAACACCTTCCTTTACCCCACACAACACATAAAAAAAAACAACAAAATTTAGGGGAGGGAAAACCCCCCACTAGACACATATGTGTGGAACAAACCCAAAAAAGTCCCACCCCAGGAGAACCCTTTCCAAAATTAACAAAAAAAAAAAAAAAAAAAATGAACCTACATGGGGAAAACTATTTGCAAGGACTTTAAAACTAGGAACACTACAATTATCTCATTACATAAATATCCCAAATTTAATTTCTAATGTACGGGGGTTAGTAGTGGACCATCATTATTCTTTTTCCTGCAAATACATAGGGAAAAAATCTTACCTACCAATCACGCATGCCCTTTCGAATTAAACGACTCAAACGTTTTTTATGATATCATGTACATTTTATGAGCAATGAGTATCCTATTGCAGTACTTTATTATTTAACTTTTTTACTTGCAAGATATGATTTTAAACTACATGTATAAATAATATCTTTTACAAACTTTCATTCCAAACAGACAATCCCTTTACTAATACATCTTTGTACCCTTTAAAGCATTTTCCTATCTGGTACCAGATGGATTCTGGATATTCTTGTACTGCTTGGTATTGCTTGTCGACTTCAACTTCATTCACGGCTCCTACTTGCATACTTTGGAAAGAATCATTGAAAACTTTCATTTTCTTACAGCAAATCAGTCCTTCATTACATCCTCCTCGCACTGAAACATCTATAACATATTTTTGGCAGCTAGCAGGCAATTGATAATTCTCGATTGGCATGTATTCAATAGCTCCACTGGACATCCATGATTGTCCCGTACCGTGTATAGGTGCTAGTTCCAGTAGCACAAAGGCATTTGTAGGCCCAATAAACTTTCCCGATGAACAAAGTTCTTCTGAAAGGATAAGCTGCTTTTTTATTTGTTTCAAAACAGACTCTAATCCTTGTCGATGGTGCTGAGCATAGTGATTCTCGTCCGCCATGGGAAGATTGATAATAATTGCTTCCTTAGCAGTATACACCGTAGATCCAAACAAAATCATTGCTTTAATTTTCCGTTTACTACTCTCAACAATAACTGAAAGGTCCTGCAACATAAAAATTAGGGAATATAACCACAACATTAAAAGAATTTTTATCATCACTGACCGTGAAAAGTGTTTCTAATTCATCCAAAGATTTGATGGCGAGTTTACGCTGTTTGGATAACTGATATTTTACCCATTTGGATTCCTCTGTTTGACCTTTTTCTTTCATCTGGTTCACTCGCGCTAGAAACATCTGATAATAAAATGGAATTTGGCTCCGCTGGAATAATAGCGTCTGTATGATTGTTTGCAACATTTCCGAGCACGACTCGCTGGTAATGATATCCATGTTAATCTCTACATCTAGCACCGTTGCAGTTTTAGTGTCCATATTGCAAGCATTCAACAATAGTTGGCTTTACC
The DNA here is from genome assembly GCA_024533555.2 of Aedes koreicus. NCBI lineage: Eukaryota > Metazoa > Arthropoda > Insecta > Diptera > Culicidae > Aedes > Aedes koreicus. The sequence continues at coordinate 69,655 of JAHHFK020005573.1, read as the reverse complement.
CTTGTTCTTGTAAAGGCTCTTACACCAGGATTATGTCTGAACGAATAACCGCAAATATTTCAAATTCACACAATTTCTATAACGTTTTTGAAGATTGGTTGAAACCAGTTGCAGCCTGTGATACCCGAAATTATTGTTAGTGTAAACCTTAAGCCTATACAGATTACAAATAAAAACATACTTACTGACGTTCAACAGACAACATGCCGATCCAATCTTGATAACCAATCCGAACTGAAACAAAAACAAAAACGGTATTAATAGGCCTGTTCCGTAGGTTCTCGTCCCGTCTGATTTTGCTTTTCTTTGATGAAGCTTTTGCACGTTCAAAGCAAATAACCAAATGTAGATCTTAGCTTTACCCAATTGGGACGTCAAGCACTGAATGCTTGACTGAATGTGAGTGAGGTTGATTTTGGTTTACAACACGGATGGCAGTTGCTAAACGGGGATGATGAATCGAATTTTCACAAAAACAGTCGATTAAGCTATAGAATCCAAAATATGGTTCCAGATATAATCTCGACAAAGATTTTTCATTAGGGCCTAACTGACAAACGTAAACAATGGCTTTTCCCGCGAATTTCTCGTCATTGAAAATTCGCCTAATCAATCCACCACGGACATTTCGAAGAGCTCTCCTATCCGATAGAATTGGAGGCTTACATGGATAGCCTCTGTGCCACGAGAAATTGACGGAAGAAGCTATTGTTTACGTTTGTCAGTTAGGCCCTAACAAAAAATCTTTGTCGATCTATGGTCATTATCCTATACGATTTGTATAAATAATGAAAATGTTGTTTGTACACTGATAGGCAAAATAAAGAGCCCACCTCTTCGTTTTTTCAATTTCTCTCATTTACTTGGTTCAAATTAAAGTAAACACACTGTATTTTTTTTTTATAATCTCATTTTTTATATTCTTTTTAAGTTTCACTTATGGAATCTCTGAAAAAAAGGAGTTTTACTTAAAGAAAAAAAAATCAATTTGTGTTGAAAAAAAAACAGTGACAAAATAAAGTGCCCACTTCAAAAATCGATATGTTTTCGATAAGTTTCCATTGGAAGACCCCTCGATTGTTTATGTTTTGATATTTTTTTTAAGAAAATCGTAACGATATGTGATGATGGGTGAGGGGGGAATTGAATGTTTGTGACGTCACTTGTATTTTCTTTTTAAACTAACTTCTAAACATATAAAAAGGAAAAGATAATTGTTTTGATCACTCCAACATACAAGGCCTACTAGATTGCCTAAAGTTTCTGCCAAGTAATACGAACGTTGTTGAACAAATTTTGTTCGGTTGTGGAAGAACGGTTTTTGTTTTGGTTTGTGGCTATTTCGTTTTCATTCCTATTTTCTCTTGTTCCCATCTCCCATCATAATTACCCAAGTAACCACGAGGCTATAATAGCTTGCATATATAGGGCATATGCATTACGTCTAGTGCATCATTGAAGTTGGATTAAAGCTGAAAAGGGCCCCACTAAGATCGAACTAATGCAATATCTTTTGTAATGCCATAAGACATTGCTAAAGTAGCATTATTGCATTGGTAATGTATCATTGCATTGGTAATGCATCATTATATTCTTAAAGCTAATCTAACGCTGCATTCCTTGACAAATGTTGAATTGATGCGATCCCGCATTAATGATGTTGATTTTGTGTTGAATAAGAGCAATGATATTAAGTGTTGGGTTACCACCCAACGACGAATGAGTGCGCTTACTGTAGTGCGCACACTACTTTCACTCGATAGTTGTTGCACCTCTTATCTCTTGGCATTGACAACGGAAGTGTGACAACTGTCATCGACGTCATCTATCGTCATCAGTAAAGCAACCGCGATCTTGCACGCAACAGTCCTGTTTCACTCAGTATTCATTTCAATTTGTATTTTTGGCTAGAAATAAAGTATTTAATTGTTTGTTTAAAACGTAACAAAGTGGCGACGAGTCCGGTGAAACGCGTGTCGGTGGATAAAATACTGAAAATATCGCGACACGTTGAAACCGCGTGTGTCAAACAATCTAAAGATGTCGAATCCGCCATCGCAGCAGAACCACGATCAGCCCTTCAAGGAGACAATTCTCAAGATCCTCAACAATCAGAATGTGCTGATGACACGCCTTTCAGAACAAGTGTCGGCTATCCAGGGAAGCGTGCACAATACAAAGCGACCGGTATCGTACGGAATGGAAGCGGTCGTCGAAGACGAACTGAAGCTCCTGGAAGACCTGGGTATTATCACACCGGTTACGCATGCAGATTGGGCAGCACCGATTGTAGTAGTACGTAAGCCGGACCGATCCGTCCGCATAGGTGCCGACTTCTCCACCGGGTTGAACAGCGTACTGGAGTCGCACAACTATCCTCTACCACTTCCGGAGGACATTTTCAATCGAATGGCAAACTGCACCGTGTTTAGCCATATCGATCTATCCAACGCTTACCTAAAAGTCCCAGTTGACAAGGAAAGTCGCAAGTTGATCAACATCAACACACACAAGGGACTGTACCAATTCAACCGACTTTCACCCGGATTCAAGAGCGCGCCGGGAGCGTTCCAACAAATCATGGACACGATGCTGGCCGGAATCGAATGTACGTCACCGTACCTCGATGACATCCTGGTCGGTGGTCGAAATATGGAGGAACACAGACGGAATCTTCATCTAGTTTTGCAGCGCATCCAGGAGTATGGATTTACGTTGAAGTTCGAGAAGTGCCGATTCTTCATGCGTCAGGTAAAGTACCTGGGTCTACTTCTGGATTCCGAGGGCATCCGCCCCGATCCGGATAAGGTGAAAGTGATAGTCAACATGCCCCCGCCACATGACGTCCCAACACTGAGATCATATTTAGGTGCAATTAATTATTATGGCAAATACATCCGGGATATGCGAAAACTTCGCCAGCCGCTAGACGATCTCCTCAAGGAGGGAGCTAGCCTTCAATGGACAGATACGTGTCAACGCTCTTTAGATCGGTTCAAGGACGTCTTGCAGTCACCCCTCTTGCTGACTCACTATAATCCTCGCCTTACGATGGTGGTGTCAGCGGACGCATCGAATGTGGGCATCGGCGCTCGCATTGCTCATCGGTTCCCAGATGGATCGGAAAAGGCAGTATACCATGCATCCCGAAGCTTGACCCCAGCGGAATCCCGCTACAGTCAGATCGAGAAAGAGGCATTGGGCCTCGTATAAGCCGTTACTAAGTTTCATAGAATGATCTACGGCAGACAGTTCATCCTGCAGACGGACCACAAGCCCCTTTTGGCTATTTTCGGGTCAAAACGAGGGATTCCATCGTACACCGCAAACCGCCTGCAGAGGTGGGCACTCACCATGCTACTCTATGATTTCCAAATCGAGTATGTATCCACGGATCACTTCGGACACGCAGACATACTATCCCGTCTGATCAACAGCCACATTAAGCCAGATGAGGACTACGTAATAGCGTCGCTCGAGGTGGAACAGGTGATCTGCAACATCGTCAGCCAATCCATTGAATATCGCCCAGTGTCATACAAAATGATAGCAGCCGAGACTAAACGAGACGAGACGCTGCAGCAAGTCCTCAAATATGTCATAAACGGTTGGCCTAGCGACAAGAAAACCATCTCTGGAGGGCCAGAGGTTCAGCAGTTCTTCGCACGCCGAGAATCCTTGTATGCAGCGCAAAAAGTTCTAATGTACGGAGAGCGGATTGTGGTACCGAGGAAGCTTCAAGAAAGGGACCGCAGCAACTTCACAAAGGGCACCCGGGTGTCGAGCGCATGCGGTCACTAGCAAGAAACTACGTCTATTGGCCGAACATCGACGAACACGTCACCGCCCTGGTCCTATCCTGTTCGGAATGTGCCTCCGTCGCGAAGACTGATACCAAGACGAAGCTAGAGTCGTGGCCCATCCCCGAAAAACCATGGCAAAGAGTCCACGTAGATTTTGCGGGCCGATCAATGGAACATACTATCTCCTGTTAGTGGATTCTCTGTCCAAGTGGCCCGAGGTAGTACCTACTAAGCGAATCACGACGTCAGCTACCATCGACATCCTACGCCAGATTTTCAGCCGATTTGGTATGCCGGAAGTACTTGTATCCGACAACGGAACACAGCTAACGAGTGACACATTCGAGCGATTCTGCGAGCTCAAAACTGCACCCTTTCACCCACAAAGCAATGGGCAGGTGGAAAGGTTCGTAGATACCTTTAAAAGGACCATTAAGAAAATTCAGGCCGGAGGGGAAACGTTAGACGAAGCATTAGACACTTTCTTGCTCTGCTACAGATCAACACCATGTCGCAGTGTCCCAGAAGGTAAAGCCCCCGCTGAAGTGCTGCTGGGAAGACCGTTGCGGACATCACTTGAACTAATCCGCCCATCAAGCAATTTTCGCAAGAACACCAATCTCAAGCAAAACCAACAGTTCGACAAGAAACACGGAGCCAAGCAGAAGTCACTCGAAGTTCAGGACCAAGTGTACGCCCAAGTGCACCAAGGCAATGATTGGACATGGGTGCCTGGAGTTGTCGTGGAAAGAGTGGGTCAAGTAATGTACAACGTTTGGCTTCCGGAACGTCAACGATTAATTCGCAGCCACAGCAACCAACTGCGGGAACGCTATGGAAGCGGAGCGCCAAAGGCAACTAAAATAGATCGGTCCATCCCTCTCGATATTCTGCTAGGCACCTGGGGATTGAATTCATCGAATCCAAATGCGGTTCCAGAGGAAGAGTTCTTGCGAGGGCTAATGGAACCAGAAATTCAACCGCGTCGAGTGCGTAAGCCCAACAGACAACCTGATCCTGAAGAGTTGATACAGCGTCGGTCGACGCGGCAACGTCGTGTTCCTGCCCGATATGAACCCTACCAGGTATACTAAAAGGGGAGGTGTTGTGTTACCACCCAACGACGAATGAGTACGCTTAGTGTAGTGCGCACACTACTTTCACTCGATAGTTGTTGCACCTCTTATCTCTTGGCATTGACAACGGAAGTGTGACAACTGTCATCGACGTCATCTATCGTCATCAGTAAAGCAACCGCAATCTTGCAAGCAACAGTCCTGTTTCACTCAGTATTCATTTTAATTTGTATTTTTGGCTAGAAATAAAGTATTTAATTGTTTGTTTAAACGTAACATAAAGCTTGTGAACTACCCAAGTAGTTCGACATCCCAAGAAACCACAAGCATTATATTATTGCTCTTATTCAACACAAAATCAACATCATTAATGCGGGATCGCATCAATTCAACAGTTGTCAAGGAATGAAGCGTTAGATTAGCTTTAAGAATATAATGATGCATTACCAATGCAATGATACATTACCAATGCAATAATGCTACTTTAGCAATGTCTTATGGCATTACAAAAGATATTGCATTAGTTCGATCGTAGTGGGGCCCTTTTCAGCTTTAATCCAACTTCAATGATGCACTAGACGTAATGCATATGCCCTATATATGCAAGCTATTATAGCCTCGTGGTTACTTGGGATCAATCTGTCTTTGCATTCCTTTTCCCTTGCCCCTGAATCACACTGCGCGTTGATTCGCTTCCCCGCAACACGTGTTTGTATACGTGTCACAACCTTGTGAATTATACGCAATCACTGCTATTTGAGAATGCGACAATGTTACTATGTGCGCTAGGGTAGAAGCACCGAAATTGAACATTATTATACCTAAGCTAGCTAAAATTAGAACGATTGAAGTTTTTTTTTTTTAATCAGTTCGTTTATTTGTTAGGCTCAGGCGTGTGTAACACTTTACGGAGCCGATCTTCAATATTGTTATTTACAATGTATAATTTTTCAATTTTAGTAAAGTGGGGTGCCAATTACTCGTGGCTAGCTCGAGGTTAATGGGTCACATTATCGTTTGAAAGGGGCTAGGTAGGTAACTTATAGAAGGTATTATTTGCTGCTCATGGTTGCGACATCTACCAAATCCACGGTCCCTGTAGTCCCTTTCAGGAACTAAGCCGCAGGTGGGTGACCACTGCTTACTGTGCAGGTACAAGTAGTACGGAAACAAAAGGATAGTATAACTGGGACACAATGGCAAGGAATTTACTAGACTGGATGGGAGGGGGTGATGACATTACACTCTTAGATCAGACAAACAAAGGAATTCGTAAATCGCTTGTATGTAGGGAAGATCACGCATTCCCAAAACATCTCTTACCTCGCGGGTAGGTTGTCTACCTCGGGCCACTAGGGTATCCAATAGTCGTGCTCTGGAGGCATCATTACCCGGGCAATGCCAAACTGCGTGATCTATGTCATCATAACCGGTTCCGCACCTACATATGTTGCTATCGACGAGATTAATTCTGTAGAGATGTGCGTCTAGCGAGTAGTGGTTGGACATAAGTCTTGATATCACACGAATGAATCCCCGACTTACATCCAGACCTTTGAACCACGATCTCGACGAAACATTTGGAATAATGAAATGTAACCACCGCCCAAGAGAATTACTTGTCCAAGCGTTTTGCCAACTTTGAAGAGAACTCTGACGTACTAATGGAAAAAAATTCATCGTGTGAAATTCTTCTTTCAAAAATCTCGCCTTCTTTTGCGCCCACCTTTACTAGAGAGTCCGCCTTCTCATTGCCTGGAATTGAGCAATGTGAGGGGACCCATGCAAAGGTAATTCTAAATGATCTTTCGACCAACGCACACATCATCTCCCTTATTTTTGAAAGAAAGTAAGATGAGTGCTTAACTGTTTTCATCGACTGGAGGGCCTCAATAGAACTGAGACTATCCGAGAAGATGAAATAATGGTCTATGGGCATGTCGGAAATTATCCCCAATGCGAATAATATAATATTGATTGCTGCCAGCTCAGCAACATATACGGAACAAGGTTCGTGAAGTTTCCGGAAGTAGATGAGTATTCATTATAAACACCGAAACCAGTGGATCCATCAATGCGTGACCCATCAGTGAAAATTCTTCTATTGCAATTGACATGTTGGTACTTTTTAAAAAAAATATGGGGAATTAAAATAAGTCGAAGTTGATCTGGAACTCCTTGAATAGCCTGTTTCATGGAGAGATCATAGTCAATGGAGGAACTGTGACAAGGGAAGCGTACACTAGGAGAATTATAGCACGGAAGACTAATATCGGATGACATATAGTTATTATAGATTCGTAAGAATCTAGACTGGGTACTCAATTCGAGCATTTCTTCGAAGTTTTCAATCACAAGGTTGTTACTGATTCCACACTTGATCAGTGACCCCCCAGAGGCGCTCCCGTGGGGGTTTTTCTCCCCCCCCACCCCCCCCCCCCCCCCTAATACTCATAAACCGCACACAACAGGCACCAAAACAAAACAAAAAAAAAAAAAACTATCAAATTTGAGGGGGTGGTTCTTCCCCCCGGGGAGTATAAAAATATTTAAAAAAAATTATATTTTTATATTTATTTTTTTTTTTTTTTAAAAAAATAGTTTTTATAAAAAAAATATATAACAAAAAATTTTACACACCCCCCCCCACCCTCCTTTCTCGGTTTTTTTTAAACGGACAGAAGAAGATACTCGGCCCACAATTTGGAAGTACAGTCTGGTTGCAAGTTTGCCTTGTTGGGGATTTGAAATATTTCTCCAAAACACAATTCAAAAAGCACAGATAATCTCCTCCAATGAAGATTACTCGCTAATCAATTCAACAAACATATTTTATCAACATTTACAGGAACATCCCTTCGGCTTGCAAAATGGTGAGTAGACACCTGGGATGGAGCGTGCGTCCACGCAACATAGCTATGGTCCTCACAAGTTCCTACCTCATGCTTCCACGGGTCAAGAGATGACAAAGACCGCCAGCTAAGGGTTGCGTACTTAGCTGGTAGTGCAGCCTGGGCACTGTTGTCCTTCTGACTTCAGCTAGATTGAGGAGGTGCGTGCCGAGCGTCTGTCCACCAAGGAGGTGCGGCTCAAACAGCGTCTGTCCTGGCATCCAGCGGCTGAGTAAGAAACGCTGTATCGCGTCAACTATACATTAGGTGGCAGCCGCACCAAGGCGATGTAGGCAGCGTGACCCGGTAAAGTAGCATGCTGAAATCTTACCCTACCACGGAAAATGGAAGTATTCTTTATACGGTATATAATTTCAGATCATCCATGGAATTCCCAAGTGTTGTATAATAATTTTGAATTGTTTTCTTCCCCCGTGGCTATGATAATGCAAGCCCTTCTACAATTGCAGCAGTATCAGTAGACATGCAGACATTACAAATATAATTGTTATTATCATTTTATATTATAACATCCCTTCACAATATTATTCAATGCTATTTTCAGCTTCGTATTTGCATCGTTGTAAGTTTTGACCCACCTAACTCACGTTGTGTATTTGAAAAGATAGGATGGATTTTAAATTTTTTTTAGAGAGAGGATTATATACGACAAATTCTACAAAAAAAAAAAAAAATTCGTCGTCCAAATTAGTTAATTCAAAAACTAACATTGTTTATGAGCCTACCTTTTGTATTTTACAGACATAAAGAATCATTTATGGGACCAGTAGGAAAAAAAGAGTTATCGAAGAATTTCCTGTCATTCATTTTTAATTTTTTTTTTGTTTTGTATTTATTGAGTTTCCGTTTTTGGGCAGTAATCATACTCATATGAAATTTATTTGCCTAAATTTCCTTTGCTATTTTGCTAGGATGCCAGGTGATCAACTTTATTTCATTATATCACGTTGGAATTTTCGCTATTTTAGAGTTTCAATCATCTAAAATCGCAGCGGAAGAGGCAAATAGCGGCATTTCATTATTATATGTACATTATGTAGTATTTCTTTACAACATCGTATTATTTCCATCATATCATGACCTTCACATTTTCATGCAATAAACCTGATTTAGGCGGTATCTGGCTTAAACACGAAACATACATTCAATTTATGACATCTAGCATTCCTTATATGTCCAGTATATAACGCCGAAAATTACAGCTGTGGTAGGCTTTTGAAAATCTGTGGTAGGCTTTTGCACTTATTGCTGAATGTATTTTTCATTTCCGGTTTGCAAATGACTTTTTACCAATTCTTAGCTGATCTGATTCATGCAGCGCTGTGTGCCATTTGGCTAGTGTTTGATTTTACATTTCAACCTTTGTCATTATTTGATCATAACTCACAATATCATTATATTTGGTAATATTGTTTTATTGATTTAACTTCAAAGATGATTAAAACATTACTTATTGTTTTATGCCCATTTATCTTTAACTCCCTTCCTCTTAAATCTTTCCACTCCTAACTCGGTAGCAATAACTATTAGGTCAGCAAAAATAAAAGCGGATTGGTATTATAAAATCAGCATCAAGTAGCAAATAGTGACCATGGCAACAGTAAATTAAAATGTATAAATGTTAGTTTTGTAAAATTTCAATAGGTTCAATAAACTTTTTCAGGATACTTCAAATCAAAATTTTGGTGATAACTGCTATCGCTGAAAACGAACGAAAAAGTGCTTAAACGCGAACCACAGAACTCTACACTTTAACATTTTACAACATTTCTTGCATTTCAGGATCAACCGAATGAAGATCATATATTATAGATACGAATGCTTGTAGTATTTTTCATTCACATAAATATATACACCATTATATAAATATTTCATGGGAATGGGAGGGACCATCAGGGCACCCGATTGAAGCACTCTGGATGGGGAGAGTGGGAATGCCAACTCCCCATTGCTAACAGTTTGTGAATAGAGGGCGGGCTCTTCTCCCCGCCCATTGGGGCATCCTCATGTTAGATAGCTTGCTCTTTTGACCAATTCCTTCACACAACCCACCCATATATTTTTAAAAAAAAAAAGAAAAGAGAGAAAAAAAAAAAAAAAACACAAAATTCCTAGCACCCCCCACAAACAAACAACACACACACATAAAAAAAAAATATATTTTTTTTTTGTGGCCCGCCTATGTATGAAAATAGCAAAAGGTTACAAAAAAATAAAATTTTATTATTATTCCCCCTCTTTGTTTACAAAATGACATACGTCTGTTTGAAAAAGTACCCGAGAATTGTTCAATCTTGTTGTTGGAAGGAGATTCTTTATATCCCTGTGGATACGTATAAGTGATGTTGCATATCGATCCACCCAACCCCTTTTTGGCCCTTCATACAACGGCATGATTAGGATAATCAGTGGTTATTAAAGCTTGATCAAGTCTAACAGAGAGGAGAGCCCATTGCTGTCGGACTTAGTTTCCATGCTACAATGGGTGGTAGTACATATCATACATCATACATTTATTTTATTCCCTATCTTACCAATTTCCCTTCTCAATTATGTCTCCCCATGTCCCGGGGGTACGCCTTTGTGCTCCCCTTGAGAATTTCCAAGTATGTCTTTCACCGGCTGTGCAACATGTGGCCGAGCATTGTCATGTTGCAAAATGACTTTGTTGTGTTTTTTAGCGTATTGAGGCCGATTTTCACGCAATGCACGGCTCAAACGCATCAGTTGTCGCCGGTAGACTTCGCCCGTGATGGTTTCTTCACTTGCGTTGCAACAGCTCATAGTAGACCACACCCAGCTGGTCCCACTCAAATACACAGCATGATTTTCTGGCCATGAATATTGGGATTGGCCGTCGATGTTGTGGCATGACCGGGGTATCCATACGTTGCCTTACGTTTTGGATTGTCGTAATGGATCCACTTTTCGTCACCAGTCACAATTCGATCCAAAAAAACCCTTCCGTATGTGCCGTTTAAGCAGCTCTTCGCATGTGAAAAAACGGCGCTCAACGTCTCTCGGCCGCAATTCGTATGGCACCCAATGACCGACCTTTCGAATCATTCCCAATGCTTTCAAACGCTTACTAATGGCTGGTTGGTTAATTCCTCCCCCTCCTACCCCCCCTCTTTTCCCACCTTCTCACTCCCACTAATTTCTGCATTAAAATAATTATTGAAAAAAAAAAAAAATAAATTTTTTTCAATTTCCAAAATTTTTATAAAAACCCAAAATATTTAAAATTCCTGGTAAACCACTACTGTGCAGACTATCTGCCAGTATATCTATGGAAACTGAATCAAATGCGCCCTTAATATCCAGAAATACTGAAGCCAATTGCTCCTTGTGTGCAAAGGCCAGTTGTATATCAGATGAAAGCAACGCTAAACAATCGTTTGTTCCTTTGCTCTTTCGGAAACCAAATTGCGTATATGATAGTAGGTTGTTTGATTCAACCCAACGGTCAAGTCTTGATAGGATCATTTTTTCTAACAATTTCCTTAAACATGATAGCATAGAGATCGGACGGTAAGAATTGTAATCAGACGCTGGTTTCCCAGGCTTTTGAATAGCTATTACTTTAACCTGCCTCCATGCGGGTGGAACTATATTTAATTCCATGAGAGTGTTATACAGGTTAAGTAATCGTCTTTTAGCGATATCGGGGAGATTTTTTAGAAGGTTGTATTTAATCATATCGCTTCCCGGAGCAGAGTTATTCGATGAAAGAAGTGCCATTGAAAATTCCAACATTGTGAATGGTTCGTCCAGAGAACCGTTATTTCGGGTAGTATCCCGTAAATTCGGTTGTGTTGGGACAGAGTCTGGACAAACCTTTTTAGCGAAGTCGAATATCCACTGCATGGAGTATTCTTCACTCTCATTGGAGGATAAGCGGTTTCGCATATAACGAGCCTTTCTCCAAAGCGTTGTCATCGAGGTCTCCCTAGACAGTCCCTCTACAAACGAACGCGAGTAATTGCGTTTCTTTGCTTTGAGTAAGTTTTTAAGCTTTAAGCTTTAAGCTTGAGGTACTTATCAAAAAGCTCACATGTTTCATGTCTACGATAATCTTTAAACGCATCGGATTTCTCAAGATACAACTTAGTGCATTCGTCATCCCACCCAGGGGTGGCGGGTCTTCTTTTGAGGGATGCACTTGGAACACGTCGTTTCTGAGCTTCTAATGCACTTTTGTATATCAGTTCGGAAAGGAAACGATACTCTTCTAATGGTGAAAGAGGATCGGTAGAATCAATACCAAGGGTTACCGCCGATGCAAAATGTTGCCAATCGATATGCCTCGTGAGGTCATAAGGAACATAGATTGACTGGTCTGTTTTTTGAAAACTATTTGTGATTGAGATAATAATTGGTAAGTGATCACTACCATGGGGATCATTGATTACCTTCCACAGACAATCTAATGATAGTGAAGTAGAGCACAAAGATATGTCAAGTCGACTCTCCCTGGCAGGAGGTTTTGCTATTCGTGTCGCTTCCCCTTGAACACTGGTCAAGTTGAAATCGTCGCATAGGTCATAGAAAATACCCGCTCTGTTGTCATCGTAATGTTCGCCCCAAGCAGTACCGTGGGAGTTCAGATCGCCCAGAATAAGAACTGGTGATGGAAGTAATGTAATTGAACTCCAAAGTTGACGGCGGTTTATTGATGCCCTCGTAGGGACATAGACGGAAGCTATGCAAAGATCTTTATTCTTTACATTTATTTGGCAAGCGACGATTTCAATGCCTGAGATTATTGGGAGTGAGATTTTATAGAAGGGGTAGAACTTTTTGATCCCCAAAAGTACGCCACCATATAAATCATCTCGGTCAGGCGAATAATGTTAAAATCGTGGAAGTTTAATTCATCTTCGGATGAAAGCCATGTTTCACAGAGAGCAAATATATCACAATCAGAATTGTGAATCAAATACTTGAACGAGTCTAATTTAGGTATTAGACTACGACAGTTCCATTGTAATACGGTGATCATATCATGATCCTCACTCGACGAATTATTCATCGAAAGATATGAATTCACCAATGAGGGGCCATGATACAGTCAATTGCTTGAAGTAGTTTCCAACTATAGGAATAAGCAGGTCAATAATTCCTCGGAGCGGTGAAGCATCCGAAAGGCCAAGAGCATTTAAAATGTTATCCACAATGTCCCCTAAAATTAATCTTACCTCGCTTGGACGGGATATTCTTAGAATTGCGAGAAGACGTAGTTTTTGGTTTTGGCAACCTCATACGGTTACTGTTATTAGGTAGCGGCGGATTGGCATAACTTCAGCTAGGAACGGATGCATCAGCTATTATCGGTTTATTCGGTTTTTTGAATTGACCCCCGCTACCTCCAATTTTTTGCAAGCTTTTGAGATTAGATTTTATTTGTTTCCGGCGCACACCCGGAGAACTAGTAGGCTTTCTTTTACCGGGGGTGTGTACCTCCGGAAATCCACTCTCATCGTCTACGTCAGAATCCTGTTCATCGGAAGACAAAATCAAAAAAGGATTTTCATTTTGAGCGGCTGATACAGACGATGCAGATGCTCCGTTTTGCGACTTTAACATTTCTTCATGTTAAAGTCGCAATTGTTTGCATTCCAGGATTTCAATGGTAGACGAAGCTGAATTTGGAAGTCGCCCCTTACCTCCCATAACGTCTTCACACGTCAGGCTCGCTGCAGAAACCACACCATCTATCTCCACATCTCGAGATGGGATGTAGACGTAGTACTCGACATTATAACCTTCATCACTAGCAATTTCATTTGCAATTTTATATGTAGGTGCAGTAACACGCAGTTTGTTTCGGTTGACCTGATGAAATTCGGTCCCCGGATAACGACGCGTCATATTTCTTTTTATGCCCAAAAAGTCTAGGGCTTTCACTTTCTGCCGAAAGTAGACAACCCAAAGAGAGGCAGAAGACGGCTGATAACAGCGCACCCTAAAAACATCTTTGGGAGGCATGTCGCTCCCCGTAGAATCATCCATGAAAAGAGTGTTGTGTATCTCTCTCCCATATAGTAAATCGGTCTGCATGGGTGGTCCGAAAAAATCATCTGATTTTTATTTTGTTTTATTTAATTTTTTGTCCCCTAATTTGTTTTTTTTCATGGATGATTCTACGGGGGGCGACATGCCTCCCAAAGATGTTTTTAGAGCGCGCTGTTATCAGCCGTCTTCTGCCTTTCCTTGGGTTGTCTACTTTCGGCAGAAAGTGAAAGCCCTAGACTATTTGGGCATAAAAAAAATATGACGCGTCGTTATCCGGGAACCGAATTTCATCAGGTCAACCGAAACAAACTGCGTGTTACTGCACCTACATATAAAATTGCAAATGAAATTGCTAGTGATGAAGGTTATAATGTCGAGTACTACGTCTACATCCCATCTCGAGATGTGGAGATAGATGGTGTGGTTTCTGCAGCGAGCCTAACGGCATATTCTAAGAATATCCCGTCCAAGCGAGGTAAGATTAATTTTAGGGGACATTGTGGATAACATTTTAAATGCTCTTGGCCTTTCGGATGCTTCACCGCTCCGAGGAATTATTGACCTGCTTATTCCTATAGTTGGAAACTACTTCAAGCAATTGACTGTATCATGGCCCCTCATTGGTGAATTCATATCTTTCGATGAATAATTCGTCGAGTGAGGATCATGATATGTCGTAGTCTAATACCACGTTCAAGTATTTGATTCACAATTCTGATTGTGATATATTTGCTCTCTGTGAAGCATGGCTTTCATCCGAAGATGAATTAAACTTCCACGATTTTAACATTATTCGCCTGACCGAGATGATTTATATGGTGGCGTACTTTTGGGGATCAAAAAGTTCTACCCCTTCTATAAAATCTCACTCCCAATAATCTCAGGCATTGAAATCGTCGCTTGCCAAATAAATGTAAAGAATAAAGATCTTTGCATAGCTTCCGTCTATGTCCCTCCGAGGGCATCAATAAACCGCCGTCAACTTTGGAGTTCAATTACATTACATTATTCTGGGCGATCTGAACTCCCACGGTACTGCTTGGGACGAACAATACGATGACAACAGAGCGGGTATTTTCTATGACATATGCGACGATTTCAACTTGACCATCTTGAACACTGGGGAAGCGACACGAATAGCAAAACCTCCTGCCAGGGAGAGTCGACTTGACATATCTTTGTGTTCTAATTCACTATCATTAGATTGTCTGTGGAAGGTAATCAATGATCCCCATGGTAGTGATCACTTACCAATTATTATCTCAATCACAAATAGTTTTCAAAAAACAGACCAGTCAATCCATGTTTCTTATGACCTCACGAGGCATATCGATTGGCAACATCCTTATTCCCCCTCCCCCATAAAAAAACGTTTCCTTTCCCCTATTACAAAATGCATTAGAAGCTCAGAAACTACGTGTTCCAACCCAAGTAGCAATTCAAATGCAAATTGGTTTTATTCATGTTTTATGGTAGTTTTATCAGAGCATTATGGAGTTCATCCGGTTTTATTAGGGCATTTTCCAAGTTAAGGTGGTTTTAATTCATTAACAGTTCTCAAGAGTGATTAAAGAACACTTGAAGAAACCTCCATAAAACTACATCATTTATAAGTGTAATTCACCTTATCAGTAGTTTTATAAGATACTTAATCCCCCTCTCAAGACATCGTTTCGCAACTTGCATAAAACCTGATAAAAGTTTTGTAAAAGTTTTATGACATTCTTCTTTAAGATTAATGTATCTTGGAAATGCTGCCATAAAACTCTCTTAGGACCATTTGATTTTAAATAAGAGCACATAGTCTTGAGAAAGAACATGATGTTAAAAAATAAACAAACTGTCACAATGGACGCCCACAGGTGGAAGAAATTAAAAACCAGCGGATCGTTCAAGCGGAAATTCAATAAAAACCTATTCAATATATTGAACACTCCTTCATCTCAGCCACCAACGACAATTTTTTTTTTGACCATTCCATTGGATTCGCAGCCTACTGAGACTAACTTATCAAAAGGGTCTATGCGTTATGCGTAAAACGAATAAAATAAAATGGTGCAATGTGTCGCCAGTTGAAAACCGAAATGCATAACTCATGATATTTGATTTTATGCCAGTTGTGCAAGTTGAACCTAACGTCTCAGGTAGTGCGTTATATGGCGCACCACCGTGGAAATACAGCGCAGTACTTTTGACGTAAGGTTTAATGTGCACTATGATTGTAAAATGTTATGTTAATGTTGAATTCTCCCGAGTCGTGCATTTCAGTTCCCAATAGGCTACACAATATTTATACTCGTTGCAAGTAAAAATTAGTATATCATCTGAGCGAAAATCGATTTTTCTCATGATCCGCACGTTTAATCCAAAGTCGGAAGTAGTGCGCTGGAATCGCTCACTTCTTCCAACGCTAGGTTCAGCGTACAGATCAAGAGAAAAATCATCTTTCGCTCAACTGGTGTTTCAGCCATCAACGCAATATTATTATCTGTTCTTCTTCCCAAATCCATTGTTAGCATATTCAAGTTAGAGTTTTTTTTCTTATGTTTTAATCGACTTACGCTGGTGATTAAAAACAATAAATTATAAGCTGTAATTATGAACAACAATTATGCATAGGCACTTTTGATTTGAACGTTCACATTTTCTTTGTTTATGATGTGCCTTCTCCACACTGATTTTATGGCTATCTTATGAAAGACTTGTTTACCTTGAGCAATTCAAACAAGTTTTATTCAAGCGTTACTCCTCTTTTTCAAGAATAGAACAAGTAAAGATGAACTTATCGCGCTCCTAAAAAAATCTTGTTAGTCTTGTGCAAGAAATATTAGTTTTATATGCGTTTTATGGTAGTTTTAGATAAAACCATTGAAAAAATGGCGAGCGTGGCTATTCTGGATTCCCTCCGAATGGTAGCCATTTTCATATATATGCAACAAAACTCTCGTTTTTCCAATGCTATGAACAATTTCTGCTGTTTAAAATACATTTTGAAACTTAAAATCGATTGTAGACACAATTTATTCAAGATCTAACAATTTATCAGCCTTGTCACCTAATTGTTGAATTGTCAAGTATTTTTTATTTTTCAAATAAATCAATGTTCTAGCAATGATTCCGTGGCGCATTAAAATTTTCGAACTCTTATGTTATAAAACACCAATAAACTGAACGTCGCATGAAAAATTTATCAATTGGAGGCAAAAAACTTATGCATTTATGGTCAATTTTACAATTAATTTATATACGTATCCACTTTGGAAAAGAAACATCATATGTATATCGATGTTTTTTTTTCTCTTAAAAAAGTCCCCATTCAGCAGAACGAATCCAAAATGGAATCTTCGAAACATATTTGTGACGGACTGGAAGTGTTCTTAAAGAGGAAAATCATAAAACTACCAAAACTTGTGGTAGTTTTATCATAGTTTTAAGCATGTCCTGCATGTCATTACAAGTATGTACCGATAAAACTATCAAGTTTTAAGCGAATCTTGGGAAATAGTCTTGAGAACCTCCTGTAGTATGGGCCTTTTTGAACTTATGAGGGTTTTATGGCTGTTTTATCGATGTTATGTAGAATATCTAGTTTTATGCGTGGTTTTATCAAATGAGTCTTGAGAACTTCTTCAAGTGTACCTTAAAATTGAATTTGTTACTTGGGAACCCCTCCAAAAAAACCCCCCCCCCCCCCCGCGAGACAACACAAAAAATAATATTTTTAGAAAAACCCCACATGTTAAAAAATAATATAAAAAAAAAAAAATGAAAGATTTTTAAAAATACCCCCAACTTGAAAAAAAGCTTAAAAACTTACTCAAAGCAAAGAAGCGCAATTACTGGCGTTCGTTTGTAGAGGGACTATCTAGAGAAACCTCGATGACAACGCTTTGGAGAAAGGCTCGCTACATGCCAAATCGCTCATCCTCCAATGAGAGTGAAGAATACTCCATGCAGTGGATATTCGACTTCGCTAAAAAGGTTTGTCCAGACTCTGTCCCAACACAACCGAATTTACGGGATACCACCCGAAGTAACGGTTTTCCGGACGAACCATTCACAATGTTGGAATTTTCAATGGCACTTCTTTCATCGAATAACTCTGCTCCGGGAAGCGATATGATTAAATTCAACCTTCGAAAAAATCTTCCTGATATCGCTAAAAGACGATTACTTAACCTGTATAACACTCTCATGGAATTAAATATAGTTCCACCCGCATGGAGGCAGGTTAAAGTAATAGCTATTCAAAAGCCTTGGAAACCAGCGTCTGATTACAATTCTTACCGTCCGATCTCTATGCTATCATGTTTAAGGAAATTGTTAGAAAAAATGATCTTATCAAGACTTGACCGTTGGGTTGAATCAAACAACCTACTATCAAATACGCAATTTGGTTTCAGAAAGAGCAAAGGAACAAACGATTGTTTAGCGTTGCTTTCATCTGATATACAACTGGCCTTTGCACACAAGGAGCAATTGGCTTCAGTATTTCTGGATATTAAGGGCGCATTTGATTCAGTTTCCATAGATATACTGGCAGATAGTCTGCACAGTAGTGGATTACCTGGAATTTTAAATAACTTTTTGTATAATTTACTCTCAGAAAAACAAATGACCTTTAATCTAGGTCAACTGACAACCTCCAGAATTAGTTGCATGGGCTTACCCCAAGGCTCATGTTTAAGTCCCTTGCTTTATAATTTTTATGTTAAAGATATTGATAACTGCTTGGAAAATAGATGCACGCTAAGACAACTTGCAGACGATGCTGTGATCTCCTTTAGAGGTCCACGTGCGGAAATCTTGCAAAGACCATTGCAAAGATCCCTAGATAATCTGTCCATCTGGGCCAGAAATTCGGGGATCGAGTTTTCACCGCATAAAACCGAATTGGTAGTGTTTACTAGAAAGCGGTTCCCTGCCCTACTGCGTCTCAAGTTGTTGGGAAGAGACATTACCCAATCTTTGACCTTCAAATACCTTGGAGTCATGTTTGATTCAAAATGCACTTGGAGTAATCACTTTGCGTATTTAAAACAGAAATGTCAACAAAGGATCAATATCCGGGACATGGTGGGGTGCTCACCCGGAAGACCTTATTAAACTCTATAAAACAACTATTCTATCAGTTCTCGAATATGGCTCTTTTTGTTTCCTCTCGGCAAGAAATAGCCACCTCATCAAATTAGAACGCATTCAATATCGTTGTCTACGTATTGCCCTTGGCTGTATGCATTCAACGCATAATATGAGCCTGGAGGTTCTAGCAGGAGTAAAACCCTTACAGTACCGCTTCTGGGAGCTCTCATCTAGAATACTGATCAAGTGTGGAATCAGTAACAACCTTGTGATTGAAAACTTCGAAGAAATGCTCGAATTGAGTACCCAGTCAAGATTCTTACGACTCTATATTAACTATGTGTCATCCGATATAAGTCTTCCATGCTATAACCCTCCTAGTGTACGCTTTCCTTATCACAGTTCCTCCATTGACTATGATCTCTCCATGAAACAGGCTATTCAAGGAGTTCCAGATCAACTTCGACCTATTTTAATTCCCCATATTTTCATCTAAAAGTACCAACATGTCAATTGCAATAGAAGAATTTTCACTGATGGAACGCGCATTGATGGATCCACTGGTTTCGGTGTTTACAATGAATACTCATCTGCCTTCCGAAAACTTCAGGAACCTTGTTCCGTATATGTTACTTAGCTAGCAGCAATCAATTTCGCATTGGGGATAATTTCCGACATGCCCATAGACCATTATTTCATCTTCTCGGATAGTCTCAGTTCTATTGAGGCCCTCTAGTCGATGAAAACAGTTAAGCACGCATCTTACTTTCTTTCAAAAATAAGGGAGCAGATGTGTGCGTTGGTCGAAAGATCATTTAGGATTACCTTTGTATGGGTCCCCTCACATTGCTCAATTCCAGGCAATGAGAAGGCGGACTCTCTAGCAAAGGTTGGCGCACAAGAAGGCGAGATTTTTGAAAGAAGAATTTCACATGATGAATTTTTCCCATTAGAACGTCAGAGTTCTCTTCAAAGTTGGCAAAACGCTTGGACAAGTAATTCTCTTGGGCGGTGGTTACATTCCATTATTCCAAATGTTTCGTCGAGATCGTGGTTCAAAGGTCTGGATGTAAGTCGCGGTTTCATTCGTGTGATGTCAAGACTTATGTCCAACCACTACTCGCTAGACGCACATCTCTACAGAATTAACCTCGTCGATAGCAATGTATGTAGGTGCGGAACCGGTTATGATGACATCGCTCACGCAGTTTGGCATTGCCCGGATAATGATGCCTCCAGAGCACGACTATTGGATACCCTAGTGGCCCGAGATAGACAACCCTTCCGCGAAGTAAGAGATGTTTTGGGAATGCGTGATCTTCCCTACATGCAAGCGATTTACGAATTTCTTTGTTTGTCTGATCTAAGAGTGTAATGTCATCATCCCCCTTCCTTCCCTCTAGTAAATTCCCTGCCCTTGTGTCCCAGTTATACTATCCTTTTGTTTCCGTGCCGCTTGTACCTGCCCAGCAAGCTGTGGTCACCCATCTGCAGCATAGTTCCTGTAAGGGACTACAGGGACCGAGGATCTGGTAGATGTCGCAACCATGAGCAGCAACAAATACCTGAAATAAGTTACCTGCCTAGCCTCTTCCAAACAATAATGTGACCCATTAACCTCGAGCTAGCCACGAGTAATTGGCACCCCACTTTACTAAAATCGAAAAATAAAAATTGTTAACTACAATATTGAATATCGGCTCCGCAAAGTGTTACACACGCCTGAGCCTAATAAATAAACGAACTGATTGAAAAAAAAAAAAAATCCTGTGGTAGAGCAGTTGGGAAATGAAGTCCGTTTGGTGCTGATGTGCACTCTATCATTATGATATTCTATGTTATTTGAACTACATTGTAATATGGAAGCACTGTCAAATGGTGGAAAGTAAACAAAAACTGAACATCAAAAGTGATTTTGAAAGCGAACTGTTATTTTTGTTTCGTAAAAATTAAGGAATTTGAGTGGTTTTATTTCAAAGTTCAACTTGATAATCCGCATATTCTGAATAAATGATATTAATGGGAATTTGAGAAAGAAAAAAGAAGAAGAAAACAGGAAAGCCAATACGCGAGTGCAAAAATTGTGTTATAAATTGATTTATTTGTTGAAATCAATTTCAATTCCTGACCGAAAATGCGCAGCTGTTGAATTTAGCAACGCTTTGTCTTAACTCAAATGTCAAATCGATGCGATGTGTGTTGTAAAATTGATCAAAGGTACTAAATTGGAATCTTTCGCATTAAGTTGACTGCAAATCGATTGCAATTCGCTGAGCTCGATTCCAGTGCGAAACCACAAGGGGTAAGATGTTAAAACAAATTTGATTATTTCATTCCTCAGCAATGCCACCAACGGAAAGTACGAAGCATCCAACATAGGGAATGATTTCTTTTTTTTTATTTATTTATTTTTTTATTGACTACGTCTTCAGCTATGCTGCACAGACTGAATCTATCTTAAATCTATGTCATATTCCTAATACTAGTTTTGAAACGATCTCTACTTATACTAAAATCGAACGTTTCAACACCATTCTATAAATTGAAACACTTTTCAAGTGGGTGATTTTGTCCAAACATCGTCCGGTGTCTAGTAGTCCAAAATAACGATCGTTGTCGGGACCGACGCGCAGGAACGAAGAAGTTTACCTGCTGCAGAAGATCTGGGCAGTCAATTCGGTTGCTCAGTAAATCGAACGCGAACATTTTTTGTAAATAGATTCGCCGCAGTTGCAGCGATTCCAATCTCATTAATTGGCGTCGATGTTCAAACGGGGGCAGCCTAACCGGATCGTTCCATGGTAATCGCCGCAAAGCGAGACGTACGAAGCAACGTTGTATTCTTTCAATACGAGTAATATGCGTTTCGTGATGAGGTGCCCAGATTTGAACAGCACATTCAAGAACACTTCGAACGAGCGAACAATAAAGTGCCTTCAATGCATACACATCACGGAACTCGGATGCATTTCGGCGTATGAATCCAAGCATGGCAAATGCCTTAGCAGTGGTTGCAGTGATTTGTTCGTTGAAGCTTAGCTTGCAGTCCATTACTACTCCCAAGTCTTTAATTGAAGATACACGGTCCAATTTAATGCCGTTTACTCCGTAATCGTATATCAGTTGCCTCTGAGATTTACTGAAACTTATCACCTTACATTTCATCGCATTCATCTCCATTCCGTTTGAAACACACCAGCTCGCTATGGTGTCAATATCTTGCTGTAAAGCTGCACAATCAACCAATGAGCTGATCATTCGGTAAAGATACGAATTCAGACGGTGGCTCAAGTCGTTGACGAACAGAGTAAAAATCAAGGGACCGAGGTGGCTACCTTGAGGCACGCCGGATGGTGTTGCAAAACATCTTGACTTAATAGATCTAAGCTTCACGTAGGCAGATCTGTCTAGTAGGTATGACCGTAATCACATGATGAGCCAATTAGGAAATCCTAGTTTCTCAAGCTTTTTCATTGATAATTCGTGAGGTACTTTATCGAACGCTTTGGAAAAGTCTACGTAGATACTGTCAACTTGGCAGCGCTTTTCCAAACATGAGTTCAGTGCGCTAACATTAGGTTTGTAGCAGTAGAGCGATGCTTTACGAAGCCGTGCTGATATTGCGAAATTATGGGCTTAGCAGCAGAATACATTCTCTCGTGAATCAAGAGTTCAAGCGTCTTGGCTAAGCAGCAAAGAATCGAAATAGGTCGATAATTCTTTACATCATGGATGTTTCCAGCTTTATATATGGGTGAGACCGCAGACAACTTCCATACATCCGGAAAGGTAGTCTCCGATAGCGACAGGTTGAATAGCAAACACACAGGGGATGCAAGTAATTCAGCACATCGACGAATAACAACGGGAGATAGCCTATCTGACCCAGGACCTTTCGAAGGGTCAACAGTTCTTAGTGCACTAGTTACATCTGCTACGGTGAAGGTTGGACACGGAAATTGTATATCGTATGATGGCAAGTAATTCAACAACTCCGGAGAACTCTGCGGAGAGTCAGCATCGTATACAGATTTGAAGAAATAAGCAAAAAGTTCGACTGAACCTTCGAGGCCTCGACTGGTTGAGCCATCGAAAGACATTTCCGCCGGGATCGACTGTGTGTCTTTTCTGCTTTTAAAAAAGCGCCAAAAAAAAAAGAGGGTTCCATCTTGGATTCGGAAAATATACTCACAAAAAGAAGAAGATACACATTCAGCGTATTCAGCCTCGAGCCTTGCGAAGATTTGAGCTGTTTTCAGCAATTCGATGACGCAGAAACCGGCGGCGAGCTTTACGAAGAACGTTACGCCGATGTCGAAGCTCGGTATTCCACCATGGTTGGTTGTTTGAGCGGCGAGGATAACGTCTGCGGAGAGGACAGTGTCTGCTTATGATTTTGAATTTGATTTTGAACCGCAGCGTTGACGTTGGCACCGTGAAAAATTTCCTCCCAGTTCAGTGAACGTAGATCTTCAAAAACTGAATCGTAGTCGCATCGGTTGAAATCGAAGTCGAGGTCTTCTGTAGTTGCGTGAATACTTGCTGAGGAACTTCGTGTACTCATGCGCAAGACGAACGGCTTGTGTTGACGGTCCAGGGGTAAAATTGATAATGGTGCTTCAAACAACTCAATTTCATTACTGTTGCTTACGAAAGCCAAGTCTATGAGTCTTCCGTTTATATTACGCACATCGCAAATCTGTTGCAATCCACTAGCAATCATGTTTTCGGTGAATACAAGCTCCTGTTCGGTTGATGCATTTGTTGGTAGGTACGAGTCCAGGTCCTCGTCGAATGACCAGAGTAGATGAGGCAGATTGTAGTCGCCAAAAATCATCACAGAATCGCCGCAGGCCGCTTTATTAATTATTTGCTGCACACAGTCCGAATGTGCGTCGTATCTGCCGGGTTCGCTATTGGGCCTCAAGTAAATTCCACATACATAAACAGATCTAGTCGGGAGAGACAGTTTCACAGCAATTTGTTCGAGCGAGTCACATAGGTCAAGTTGCACAGGAGCACTTAAAATAGCTCTTCTTACAGCAATAAGCGTTCCACCTCCTCGTTGGAAATGACTCGTCGCGTTACTTCGGTCGCAACGATAGATATTATAATGAGATGACAGCTCATCATTACTCACGTCGTTCCGCAGCCACGTTTCCGTCAGTACGATGACGTCGTAGTCACTAGAAGCGGTCGCCAAGAAAAACTCGTTTGTCTTGGTGCGCATCCCACCGACGTTCTGATAATATACTAATAACGGTACGGCTGTTTCACTTGGTGCCGATGAAATAGGGAGCGGTGTCAATGCAGTAGTGAGAGACGAAAGATCAGACACAGATGGGCGAGAGATAAAAATTAAAAAAAAAAAAAAACACCCACCGCTCCACCAACCAAAAAATTAAATAAACCAAAACAACCTACCCAAAAAAAAAAAACCCACAACCAAAAAAAAAAAAACAAATAAAAAATTGTTAATTAATTAAAAAACCCCAACACAAAAATAAAACTACCAGCCCCCCCCCCCCCACAAAAATATTAACTTTTCGGTACCTTCCGGTACTAGTTTTTTTTTTTTTTTTTTTTTTTTCTATTTTATTTTTACAAAAAAATTGAGGGGGTTTGGGGGTGGGGGACGTTATAAGGGTCTAATCATTAAGCTTGGGACCGGTGGGCTAGTACTTGCTGAGCCAAAAAATATATTCATTTCCTTCATGACTATCCAGCCGCTGATACAATGCTGTACGTTGTATGTCTGTCTTTGAGGCATTTGACGACTCTATCAGGCTGTCCTGGTACTTCCTGAGCCAAAAACGATATTCGTTGTTTTCATGACTATCCAGCCGCTGCTAATAACGTAACTCACACGAACAGGCATTAAAATATTCTGTCAAAATAACACAGCGAATCGAACAAAAACAAAGATTCTTTAACCGAATAGAGCAAGAATGTATTGCAAGGTACAGGCTGCAAGACGTACTTAGGACCAAGTGGTTCTACAACATTGAACCAATTTCAAATCGCTAGTTTCATATTGATTGTTGAGTGCAGTAAGGTATGTGCATCCACACATGAATTTAAGGGACCATATTTTTTGAGTGTAGTTAAACCAGCTGTCAGGCTGTTAAAGTTCTGTCCAGTTAGAATCCGGAATTACTTATTGTGTTGCAGCGGCACGGAAAGTGACCGCTGCAAGAATTCTTTTACAGCAGTTTGTTTACCTAGGCGCTCACTTTCTGTGGTATAAATTTCACGGTGTTTCGTGCGTTAGTCAAAAGTTATTCCAGATGGAAGCCGAGAGGAGAGGAAAAAATTTGGATAGTCCAACGTGGTCCGCAATAAAAATCGCAAAAACGTTGAAAATCGCCAAATCAACCGTGTATGATGTGCTCAAACGTTTCAGGGAGCGAAAGAGCGTGGATCGATTGCCTCAAGGTAAGCGTCGTAGTGGAACATATGACCGCAAGCTGAACCAGAAGGTGTTGAGAACCGTCAGAGCAAACCCTGGACTATCAGATAATGAAATCGCACAAAAATACGCTGCTGCTCGCAGTACAGTTCGAAGAATTCGTTTGCGAGTAGGATATCGTATCGAGCCAGCAAGCAACCAAACAGAACGTTGAAGCAAAGTTTCGTCACCAAAACTCGAGCTCGGAAATTGTACCAGCAGGTTTTGACGAAGTACCAAGGATGCCTGCTCATCGACGATGAAACCTACGTCAAAATGGATTTCGGACAGCTTCCTGGCCAAAAATTCTACATGGCGACGGCACGAGGAGATGTTCCTGCGAAGTTTAAGTTTGCTTTTATGGACAAATTTGCCAAAAAACTGATGATTTGGCAAGGAGCAAAGACCAAAGTGTTCGTGACGAATAAGACGATGGACTCGAAGCTGTACAAGGAAGAATGCCTCAAAAACCGCGTACTACCTTTCATTAAAGCCCATAAAGGTCCCGTGAAGTTTTGGCCAGATTTAACGAGTTGCCACTACAGCCGGGAAGTCATCCAGTGGTACCGCGATAATAACGTAGATTTCATCGATAAAAACATAAATCCACCCAACTGCCCGCAGTTCCGGCCCATCGAGATATTTTGGGCAATAATTAAGCGGAAGCTTAAGAAAAGTAGAAAAACGGCTCGGGACGCGACTCAGATGACCAAAATGTGGAACAAATGTGCCGAGAAAGTTGACTCCGGAGGTGTGCAGCGTTTGACGGGAGGAATAAAGAAGAAAGTGCGAATTTTCATTAGAAACGAAGAGAAATGATTTGTATTGATATTTTTTCCCGTATTAAACTTATTTGTATTAAACTTATTTGTACGTCAATCCGTTATCTACAGCCTTGCTCCAGAGTGTGGGACTAAGGCTCAAGATTTGTTAAAATCCCAACGTTAGCCTTACCGACCTTTTCGGCGTTTCCAAGCCACTTGTTATGGTTATTGTGCCTTATAACGCCTTATAAACCTCCTGTGGTGAAATCTGTGAAGTGTTTTTTTTACTTAGTTCGTTTATTTGTAAGGCTCAAACGTGTGTGACACTTTGCGGAGCCGATATTCAATTTTGTTATCTACAATGATTTGCTTTATGGCGTTAGTAAGTGGGGCACCAATTACTCGTGGCTGGCTCGAGGTTTATGGGTCACATTATCGCTTGGAAGGGACTAGGCAGGTAACTTATTTAAGTTAATAATTGCTGCTCATGGTTGCGGCTGCAATCAAGTCTCTTTCAGGAGCTAGGCGCATATAGTTGATCAATAGCTTGCTGGGCAGGTACAAGTAGCACGGAAACAAGAGGAAAGTATAGTTGGGACACAATGGCGGGGAATTTACTAGCGTGGAGGGGAGGGGTGAGGGTCATGACATTACACATTAGGGTCAGACAAACAAAAGAATTCGTAGATTACTTGCATGTACTCTGAGAAAAATTCTATCGTTATACCGACAATTAAATCATGGTCAAGGTGCCTATTGCATATAATGGTTACAATAACCATGAAAATAGACGAATTCTCCACGTTCGTGGCATTCTTGACTATTGTCATGGTAACAAGGACTAAAGATTGGACTCGGAAAAAATCCGACACTTTGTTTTGGGTGTAACTTTTTATCGCGTGGGTAAAAATTAATGAAATTTTGGGTAATACTAGTTTAGAGTGTTATGTTTATGTGTGCAAAATTTTATCTTGGGCGCGGTGATCGATAATCCTGGTCAGTCGCACAGATGGATCGGCAAAAGACTTGGAATCCACCATTCCACCGTGTCCCACGTTGTGAAGATGTTCCAGGAGACGAAGACCATCGAGCGGCGCTGGAAGCGGCCGAAAACCGAAAACGGAATACCCAGAGAAGGCGCGGAAGATAAGGCAGTACTTTAAGAATAACCTGAACCTTTCCACCCGAGACGTGGCCAAAAAGGTCAATTCGTCGAAGTGGTTCGTCCAGCAGACCATGAAGCGGGCTGGGCTACATGTTTTTAAGGTCAGGAAGGCGCAAACCGGACTGACAAGCAAAACAAGGTGGCCAAATTGCGTGCGCGGAAGCTGTACCGTGAGTGGCTGGTCAAGCCAGGCTGTCTCGTCATGGACGACGAGACATATATCAAGGCGGACACCAAACAAATCCCCGGCCTCGAGTTTTTTGTCGGTTCGTCCCGCATGGAGGTTCCGGAAAAGTTCCGGAAGAGAAAGATGGACAAATTCGCGAAGAAGTACCTGTTGTGGCAGGCGATCTGCGAGTGCGGACGGTACAGCAAGCCGTTCGTTACAACCGGCACCATAAACGGGCAGATTTATCGAGAGGAATGCTTGCAGAAGCGGTTGCTGCCCTTCCTCTGCTCTCACCGTGGTCCCACGCTGTTCTGGCCGGATCTCGCTTCGTGCCATTACGCCAAGCCTGTAATGGATTGGTACGAAGCGAAGGGCGTTAATGTGGTCCCGAAGAAGGCGAACCCGCCAAATACACCAGAACTTCGTCCGATCAAAAAGTTTTGGGCGATAATGAAGAAGAAGTTGAAGAAAAGCGGAAAAACATTCAAAACCGATGAAGCTTTGAAGAAAAACTGGGAGAAATTGTGTAAGGAAGATGGACAAAGCTTCGCCCAAGATCTCATGAGCAGTGTTAAGAGAAATGTACGAGTATTCAGCTTGGGGGAGGAAATTCAATAAATAAATTATGCCAAAACATAGCTAATATATAGTTATTTAATTTCTAAAAATTTGAGAAGTATCCGATTTAAAATGAATTGTTGGTGATCATTTTTGTGTGTCCCTTTTTTCCGAGTCCAGTCTTTATTCCGACATTATAGTAAATGTTGAATCAACTATTTTTAATTGTCGTTTTGGCCGTGATCATAGTTGGACCAAAACACTATACTGCAATAGTCATCCCAACCCCCAATAATGGTAAAATTGACTATCAAATTTTTCTCTGTGTATCACGCATTCCTAAGTTGAGGCGCCCACTGATGTGGCGGAAGTGTGGCATCACATAACATGTCAAAATATCGACTCAAAGTCTTGTGGCGTGAGGCAAACGTCGACAAGATATTAAGGCATGCTTGCAGGTGTCACACGTCCGCCACATCAGTGGGCGCCTGGCCTAAAACATCTCTTACCTTGCGGAAGGGTTGTCTACCTCGGGCCTCTAGGGTATACAATAGTCGTGCTGTGGAGGCATCATTATCCGGGCAATACTAAACTGCGTGATCGATGAATCTGTGAAGTTGTAGCTACAATATAAGCAATATATAAGCCCACGTATATGGTGGATGGGTTCGATCGGATTGGAAATTTTTTGACTCCTTAGACATGGTTTCAGCAGTCTCAATGCAATACAGCAACCGTTCGCTAACTGGGCTGTGCACTTAGCCCAGTTAGCGAACGGTTAGGGGTGTTGTTCGGGTAACTGGGCTGACATTTAAAATTTAAATAAATTTCAAGGGGCTTTCGATCAGATTTCGGTTGGGATATTTCATTGCACAATACATAAATTCAGTAATGTTTTTATGCTTTATACGTTATTGCGATGTAGCTTATTGTGCTACCCTTTTGCATGCCCCTTGCTGATTTTAACAAAAAAATGTCAAATGCTGATTTTTGAAATTGATTTGCTTTTTAACTGGGCTATAGCCTAGATAGCGAACGCGCAGTTAAAAAACAGCCCAGTTAAATAGCACCCAGTTAGCGAACAGTTGCTTGACAACTTCCAGAATTAGCTACATGGGCTTACCCCAAGGCTCATGTTTAAGTCCCTTGCTTTATAATTTTTATGTTAAAGATATTGATAACTGCTTGGAAAATAGATGCACGCTAAGACAACTTGCAGACGATGCTGTGATCTCCTTTAGAGGTCCACGTGCGGAAATCTTGCAAAGACCATTGCAAAATTCCCTAGATAATCTGTCCATCTGGGCCAGAAATTTGGGGATCGAGTTTTCACCGCATAAAACCGAATTGGTAGTGTTTACTAGAAAGCGGTTCCCTGCTCAACTGCGTCTCAAGCTGTTGGGAAGAGACATTACCCAATCTTTGACCTTCAAATACCTTGGAGTCATGTTTGATTCAAAATGCACTTGGAGTAATCACTTTGCGTATTTAAAACAGAAATGTCAACAAAGGATCAATTTTCTAAGATCAATATCCGGGACATGTTGGGGTGCTCACCCGGAAGACCTTATTAAACTCTATAAAACAACTATTCTTTCAGTTCTCGAATATGGCTCTTTTTGTTTCCTCTCGGCAAGAAATAGCCACCTCATCAAATTGGAACGCATTCAATATCGTTGTCTACGTATTGCCCTTGGCTGTATGCATTCAACGCATAATATGAGCCTGGAGGTTCTAGCAGGAGTAAAACCCTTACAGTACCGCTTCTGGGAGCTCTCATCTAGAATACTGATCAAGTGTGGAATCAGTAACAACCTTGTGATTGAAAACTTCGAAGAAATGCTCGAATTGAGTACCCAGTCAAGATTCTTACGAATCTATATTAACTATATGTCATCCGATATTAGTCTTCCATGCTATAACCCTCCTAGTGTACGCTTTCCTTATCACAGTTCCTCCATTGATTATGATCTCTCCATGAAACAGGCTATTCAAGGAGTTCCAGATCAACTTCGACCTATTTTAATTCCCCATATTTTCATCGAAAAGTACCAACATGTCAGTTGCAATAGAAGAATTTTCACTGATGGGTCACGCATTGATGGATCCACTGGTTTCGGTGTTTACAATGAATACTCATCTGCCTTCCGGAAACTTCAGGAACCTTGTTCCGTATATGTTGCTGAGCTGGCAGCAATCAATTTCGCATTGGGGATAATTTCCGACATGCCCATAGACCATTATTTCATCTTCTCGGATAGTCTCAGTTCTATTGAGGCCCTCCAGTCGATGAAAACAGTTAAGCACTCATCTTACTTTCTTTCAAAAATAAGGGAGCAGATGTGTGCGTTGGTCGAAAGATCATTTAGAATTACCTTTGCATGGGTCCCCTCACATTGCTCAATTCCAGGCAATGAGAAGGCGGACTCTCTAGCAAAGGTGGGCGCACAAGAAGGCGAGATTTTTGAAAGAAGAATTTCAAACGATGAATTTTTTCCATTAGTACGTCAGAGTTCTCTTCAAAGTTGGCAAAACGCTTGGACAAGTAATTCTCTTGGGCGGTGGTTACATTCCATTATTCCAAATGTTTCGTCGAGATCGTGGTTCAAAGGTCTGGATGTAAGTCGCGGTTTCATTCGTGTGATGTCAAGACTTATGTCCAACCACTACTCGCTAGACGCACATCTCTACAGAATTAACCTCGTCGATAGCAACATGTGTAGGTGCGGAACCGGTTATGATGACATCGATCACGCAGTTTGGCATTGCCCGGGTAATGATGCCTCCAGAGCACGACTATTGGATACCCTTGTGGCCCGAGGTAGACAACCCTTCCGCGAAGTAAGAGATGTTTTGGGAATGCATGATCTTCCCTACATGCAAGCGATTTACGAATTCCTTTGTTTGTCTGATCTAAGAGTGTAATGTCATCACCCCCTCCCTTTCACTCTTGTAAATTCCCTGCCATTGTGTCCCAGTTATATTATCCTTTTTGTTTCCGTGCTACTTGTACCTGCCCAGCAAGCTGTGGTCACCCATCTGCAGCTTAGTTCCTGTAAGGGACTACAGAGACCGAGGATTTGGAAGATGTCGCAACCATGAGCAGCAACAAATACCTGAAATAAGTTACCTGCCTAGCCCCTTCCAAACAATAATGTGACCCATTAACCTCGAGCTAGCCACGAGTAATTGGCACCCCTCTTTACTAAAATCGAAATAGAAAAATTGTTAATTACAATATTGAATATCGGCTCCGCAAAGTGTTACACACGCCTGAGCCTAATAAATAAACGAACTGATTAAAAAAAAAATACCCCAAGTAACCACAAGCATTATATTATTGCACTTATTCAACCCAAAATCAACATCGGTAATGCGGGATCGCATCAATTCAACAGTTGTCAAGTAATGAAGCGTTAGATTAGCTTAAGAATGTAGTGATGCATTACCAATTCAATAATGCTACTTTAGCAATGTTTTATGGCATTACAAAAGATATAGCATTAGTTTGATCTTAGTAGGGCCCTTTTCAGCTTCAATCCAACTTCAATGATGCACTAGACGTAATACATATGCCCTATATATGCATGCTATTACAGCCTCGTGGTTACTTGGGACCCCCCCCCACCAACACAAAAAAACCAATACAAAATTTTTTTTAACCCTTTCTCCCAAAATTTACAATTTTAACACACAAAAAAAAAAAAAAAAAAAAAAAAAAAAACATTCCAAAAAATTTTTTTAAACTCAACTCCCCACCCCAAAAAAATTCCGGGATCAGGTTCTGCAATTGTTAAAATTTGATGAAAATGTCTTTACAAATCTGTTTGAGCTAAGGCCAGCATCGAAAAAATGTCAGGTTGTTTGTCAAATGTTAAGACAGATCTGTCAAGATAGAAAATGCTAGTGGAGACACCGGGTCAGAATCTATCTATATATATAAAAATGGATTTCTGTCTGTCTGTCTGTCTGTCTGTCTGACCCTAATAGGCTCGGAGACTACTGAACCGATCGGCGTGAAAATTTGTATGCAGGGGTTTTTGGGGCCGGGGAAGGTTCTTAAGATAGTAAGAGACCCCTCCCTCCTCTGAAAGGGGGGGTTCCCATACAAATGAAACACGTATTTCTGCATAACTGGTCAAGCAAAGGAATCCAAATTTAGCATGCGGATGTTTTTGGAGGAAAAAAAAGTTTTTATGGTAGTTTGAGACCCCTCCCCTCTCTAGAAAGGGAGGCTCCCATACAAATGAAACAGAAGTTTCTGCATATCTCAAGAACTAATCAAGTAAATGGAACCAAATTTGGCATGTGGGGTTTTCTGGGGGCGACAAATGTTTCTATGGTGGTTTGAGACCCCTCCCCTCTCCAAAAAGGGATGCTGTCATACAAATGAAACTGAAATTTCTTCATAACTCTAAATCTAATAAAGCAAATGGAACCAAATTTGGCTTGCGGGGATTTTAAAGGCAATAAATGTTTCTACGGTGGTTCGAGACCCCTCCTCTGTCTCTGGTAAGGGGGGGGGGGGGGCCTCCCATACAAATGAAACACAAGTTACTGCATAACTCGAGAACTTATCAAGTAAATGGAACCAAATTTGGCAGGTAGAGGTTTTTGAAGGCAAGATATGTTTCTATGGTAACTCAAGACCCCTCCGCCCTCTGTAAGAGGGGGGCTCTCATACTAATGAAACACAAATTTGTGCATAACTCGAGAACTAATCAAGCATATGGCACCAAATTTGGCATGTGGAGGTTTTTGGAGGAGACAAATGTTTCTATGGAAGTTTGAGACTCCTCCGCCATCTGGAAGGGGGAGGGAGGGGAGTTTCCAAACAAATCCAACACAAATTTCTTCATAACTCGAGAACTAATCAAGTAAATGGAACCACATTTGGCAGGTGGAGGTTTTTGAAGGCAAGAAATGTTTCTAAGTTGACTCGAGCCCCTCCCTTCTCTGAAAGGAGGGCTCATATACAAATGAAACACAAATTTCTGAATAACTGAGAACTTATCAAGTTAATGGAACCCAATTTGGCATGTGGAGGTTTTCGAAGGCAAAAAATGATTCTATTGTGGTTTTAGACTCCTCCGCTCACTGAAAGAGGGGTCTCTCATACAAATGAAACACGAATTTCTGCATAACTCGATAAAAATTAAAGCAAATGGCATTGAGAGAAATAAATATTTATTATGTAGTTTGAGACCCCTCCACCTTCTGGAAGGGGAGACTCCAATAAAAATGAAACATAAGTTTTAGCATAACTCGAGAGACAATGAAGCAAATGAAACCAAATTTGGCATTTGCAATGTTGAGGTTTTTGGAGGCAAGAAATGTTTCTATGCCAGTTCAATACCCCTCCCCATTTTGAAGGGGGGGGGGCTCCCATAGAAATAAAAAGCAAATTTCTGCATAACTCGAGAACTAATCAAGTAAATGATACCCTTTTTAGCATATGGGGGTTTTTGGAGGCTAGATTTCTATATACATAAAAATGAATTTCTGTCTGTCTGTCTGTCTGTCAGACACTTATAGACTCGGAAAGTTCTGAACCGACCAACGTGACAATTTAAATGAAGGGGTTTTGGGGCTGAGAAAGGTTCTTATGATTGTTTGAGACCCCTTCTCTCTCAGGAAGGGGCGCTCTCATACAAATGAGACAAAAATTTCATCATAACCCGAGAACTAATCAAGCAAATCGAATCAAATTTGGCATGTGGGGGGTTTTGAAGGCAAAAATGTATCTATGGTAGTTCAAAACACCTCCCCTCTCTGAAGAAGAGGGGGGGGGGGCTTCAAACAAATGAAACTCAAATTTTGATTATAATCTATGAGCCCAATGTGATGGTTCGAGAACTAATCAAGCAAATGGAACCAAATTTGGCATGTGGGGGGTTTTGAAGGCAATGATTGTATGGTGGTTTGAAAAACCCCCTTCCTCTGGAAGGGAGGGCTCCCATACAAATGAAACACAAATTTCTACCAAAAATGAGAATTGTCCAGGTTACTTAAACACAAAACGTGTTTTTCTCGGGTAAGAAGCATGTTTTGATAGAAGTTTGAACCCCTGCTCATTCAAGAAAAAAAAATTCATTTCGAAAAAAAAAACCATAAACGTGCCAGTTATATTAGATTTTCTTGCATTTAGTAGCAAGCGTAGCAGCGCACGCACCGGGTTCAGCTAGTACTCAATAAAATTGAGTTATTGTTTGGTAAAAGCTGAAATTTTACTCAATAATAGGCATTATCAAGTAGCGTGTAGTGTTTTGGAACGGTATTTTTCTTGTTCCAAATTGCTGCAAGAATAGATCAAAACATATACCAGTTTTAAACTGATGCAAAATAGATCCAGTATAAAAAAAATTACAACACCGGTCGGTGTTTTTGTGGTTTGTTCTCAAAAAAAAAACCAACACACCAATTTGTACCCCCGCGAAGAAGACCCTAAATATAAATAAAAACACACACACAAAAAAAAAAAAAAAACGGGTTTAATTTCAACCCGGTTTTTTTTTCCTGAACCCTTGTTATTTTTTTGGGTTCAAAATGGAAAAACCCGGGAAAAAACCCATTAAAATTCCACATAATTTGATTAAATATCTTTATTAAAGAGACTTTCAGATTCCACATAATATTAATTTGTTCACACATAAACATAACCCTCTAAGAAACACATGAAGTTTATGTGGCAAATGAAAAGTATGTGTGGCCACACATAGTGATTATTTGTACACATAGGAAGTATGCGTGGTTACAAATAGATATCATTTGTTGATCAAATTGCAAAAATTCATAAGTGGGACACATACACACAAAAAATAGATCTTGTTTTATTAAAAGTTTTGCACTTTACTTCTGAAAAGAGTTTATTTTTCATTAAATTAAAAGTAAAATTATCCACTGTGAAAGTTTTACGTTTGATTTGAAAGTGTATTTTTTCGGTTGAGTGTGTAATTTTAAAAGTGATTCCTTTTACCATGAAAATTGTAGAACTGTCAATTCCACCAACACAAAAGCAAGCCGTCTTTGTTTGATAGAAAAAAAAAGAATCGGGTTTACCTGTCAAAGTCGTCCTGTTCTTTTCGTCCGTCGGGACAACATTTAAGCTGCTCACGGATATTGTTCTGTTGTGAAGGTTGGGTTTTTTTTTAAATAAATTATTTTTACCCCCCACCCCCCCCCCCCCCCCCCCCCCCCCCCCCCCCCCCCCCACACAAACCACCCCCCCCCCCCCCCCCCCCACCCCCCCCCACCCCCCCCCCCCCCCCCCCCCCCCCCCCCCCCCCCCCCCCCCCCCCCCCCCCCCCCCCCCCCCCCCCCCCCCCCCCCCCCCCCCCCCCCCCCCCCCCCCCCCCCCCCCCCCCCCCCCCCCCCCCCCACAAAACCGCCCCCCCCCCCAAACCCCCCCCCCCCCTCCTTTCCAACTTTTTTTTTCATGCCAATTGTGAGAACCGTCGTGCAGCATAAGCAACGATAAACGATTACATACTTGTGTGCTTTTCAGAAATCGCAAACGTAATTTGTGATTGACTCTCGGTCCCTTTCATTTCATGTATCCTAATTTTTGAACACATCTTGAATTGTCAAGATTGACAAAGAGAAACGTCAGTGTGATGTCTGTTTCAAACGTATATAAAGTACAAGGTATTATAGTCGCTGCAATGTTTATGTAGTGGTACGAAAAAGACAAAAGCAAAAAAAAAGTTATGAAATGTCTTCAGAAATGAATGAAATTTAAGCATTTTCGATTCAAAAGCCAGCCAAACGCAAGTTTCTTGCTTGAATTTCTGCATTTAGGTATTAAGTAACTCTTGTACGTTAATTAAGTATACAAATTGATTGGAGGAATACGTTATTACTGAATATTTTTGAGTCAATTAGCGCTGATATTTGAGGTGTTCGAAAACGCGATGATGATTGTTTCCCAATTTCGAGTATCACACTTATGCAGGCATTTTTTCTGAATAATTTAAAAATAAAGCTTATTTTATTTGAATAAAGTTAAAGTAGACCAATTTTATTATTTTAATGAAATCTGCATGCGTACGCAAGAACTTAAGAATTTAGTTTTTATGATTATGATTATCGTTAGAACATATTGTTCAATTTCACTTTAAGCCTAGCTGAAATCACTGTTTCAGGAAGATCCACAACGATTTAAACTCAAAAATTAGATTAAATTTATACAACTAGGAGGAACTTCGCGGTTTTTCATTACAAACATGGATGTTTGTTTGCCATCTGGTTTGACTCATATTTGAGAAACATTAACTCAAAAACTATAAAACCGAACAAACCCTAAATTGAGCTTCATTGCCACAACTCAATTTGAGTAACCCCCCTTTTTTTATTTTGGTATGAAAACGAGTGCCGGGCCCATTGGCATTACTCGAAAAAAAGAAAGCTTTAAAAGAATTAACGAACAAGAAAATATGTTTTTCGTAATTTTCCATAATTCATAAAACGTTATTTTTCCGGCTTTTAGCCCAGTATAGAGCTGGCAAGGAAAGACCAGAAGTAATTTTACCATTTTTACCGAAAGTAATTTTGACAACTGCTCCAGTATTGGTGAAATGTCAATCTTCCTTGCAAAATAATCGAACGGAATATTATCATAAACCCCAAAACCACAAGGCCCCCCCCAAAAAAAATTTTTTTCTTGGCTCAGTCAGTACTAGCACACCGGCCCCAACCCGGTCCCAACCTAATAATACCCCCCCAATAATGAACCCACACCAACACACCCCCAAATATTCTGTCAAAATAACACAGCAAATCAAAACAAAGGCGCAAATATGTATAGTTAGGTGCTGGCTTCAAGGTGTACTTCGGACCAAGGGGTTCTACAACAGTGAACCAATTTCAAATCGCTAGTTGCATATTGATTGTTGATATTATTCCACGAGAAAGAGAGACAGCCCCATTTAGTTTACATGAGCAGACGTTACTGACGTTATTAAACCATCCCTACGAGTGTTTTCCCTACTTTTCAACTGCATACAAGGTAAGATATTTAGGTTCTTCACCCCAACAACAAAAAAAGAAATCTTGACAGTAAAAGCATTTCTTGACCATTACTTGTCCTATGCTAATGAACATTACTTTTGAGCTGAATACTGGCCTTATCCAAGAATTTTTTTTCCACTGTGGAAAAATTTGCAGGATTTTTTTTTATGATTATATTTTCCGAAATATTGAGCAAACTTCATTGAAGTTTGGAAAAAATGTGTTCTACGATGAAGCGTTCTTGAGTTATGAATATTTGAATTTATTAAGGTTCTTGAAAATCGGAAAACTTCAATTTGCGTTTTTCGGACCAAACCTGTACGATGATAAAAAAAACCCTCAATCCTGAAATTTATTTAGTTTCGAGTTGAACTTACTCTTAAACATTAAAACAATAATTTATGAAAATGAGTTTTTTTTATTTCGTCTTTTTATTTCGCCGTCGATCCTCAGTAATGCCCGAGTATGCTCTGTAATATGTAAGTATAATATGTATATTATGTTTTAATAGTAAAGAGTTGGTGGATCGATTTTTACATTTGTAAAATCAATCGCCAAGGCAAGAGTGATGGAATGCTTGCTTACCATTTTCAATACCACCCAAGTAACCACAAGCATTATATTATTGCTCTTATGGAACACAAAATAAACATCATTAATGCGGGATCGCATCAATTCAACAGTTGTCAAGTAATGAAGCGTTAGATTAGCTTTAAGAATATAATGATGCATTACCAATGCAATGATACATTACCAATGCAATAATGCTACTTTAGCAATGTCTTATGGCATTACAAAAGATATAGCATTAGTTCGATCTTAGTGGGGCCCTTTTCAGCTTTAATCCAACTTCAATGATGCACTAGACGTAATGCATATGCCCTATATATGCAAGCTATTATAGCCTCGTGGTTTCTTGGGCAAGAAATTTAACCACATTGTATTAAAGCCATCTTGCCAATAAGTCTGGTTTCGATTCATACGCCAGAAAAAGTTTCGAAAATGTTTGGTGTATCTGTAATGTAATATATGTACTAATAAAAATCAACGAATTCCAGTCAAGATAAAACAGCTAAGCTTTTTAAAGATACGTTTCCGCATCTGCTATCTGCTCCATGTCGCGGCTGGTTATTAATTTTCGAATACGAATTAGATTTTAAATTAACTTCCGAAGCGCAAATTGACAAAGACGTTATCCGACCCATTTTATTTTAATGAAAAAAATAATATGTAGCTGTCTAAAAATTGAGTTTCGCGCAGTTTTCTTAGGTTTTGAATAACAATAAATCCAATTCATAAAAAACGACTACTCAGCGTCTGACGTTTTAGATATTTTTATAAAATTGATTAAAAGTTACTCAACATTGACTAAGCTTGAATGAGCGTGTATGTGAGAATTATACACAGAGAAGAATTTGATAGTCAATTTTACCATTATTGGGGGCTATGATGACTATTGCAGTATAGTGATTTTGAACCGACTATGATCATGGTCAAAACGACCAATAAAAATAGTTGATCCAATATTTGCGATAATGTCGGAATAGTCCTTGTTACCATGATCGTAGTCAAAAATGCCATGAACGTGATGAATTCGACCATTTTCATGGTTATTGTAACCGTTATATGCGATAGTCATCCTGACCATGATTTACTTGTCGGTACAACGATGAAATTTTTCTCAGAGTTGTCATACTGGCAATATGCTTTGCCTTGTTCTCAAGGTACTTTGGTCTTTGTTTGCAGAACTACACGCTAAGATGAGAATGCCTAAAATTAGGTATTTATTTTACCTAAAATTGGGTATTGTCAGGGATCTGGCGGGCCGTCATTGTCCTGTAGCTAACATCTCTTACAACCAAACGTCGAAAGATTCATTGTTGGTAAACAATGCTGGCATTCGCACCCGTCGTAACAAACGTCAGATGGGCCTTATTCAAATAAGGCCCGCGATATGTTGCATACTGTCAAACTCTTGTAAATAGAATAGGGTTGCCAGGTCCCTGGGTATTGTTGACAATACCCAAAATATCGGTAAAGTTAAACGATAATGAACAGTCATTTTTACTGAAATTTGGGTAATGTTCATTTGTCAATATTGGACGTTATTATTTACCCAAAATTGAATAAATTTTCAACAATGAAGCAACGCGGTCGCCATATTTTTCTAAGCGAAAACGTAATTATTTTTCTAATTAATTTTTTAATAAATGTCCCAATATTTGAAGCAATAACTTTTGCATTCTTTTTTTTAGATTCGAGCTCCGACGAGAATCCCGAAGTGCAATTCGGCTTCACTCCAGAGCGAAAAAAGGAACGTGTGTGAACCGAAAATGTTGGGTTGATGCAGAAAAAATATTTCAGTAATGGGGGAATCCAGGTAACGCAAAAAAGTGGTTAAACGTCGTTGATGGCGCCAATGAAAAATTCTTTTCCGAGCTGTATAAGCAGAGTAATCGTTGATAAAAAAAAAAGAGTAGATAATCGTCGATAATGATGCTACTGACCAATTCCATACAGTTTGAAAAATAGCCAGAAATTTATTATCAATTTCAGTTTTAGATACTTCGATGTTTAACCTCACTTAAGCTTTACATGGATTCCTCCATACTTTGATATTGATACTTATTTTTTGAATACAGAATTAAAAAAACTGAGCTTTTTGAGTTTGAACATTAAATTTTGTTTCTCTATAAGTTCCGAAATTGAAATACTTTTCCGAATGTATAAATTATTAAATTGTCTAGTTTGAAGCATTCTGTAAAATATAACTACAAAATAATACCTAATTTTCAGAAAAAAGTAACGATAAAAAAACGGTAATTTTTAACGTTAATCTTCTTTAAATACCATTACCCAATATTAGGTAATCTGTGTTTACGCATAATTTGGTATGTGCACTTTTGAGCGATTATCGTTACTTTTTAACGATTTTTAGGTATTCTCATCTTAGCGTGTAGGGAACGGCATGAGTATGACAAGATCTGTCAACCCGTTTACTGGGGAGTGCTCATTCGAAAGGGACCGATTTTAATTTTTGAAGAGGACACCTAAATGAAAAAATATTTGTACCAACTGTACCATCTTAGCATTCTTCTTTGGTATAAGTTTATTATTATTTTTTATATGTGTGTTTGGGAATGCTGTTATATCCTGACGGCGGGTGAAAAATGACTCCAACAAAGTTCATTAAGATTATTAATATAATCCGAATGCAGCGTTTGAGTGAGGATTCCCAAGTAACCACGAGGCTATAATAGCTTGCATATATAGGGCATATGCATTACGTCTAGTGCATCATTGAAGTTGGATTAAAGCTGTAAAGGGCCCCACTAAGATCGAACTAATGCTATATCTTTTGTAATGCCATAAGACATTGCTAAAGTAGCATTATTGCATTGGTAATGTATCATTGCATTGGTAATGCATCATTATATTCTTAAAGCTAATCTAACGCTTCATTACTTGACAACTGTTGAATAGATGCGATTCCGCATTAATGATGTAGATTTTATGTTGAATAAGAGCAATAATATAATGCTTGTGGTTACTTGGGTTATGCACTAGTTAGAAATCCGTTGTTTACTACGTGAACCAGTTACAAGAAATATTTGTTTACATAACGAAACAATAATGTTTTATCAATTATATCCCACATTCATTTAAAATCAAATGATTTTCAAACAAATAGCTGTCTTATTAAAATTTATAATGATTCATCTGAAAAAAAAAACAATTTATGTTAAAACTATTTTTATTTCAATCTTAACAGTTAGTTTTCATTTGAATTGCACGACACTTTCGGGTTGAAAGTTCATTTTGAAATAAAAGAAATTTGCTTTTATTTTCAACGATGCCACGGTTTCGATTTGACAGTTCTACAATTCGTTTTGAAAGTTTCAACTTTTAAATGTACCAAGTAGAAATTTTTTGATTTGGCAGTTTGAAGGTTTTTGTTGTGAAAGCTAACCGCTTTCTACGAAAAAGAACAAAGGCAACTTTTCAATTTTAGCAATGGTTTTTTCAATTCTAACAATCATTATTCTTTGTGTGCACTTAATTTTATGTTGAATAAATTGATAAATAAGTTTAATTTACATTCATCTTCTTAAAGTAATAATAATTTAGATAGTCACGCACACTACCATATTCTTTTTCATCAAAATGAGTCAAAACTACCCATTTGACAAATGTCAAAATCTGAGTGAACTTTACTCAGTTTCGTCCACAGGTTTGTTCGCTCAAATCTGAGTAGAGATATGTTTACCCATTTCTGGGTAAGTTCCCTTTTGGCCAGACTGAGTGGTTTTTGAATCCAAAATGAGTTGCTACAGAATTGCGTGTAAAGTAACCGAAATTCGGGTTTTACTCAAAAATGCACCCGAAAACAGTATATATAAACAATTTATTCGGTTTCTTGTTGGTAACTGATGTGGATCGGTAGAAAATATAACCGAGTTCAGTGTTATTTTCTAAATGTGTAGGTCACTTGTCAAAATTAGAGTAAACATTACTCAGTATCTATTTTAGCTGATTAAACAAACGTAGTAAACGCTACTCATTTCCATTAAAACCCGATGCGCTCCGATGCAGTGTTTTTAATTCGATATTTTTTTATTCTAATTCCATAATTTATTTTATGTTATTTCTATAATTGATTTATCCGGATCGTCCGCACTGGAAGAGCGTGACCAACAACCAATGTGCAACTAACGATTTTAAATTGGTTCACTACCCGATAAAAAATCTCATAGATTTACAATTAAATGTATTGTAACCATACGGTAGAATCAATAGTATGGAAAATTTGTTAAGTGTGCAACACTGCTACCTACTGCCCCCCTTTCTACAGGCACCACTGTGTGTGCGCGCGCTCAATCTGAGCTGTCAAATCAATTTCATTAAAACTCTGTAACCCAAAAGTAATAAACACGTTTTGCTAGTTCCTAGATAGTAAATATCGTTTTTTCAAGTTATTTTCTCCTGCGGCCTTTCCAACTCTGTTAGGTTATGGTCCCAGTGTTTTTCCGGACAAGTGAAAAAGTGTTTTCGCGATGGAAGAAGACGGAAAAACCGAGCGCGTGTACATGTTCGACGGCAGCAATTTCATGGCCTGGAAGTTCCGCACACAGGTGCTGCTAGAGGAGGACGACGTGTTCGAGTGTGTGGAGACGGAAGCCGCGGAAATCCCGGAGCTGCATGACCAGCCGAACGACACGCAGTCGAAGAAGGACGAAAAGCAGAAACTGCGGGAAAAACGACAGAAGCAGGACCGAAAGTGCCGGTCGCTGCTAATCTCGAGGATCAGCGATTCCCAACTCGAGTACGTCCAGGAGAAGAAGACCCCTAAGGAGATCTGGGATGCACTCAAACGTGTATTCGAGAGGCGGAGCATCGCCAGCCGGATGCATCTGAAGCGTCGGATGCTGAGTTTGCGTTTCGAGGGCGGCTCGCTTCACGATCATTTTTTGTGCTTCGACCGACTCGTTAGGGAGTATCGTGCGACTGGGGCGGAGATGGAGGAGCTTGACATCATTTGTCATTTGCTTCTCACGTTGGGGCCATCGTTCTCGACCGTGGTAACGGCCATCGAGACCATGCCGGAAGACAAATTGAGCATCGAGTTCGTGAAGTGCCGGCTGCTCGATGAAGAGGTGAAGCGGAAGGGAATAGGTGCTGAATCGTGCACCCCAAAAAGTGACTCGGCTGCGTTTTCCGGCAGCAAGCGGGATAAGAAG
Organism: Aedes koreicus; assembly: GCA_024533555.2. Lineage (NCBI taxonomy): Eukaryota > Metazoa > Arthropoda > Insecta > Diptera > Culicidae > Aedes > Aedes koreicus. The sequence continues at coordinate 26,919 of JAHHFK020005573.1, read as the reverse complement.
AAGAAAGTGATGAAGTGCTTTGGATGTAAAGAGGACGGCCACAAGCTGGCGGACTGCCCGAAGAAGAGGGAAAGTGAAACAAAGAATCTGAAACAAAAATCTCGAGCGCATCTCGCTGAGGACGGAGGTGGTGTTTGTTTCGTTGGGGTGACCTATGCAGTTTTGCCAGATGAGTCCAGCCGGTTGCAGTGGTTCATAGATTCCGGCTGCTCGGACCATCTGGTGAATGATCGGGCGCTATTCGACAAACTGGAGCCGCTGGAATCCCCAGTGGAGATCGCCGTCGCGAAGAACGGACAGACGATTTTGGCGAAGCATTCAGGAACGGTAAGGGTGTTGGCCCTAGTGAAAGGTAAATACACTGAATGTTTTGTAAACAATGTACTCTTTGTGCCTGAATTACGGTGTAACCTCTTCTCCGTGATGAGGGTCGATCAGATCGGGATGAAAGTGACGTACCATAACGGGAAAGTGTGGATCCATCGTGGATCAGAGCTCGTCGCGTGTGGCTCGCGGTATGGAAAACTGTATCGACTGGATTTCTTTACGGACAAGCACGGCGCGAGTGAATCACTTATGTCTTGTGGGCGGATTTCGAAAGATCTCGAACTGTGGCACCGTCGGTTCGGCCACTTGAATACGAGAAGCGTTGAGAGACTGATTCGGGAGCAAATGGTCGTCGGACTGAAACCGACCGGCGGTAATGCGGACAAGCAAATCGTTGTGTGCGAATCGTGCGTGACCGGGAAGCAGACCCGAAAACCGTTCGTGGTGCGTGACACGAAACGTTCGTCGCGAGTGCTGGAGTTGATACACTCCGACGTGTGCGGGCCAGTGACGCCGGTTGGCCTTGACGGGGTGAAATATTTCGTCACCTTTATTGATGACTGGACTCATTTCACCATGACGTTCCTAATCGCGACGAAGGACGAAGTTTTCGAGTGTTTCCGGCAATATGAGGCTTACGTAACGGCGAAGTTCGAGCAGCGGGTGTGTCGCCTTCGCTGTGATAACGGCGGAGAATACAGAAGCAACGAGTTCGAGCGCTTCTGCAAAGGAAAGGGCATCCAGGTCGAGTGGACGGTTCCCTACACCCCGGAGCAGAACGGGGTGAGTGAGAGGATGAACCGCACTCTAGTCGAGAAGGCGAGGTCGATGCTGGAAGATTCGCAGATAGACAAGCGGTTTTGGGGACAGGCTGTCCAAACGGCAGCTTACCTAGTAAATCGTAGCCCTTCGAGTACGCTGGATTCCAACGTGACACCGTTCGAGCTCTGGGAAGGCCGGAAGCCCGATGTCAGCAAGCTTCGCGTGTTCGGCTGTCCCATGTTCGTGCACATACCGAAGGAGCACCGTAAAAAGCTGGATGCGAAGGCATGGAAAGGGATCTTTGTGGGGTACACGCACAACGGCTACCGTGTGTGGAATCCCAGAGCAAAGAAGATAGTTCATGCACGCGACGTTGATTGTATCGAAGACGGTATGATCGAGTCGGATGGAAGAAAACCTGGTACCGGTGGCTTCACCAAGATTCCGGTGGTTCATGGGATTCCGGAAGACAGTGATGCAGAAGAGGAGACCCGAGAGGAGACCGAAGATCCGGTATCCGACGATTCGGCTGATGAGTACGGAAGCTTCGTGGAAGACAGTACGAGTGAACCGGTGGCTGAACCAGCGGCGGGGGCACAAGCGCACGCGCCAGCTGGTGGCAATACGGAAGGGAGACCTAATCGACAACGAAAAGCCCCGGCGTGGCACGATGACTTCGAGGTCGAATACGCTGGGTACGCCCTCAACGCGATGAACTATGTGGAGAACCTGCCAACGTCCGTCGCTGAAGCTAGGAAGCGGGACGATTGGAGTAAGTGGGAAGCTGCCATGAGAGATGAGATGGATTCCCTGTTGAAAAACAAAACCTGGCACTTGGAGAAGTTGCCGCCGGGTCGCACGGCTGTGACGAACAAGTGGGTGTTCCGGATTAAGCGGGGACTGAACGGCGAACCCGATCGCTATAAAGCTCGGCTTGTGGCGAGGGGTTTCAGTCAAAAATTCGGATTCGACTACACGGAAACTTACTCACCGGTCGCCAAACTCGACACACTGCGGACGGTGCTTGCTCTGGCCAACCACAGGAACATGGTGGTCCACCAAATGGACGTGGCCACGGCGTTCCTGAATGGGACGCTCGACGAAGAGATTTATATGGTACAGCCCGAGGGCTTCGAACGGGGCGACGGTCTGGTATGCAGATTGGACAAGTCGCTATACGGCCTTAAGCAGGCTTCGAAAGCATGGAACGATCGGTTCCATGGCTTCATAGTGGAACGGCTGGGGTTTACCAGGAGCGCAACCGACCAGTGTCTGTATTTGAAGCGAATCGGCAAGGACACGGTGTTCCTTGTGATATACGTTGACGACGTGGTCCTTGCTGGATCAACACTGCGAGCAGTCGAAGCTGTTAAGCGATGCCTATCGAAGGAGTTTCAGATGACCGATGGTGGCGAGATTCGCTGTTTTCTGGGAATGCGCATCGATCGAGATTTTGAAGCGAAGGTTATGAAGATCAGCCAGAGACGTTTTCTGGAAGATCTGCTCCGAAGGTTTGGCATGGACGAGTGCAAGCCTGTCTCCACTCCGCTGGAAGTGCGGCTCAAGCTGGAAAAGGGGACCGAAGAGAGGCGAACGACGCAACCGTATAGGGAATTGGTCGGATGCCTGACCTATGCATCGTTGGCAACCAGACCAGACCTGGCGGCAGCTGTCAACTACTTTAGCCAGTACCAAAGCTGCCCCACAGATGACCATTGGGTACACCTGAAGAGGATACTTCGATACATCAAGGGCACTCTCGATCTGTGTCTGGTGTACCAAGCGGATGAAGCTGCAGCGGTTCTCGAGGTGTATTCAGATGCGGATTGGGCGAATGATACATCGGATCGTCGATCGATTAGCGGCTGTCTCTTCAAAGTGCTAGGGTGCACCATCGGCTGGATCACCCGGAAACAGAAGACGGTGTCGCTTTCGTCCACCGAAGCGGAGCTGAATGCTCTGTGCAATGCGGCATGTCATCAGATGTGGCTGATACGTCTCCTGAAGGATCTTGGGTTCGACATGGAAGAACCTACCACCTTTTACGAGGACAATCAGTCCACTATACGAATTGCGGAGAGCTCGAAGGATTTTGGGCGCTTGAAGCACGTGGACGTTAAGCTTCAGTTCCTGAAGGACCTTGTTCGCGAAGGACGGACCAACCAACGGACATCATGACGAAGGGTTTGCCAGTTGGTGCCTTCCGGCGTCATCGTATCGGCATCGGCTTGACCGGTAGCAATGGTTGAAGGAGGGTGTTAAGTGTGCAACACTGCTACCTACTGCCCCCCTTTCTACAGGCACCACTGTGTGTGCGCGCGCTCAATCTGAGCTGTCAAATCAATTTCATTAAAACTCTGTAACCCAAAAGTAATAAACACGTTTTGCTAGTTCCTAGATAGTAAATATCGTTTTCTCAAGTTATTTTCTCCTGCGGCCTTTCCAACTCTGTTATTTTTTTTATTTTTTTTCACAACCAACAACCTCCACACCCATTTTTTTACATAAATCATACAAACAAGGGGGATACTCTCCCCCCCCCCCCGAAATAAAGGAAAAAACAAACAAAACAAAAGAAAATTTTTTTAAAAAATATTATAATATTTTTTTTTTAATATTTTAAAAAAAAAAAAAACACCCCCCCACACACACACCCCACACCCACACCCCCCCCCCCACCACCCACCCAGCACACACCCCCCCAAATTACCCCAAACAAAAAATTAACCAAACACCAATCTAAGACAAATTATACACAAACACATAAATGAGTTTCATAAATTCCAGATCGCGTGCACCCAAAATGTCCCGAATCGGTACATTGGGTTGTCTACCTCGAGCCCGAAGGGAATCATAAAGCTCAGATCTGACTCCACGATGCTCAGCACAATACCAAATTACGTGATCTGCGTCCTGGTAACCTTGTCCACATTCACAGAGATTGCTATCTCCCAGCCCAACACGGAACAAATGAGCATTTAAAGAATAATGATTGGACATGAGGCGAGACATGACACGAATGAAGTCTCGACCCACATCCAATCCCCTGAACCAACATTTTTTAGACACCTTAGGAGTGATAGAATGTAGCCATCGCCTCAAATCTCCTTTACTCCATTTATACTGCCAGCTATCGAGTGATATCTGACGAAAAATATAGAAAAATTCGTTGAAGGCGATTTGTCGGTCATAAATATCGCCTTCCATAGCCCCACCCTTGCAAGCGAGTCCGCTTTCTCATTGTCAGTAATCGAACAATGAGAAGGGACCCACACAAAGGTGATAATAAAAGAACGTGAAGATAAAGCACTTAGAAGACCTCGTATGTTCATAAGAAAATAAGAGGTGTGCTTTACCGGCCTCAAGGAGCGAATAGACTCTATAGAACTAAGACTATCCGTGATAATGAAGTATTGATCCGGTGTAAAAGAGGCAACAGTCTCTAAAGAAAAATGAATTGCTGCCAATTCCGCGACAAAAACAGAACAAGGTGCTTGAAGTTTACGAGCGACGCTATAATTTTCATTATATACACCAAAGCCAGCGGAGTCCTTTATCAAAGACCCGTCAGTGAAAAACGTTTTGGCGGAATCAACTAGGCCAAACTTTGCAGCAAATATCACCGGAGCAATCATAGGACGATGATGCTCTGGGATTCCACGAAGCTCCTGCTTCATGGATAAATCAAAATGAACCGAATTTCCGAATTCGGAGAAGCAAACACGATTGGGAATATTCAGCGAAGGGCTGACATCCTGTGTTATGTACAAATGGTACAAAGTCATGAAGCGGGTTTGAGGATTCAACTCAAGGAGCTTCTCAAAATTTTCGATCACCTGGGGGTTCATAACTTCACACCTGGTGAGGAGCCGGAGAGATAATTCTGAAAACCGATCCGAGAGTGGCAACATGCCAGCCAGCACTTCAAGACTCATGGTGTGAGTCGAGTGCATGCAACCTAACGCGATACGAAGACACCGATACGGAATACGTTCCAGTTTAATGAAGTGCGACCGAGCCGCTGACTGAAAACAAAAACTACCGTATTCCATAACCGACAAAATCGTTGTCCGGTACAAGGTTAGAAGATCTTGTGGATGAGCTCCCCACCAGGTCCCGGTAATTGTGCAGAGAAAGTTGACCCTTTGCTGGCATTTTCGCTTCAGATACTCAATGTGGGATCTCCAGGTGCACTTTGAATCGAACCAGACCCCAAGATATTTAAATGGCATAGAATGAGTTATCGGTGTACCCAAAATTTGAAGCTTCGGTTGTGCAGGGTTATGCTTCTTAGAAAAAACTACCAACTCAGTTTTCTCCGTAGAGAATTCGATACCTAGCTCTAGAGCCCAAGTAGACAAATTGTCTAAGGTATCCTGTAAGGGTCCTTGCAGATCGACCCCATTGGGTCCAGTGACAGACACTACGCCGTCATCTGCAAGTTGTCTCAACGTACAATTCTCACTCAGACAACCGTCAATGTCTTTGACATAAAAATTATACAAAAGGGGGCTTAAACATGATCCCTGGGGGAGACCCATGTAGCTAAATCGAGAAGCTGTAGAGTTTCCATGAGAAAAGCTCATATGTTTCTCTGACAGCAAATTGTTCATTAATGGTGAAAAACCACAAGCGTGGAGTTTATCTGAGTGAACTTCAACAGATACTGAATCAAAAGCCCCCTTGATATCCAAGAATACAGAAGCCATTTGCTTCTTTTTCCCAAAGCTAACTGAATCTCTGTGGAAAGCAACGCGAGGCAGTCGTTCGTTCCCTTACCCCTACGGAAACCATATTGAGTATCTGAAAGCAGGTTGTTCGTCTCAACCCAATTGTCCAGACGGAAAAGGATCATTTTCTCCAACAACTTTCACGTTTCATGCAATTCAAATATAGATTCTTTTAGCTCATTAATGATTTGTCATACATGTGCTCTATGTTTTCCAGTTAAAACATGTTTGTTTACGTCTGATAACTTGTTTGCAAATTATGTTTTATAAATGTATCAACATAAGTCTTCCGTATTTAAAAAAATAAACATGCGAGAAACTTCAAGCGTCATAACAAAACTAGTCAGGTATGTTTTGTTAGAGCCATATTGAACGGGAAAAGATAGTTTGAAATTTGCTTTAGTTATGCTAGAATGATGAGAACGGGGCCGACCCCGGCTTAGTGGTTAACATCCATACCTCTCACTCCAAAGTCACGAGTTCGAATCTCACCCCGGACAAGTTACGAAAGTACCCAAAAATGTATTTGAGTGACTACAACGGGAGATGAACGAACTAGCTGCTCAGGGCTGAAAATCTCTATAATCAAGGAAAAAAATAATAATAGAATGATAAAATATTGAAAATTTCAGTTTCCATTTGCTGCTGCTTGTATGGTCGAACATGATTGATGCCATTGCTTGTGCGGCAACGTGAAGTATCAACAAAACGTAGTCGCAATCGACCAATAAAATATGGTGGAGCAAATGCTTTTAATTTTAACTTCTACCCCTGGCTTGAATTCTCTTATATCAAAGTGAATGTATATTTAAGTCCCCTATTTGGTGGGTAAATAAGATGATGGTGAGGTTTAAGAGGATTCCATCTAATATATATCTCATGTGTCGAAATGGTCGAGCGGTAAGAACTCCGACCTAATAAGCTTGGCGTTCATAGTATGAACCCCCCTGGTTCATTAATGCTTTTTTGTTGCCGGCAAAAATTTGTTCAACTGAGGTTTTAGATTTTTTTTGTTTTTGACCATTGTTAGACATAAATTATGTTTCGTAAGCTCCACCTTTTGCGCTATTTCTATTCTAGAGTAGTACCGGAAAAGGTTTTCCATCATCGAAATGGCAACATAATGATTGGCCACATTGAAACAAAAATGCATGCAATGAAACATATTGTGTTACTTGGGGAGGAGTTTTCTTCCAGCGGTGGAAGCCCTTCTACCGTTGTTACGGCTTCATCTATTGCTGTCTTGAACCTTGTCCAATCGATATTACGAGTTAGATCATACGTGACGTTGATGGATTCCGGCGGAGTGAGCCCAGTGGCAACCGAAATTTTAATAGGCCAATGATCACTACCGTGGGGATCCTGGATCACATTCCACGTGCAGTCCAACGATAATGAATTCGAGCAAAGTGTGAGGTCTAACCTACTGCCAAGTGAGGATGGACCAGCCAAGCGTGTGATTTCTCCATTGTTGAGAACGGTCATATTGAAGTTGTCACAGAGGTCATATATCAAAGAAGACCGGTTGTCATCGTACAGTTCTCCCCAGCCTGTACCGTGAGAGTTAAAATCTCCCATGACCAACCGCGGAGCAGGAAGAACCGAACAAATGTCTGAAAGTTGTTTCTGGTTTATTGAGGCTCTAGGAGGAATATAAACGGAAGCAATGCAAAGGCTTTTATTTTTAATAACAGCCTGGCATGCGACAACTTCAATACCTGGAATAGGAGGAAAATTCACTCTATAAAAGGAGTAGCACTTTTTGATCCCCAAAAGTACTCCTCCTCCACGTGAATCCTCACGATCAAGCCGAATAATGTTGAAATCGTGAATCGGAAGATCGATTTCGGGTGAAAGCCATGTTTCACAAAAAGCAAATGCATCACAACCGGTATTGTGAGCTAAAAATTTAAATGATTCCAATTTAGGAATAAGACTTCGACAATTCAACTGTAGAACAGTGATCAAATCCACGACCTCTTTAGGCAAATTATCCATCGAAGGAAATGATAGCTGCAAGGAGGGGCCACTTTAATGTTAATTTCTTCAAAAAAGTTTTCACAGTGGGAAGCATTGCCATAACAATGCTTTTAAGAGGGTCAGACATTTCGAGGTACTTGAAAATACCTTCCACAATATCATCAAATGAGAACAGCCCAGATGAAGAGGGGGTTTCTGTTCTTAAAATCGGGGCATCAGGGGTTTTGGATGTCCCCGGGAGAGATGGGAAATCCTGTGTGTAGTTGGCACTTAAGACCCTTATTCCCACTGCTCTTTGAATTGGGCATGTTGATTTGGGGCTTCTGTTCAGCTACTTTCCCTGCTCGGATGCGTCTTCAACCATCTGCTACGCGACCACCAGCTGCCTCTGCGACCAGCTCCGCTGCCGGACGATGAACAGCCCCCTCGACCCTCGCGACCAGCTACCTGCGACCAGCTACCTGCGACCAGCTGCTTGCGACCAGCTACCAGCGACCAGCGACCAGCTCCGCACAGCTTCAATGCTGCCAAACGAATGAGGCAAATTTTTCCTAAGTGTGCGTTTTATACCGTTCTCAGCTTCATGCGAGACGTACATGGAGAGACGAATGACATGATGGTTAAAGTCCCTCTCTAATACAAAGAAGAAGAAATGATGAAAGACGTTCCTTGCTTCGATTTGAGAACTGGGATAGGAAATGACATTATAAGACACCACCTTATATTTGCGTTATTTTCAATAGTTTACTATATTTAAATAATGTTTGACAATTGAACTGGAGCGCGGTAAAATTTCCGACCGATTGAGAAAGAAATCATGTAAATCTATCGTGAATTATTTGAGTTATTCGCGAACAAAACGTACGGTTTTTCGTGACGGTTCGAAATATTTTAGATTTTCATTTGACACCCTACCCTTGCCGTAAGACTTCTTCTTTTTATTTCATTTCGTTTCATTCCATGTTAATACAGCCTTAGCCACACCACTCAGCTGCAAAATTATTTTGCTTTGTTGCCGGTGTCTGATTTTATAAATGAGGCCCGTCCCCTCTTATGAAGTTTGCTTCGTTTTTTATCTCGTCCGTTTTCTCGCGATTGCGCGTCTGGCTCGCAAATTATCGTCTGCGCTTACTCATTTACAAGCCAAAAGGAAGCCCTGTAAAGTTTTGCAAGTCTCCCCGCTCGACCTATAGCCGTGGCAATGGGTGGTAAAAATCGATAATCCGCGCGGGCGGCATCCGCTTCCGAAACCTTACCGGAGCCGGGCACCTCCCAGCGCCAAACGATGTTTGTGACAACTAGATTAATAGAATTATCCCAACTATCTTGCCGTCGGCTATTCACAGCGACGAGGAGTTTAGTAAACTACTTGTCGGATTGAATTTAGTACATTATGGTGTCCTGCTGGCCAAATAAACCGAAAATATAAATCAATTTCCTAGGCATATCATAACCATCGTCCTTTTCAGGACGATCAATTGAATTTTACAATAAAAGAGTTTATGTTTAAGTGAAATGTTCGTGATTTATCTTGAACAACATTTACATATGATCAAAAATAGTACATAATGGATTGTTTGGGGCATTCAGTCAAGAGTGGTAAATTCAACAGAGATTTTCCATTAAATCCGAAGTAGTTTCTACCATGGTTTTTCTTTTAGAATTTTTTTTATCTTCAAACTACGTCCCTCTTCTAAAAAGGGTTGCTCCCATACAAATGAAACAGAAATTTCTGCATAACTCGAGAACTAATCAAGCAAATGGAACCAAACTTCGCAGGTGGAGGTTTTCGACAGCGAAAAATGTTTCTATGGTGACTCAAGACCCCGCCCCTTTCTAACTCGAGCAAATGAAAACAAATTTGGCAAGTGAAGGTTTCTGCGAGCAAGAAATGTTTCTATGGTGGTTTAAGACCCCTTCGCCCTCACAAACTACGAAACACAAATTTCTGCATAACGACTGTTCCAGAAAGTATAAGCACACCTTATTTTAACGGTCAGTTTGAATATAATGAAATATTTCAACATGTTTTGGCTGCGTCCTTTTGTTTGCACATTTCTGAATGACATAGCATCAAAAAAGTGCTCAGTTTTGTGTTACCTATCAAAATGCGCGGTCTTACTCCGGAACAACGAAAAAGTATCGTGCACAAATGGTGCACTGTGAGCGGACTCTCCTTGAGAAAATTGGCCAAGGAAGAGGGTGTAAGCGTCAGAGCGGTACAATCTGCAATTCGAAAATATAGAGAACAGTGTACGTTTGAAGATGCGCCGAAGAGTGGTCGGAAATCCGGTCCTGTTAGTCCGGATATCGATAAAAAAAAATCAGCTATAATCAGGGATGCCTTCAAGCGAAAACCAGCGACTTCCGTTCGGGATGTTGCGAAAAAACTAGGGACCTCGTCGAGTAACGTCATGCGTGCCAAAGAAAGACTTGGGCCAAAAACATACCGGAAGCAGGAAAACCCAAAAAGAACCCAAAACAGGCCGCGTCCGTGAAACCACGGGCCCGCAAACTCTACGATTCGTTATTGTGTAGAAATTCTGGGTGTATAATAATGGACGATGAAACGTTTGTGAAACTAGATTACAAAATGCTTCCCGGACCACAATTCTATACTGTAAGCGAAGACAAAGACATCCTCAAAACGGAGAAGGCAATTTTTACCGAAAAATTCGGTAAGAAGGTTTGGCAGGCAATATGCGAGTGTGGTAAAACATCTAGTCCGTACATCACAACGGAGACGATGAACACTCAGAAATACGTTAAGGAATGTCTCCAGAAGCGATTATTGCCAATGATCAGGCAGCATGAAGGTCAAGTAGTGTTTTGGCCTGATTTGGCGTCATGTCATTACGCAAAGGACACTTTAGAATGGTACAAAAGTCAAAATGTATGTTTCGTGCCGAAAGACATGAATCCGCCGAACTACCCGGAGGCACGGCCAATCGAGACTTTTTGGGTTTTCACCAAAGCAAAGCTTCGAAAATTAATAAAACCAGCGGACGACATCCCAAAATTTAAAAACGAAAGGGTGAGTTATGTCAGTGACATAACTGCAAAGTTGACGTAGGACTGCTTGTTGATGTGAAGAAATTGATGTCATCGAATTGATAAATTTCTACTATATTTTATTCAGTCTAAAGAACCATGAAACCCTATGCTATTGGTGTGTGAGGCTCCGGTTCTTCTTCCGCTATTGGTTCTCCACGGAAATTTATAGAAACTGCAGTTCGGCTCGAATTGACTGTTAATGATATTTTGTTTGTTAAATCAGCGCCAACATTAATTCGCCCTAATTTGCTTTTGTAAACAATGGCTTTCGTAGTCATTTGCTCTTGAACAAAAGGTCACAAATACAAATTAAGCACTCTTTAAGGATGATCAGCTTTATTTCTATCCGCTGATATATTCAATTTGAAGGAATTGTATTCAACTTCCGATAAATTAGCAGACAAAGTGTTTGTTTACAAAAGCAGATTCGCCCTAATCAAATGTTGGCGCCGAAATGTCCAACGTGCTTGGTAGTGATAAAAGGGTCCTGTGTTTACGGAGGGAACATGGTTCGCGATTAAAATGTTCTTATCAGTATTCTTGGGCTGCAGGGCAGCCTGAGTGTTTGGCGGCACGTGATACTACGATAAAAATAGGCATTTACACCGTCTTCAACTCGAGATTGAAGATGAGAAGGTGGCAAAATTGCAATTGCAGTTTTTCAATCATATCTTGAGAAATCTGCATGATTCAGATATGACCATTTCTTCACTTTGATCCACAAAGCGTTTTATAGTATAAATGAAGCCATGCAAGTGTGTGCAAGCGACTGGCAAGCAAAAATAGCTCGAAACAAATTTATCGCTGTAGGATCCTTATTCAATCATCATCAATATATCAATATACAATATGGATGAGTCGATATCACAAAATGCCGCAACGCTATTGGCCACTGTTGTATTGCCGCCGTCAAGTGTTCTATTTTTGTTCTCACTGATCATCGACAAAGCGTTTTATGAAATAAACAAAGCCATGCAAGTGTGTGATAGCGACAGGTTGCACATAGCTTGGTGGAAAATATTTCCATTTGCTTCATTGCTGTACCCTGAATTCCTCGCCAAGTGAACTAACTGTAGGGTTTCTATTCCATATCTCTTAGTTTGTCAAAGTGGCTGAATGGTTGCTATCAAGAGCCGCCGCGCTGACGATCACGGTTCGTATCCCGATCTCATATAGAGTACATTTTATTTTTGTGAGCCATCGGACTTAAGGACACTCATCTCTTACTCATCAACTAAATATCACTGCGCACAACCTCACGCACACGTTCAACTTTTATTTGCGAATTGCTGTTGCTTTATTGCCAACAACTAATGTTAGATTTTTCATCCAAGTTACGAACAACAGCGAGAAATAGAAAAAATCAATCGAAATTGTATTACAATCTTGCTTTCTTATTTTGAATGTAGAGCGAACTACGAACAACTTAACCTAACACCAAGTAGACCAGTTTGGACATTTTCGTATTGCAAAAAGATCCACTGGCTGGAGCGGGAATCGAGCCCCCAAACTTCATGACAACCGCTTGCACGACGGGCGACGCCGCTAACCACTTGACCACAAAGATGATGTGGGCGATTGATTTGGTCATTTTCTCCGGGACGCGGCAGTTTAAGCAACGCCATGTTGAGCCGGTGCGTGCTAATAAACATTTCGATGAGCTCAAGAGAAATTTCAATCAAACATACTCATTAGTTGGCAAATTGATTTGGTCGTCCTGAAAAGGACAGATTTTAGTTGTTTACGGAGGGAACATGGTTCGTGATTGAAATTATCAGTCTTCTTTGTTTCTGCAGAACGTTTGGCTGGACACCACTCTGTGAAATGTTCACACCAGAGAAATTTTTTTTCCTCGTCGTTGCGGATGGCTAGCTGCAGGTGACGTGGATGATTCTTCTTGGTCGGGTCATCTTGTTTTCACGGGCGGCGATTTCTACCAACGTGCTCCGCAGACACGTCTGTCGCATGCGGATGCACAGCGACAACTGATGATTGGTCGGTCGTCCCCTCATGTTTGATATTCGTTGGCACGGTAACTGTACAAATGAAACATAAATTTCTGCATAACTCAAGAACTTTTCAAGCAAATAAAACCACATTTGGCATGTGGGGGTTTTGAGGCAGGATTTCTACAAATATATATAAAAATGATTTCCTGTCTTTCTGTCTGTCTGAACCTTATAGACTCGAAAACTACTGAACTGATCGGCGTGAAATTTTGTATGGAGGGGTTTTTGGGGCCGGAGAAGGTTCTTATGATAATTAGAGACCCCTTTTATCTCTGGAAGGGGGTGGGGGCTCTCATACAAATGAAACACAAATATAAACCAAACATGAGAATTATCCCTACTGTTATGAAAATTTACATGCAGGGTTTTTTTTTTGGGCCGGAAAAGGATCTTATGATGGTTCGAGACTCCTTCCCCGTCTGAAATGGGGGGCTCTCATAAAAATTAAACAGAAATTTCTGCATAACTTAAGAACTAATCAAGCAAATGGAACCAAATTTGGCATGTGAAGGTTTATGAAGGCAAGAAATGTTTTTATGGTAGTTTTAGACCCCTCTCCTCTTTGGATGGGGAGCTCTCATACAAATGAAACACAAATTTAAACCAAACATGAGAATTACCCCTACTGATATGAAAATTTGTAAGCAGGAGTTTTTGGGGCAGGAAAAGGTTCTTATGATGGTTCGGAACTCCTTCTCCTCATGGAGGTGGGGGGAAGGGGGGTTTTTTTGGGTTCGCTCCCATAGAAATGAAATACAAATTTCTGCATAAATCGAGAACTAATCAAGCTAATGGAACCAAATTTGGCATCTTGGGGTTTTTGAAGGCAGGATTTTGTATGGTGGTTCGGACTCCTCCACGCTCCGAGAAAAAAACTTCCCATACAAATGAAACAGAAATTTCAACCAAACATGACAATGATCCAGGCAACTAGAACACAAAATGGGTAGGGTTAGAAGCATGTTCTGATAGAAGTTTGAACTTCTTCTTAGTCAAGAATGGGGGATGCTTGAGTTATTCTCTGTGCTACATTATACACAAGAAGGTAATCTCAGTTTATGCAAGAGGAAATTACGTTCAAACTGACAGGATACAGCGTAGTTTGAAAATTAATGTTTTGTGGCAAACATGCTTCTACACAGAGAAAAAAAACCATGTTAGAAACTAACGATGAAAGGAATTAATTAAAAAACAAATACACTTACATTTTGTTTTGCAGAAATTACACCCATTTTGAACGAAAATATTTTAACAAAACTCATTCAGCAAAAAAAAACCTTCGAAAGCAAAAGTTCTATTAAATTTTCATTCATTTAGTTAAAAGCGTAGCAATGCTCGCACCGGGCTCAGCAAGTATGAAATAAAAACTCGAACCAAATCTGCAGTTGTAATTGTGAAAAACTTCCAAAACTATGGAGCTTGGATGAAACGATGTTCACCGTTTGCTTAAGCACTGGGCAATGATTATCGAAACGTTCTATATAAAACTTACTTAGAAAGAAGTTAGATTCACTCCTACCTATTAGTATCATGCATACAGCATCATGTTTAATTTCACCTAATTGCAAATTCACCAAGGCAAACAGGTTTCGACTAATTCCAATGTTTGTTTTGAATGGTTTTAGCAGACCATTAGACATTCAACATTCATGAAATCTCTAGTATCTCGTGAAACGTGCGATGTGCTCTGCTATAACAAAATATGCATTATGCTATAATGAAACATACAAACTACGAGTTTAATTTGCAAGCTTTTTCGTATTTTCTTCGGGTAGATAGACCTGATTATGGATTAGCATCGAAGAATAATCTGCCATGAATGTTGATTAGCAATGATTTAATGAAATATTAAGTTCAATCTTCTACTTTATTATATTATATATTCGGCATGATGGCCCATTTGGCTTAGTGGATTTCGGTCTTCTGGACAATTTGGCGTAATGGCCTTCGGCCTAATGGCCCTACAGCTTTACAAAAAATCTGAATTTGATTATGTGATGGAAATGTGATTGGCCTTCATTATGGCCCAAAATCTTTCCACCGGACGAATCTCTGCTGAATTTGGGGGGTTGGCGGTTTTTGGTACAAAAACAACGTTATTTTCTCTATACCAATCCAACGTCGATCGCGCGTAATGGCATGATGCCAGGTCCGGCCAAATTAATGTCTCGCCTCCGTGGGATCGCAGGAAGAGTAACAGAGGCTTCTGGAGGCACTCGGTGCGGTAAATTTCGCTGTTGATGGTACCCGTTGTGATGTACGGTTTACTCAGTTTACCGCATTGGCATATGGCCTGCCAGAGCAAGTATTTTTTGGCGAATTTGTCCACTTTCTTCTTCCTTATGTCTTCCGGAACATCAAACCGGGATTTGGCAACGTAGAACTCCAGCCCCGGTATCTGCTTTGCGTCTGCCTTGATGTAGGTTTCGTCATCCATAACCACACACATCGGTTTCGTTAACCACTCTCGATACAGCTTCCTTGCGCGGGATTTGGCCGCCGTGTTTTGGTGTTCAAGCCGCTTAGGTGCCTTGCGGACCTTGAATACACGAAGCCCAGCTCGTTTCATGGTTTGCTGAACGAACCAGGCGGAACACTATGCCTTCAGAGCCGCGTCGCGAATCGAAAGGTTCGGATTACACTTGAAATAATCCAACTGGGCCTTCACAGGGTCAGCTGTCTTCGATTTTCTTCCACTTCCAGCCCGCCACTCGGTCGTCTGGGACTCCTTAAACGATTTTACCACCCAAGACACAGTTGTCTTCCGATCCATCTCATGGTCGCAGTCGGATTTTCCAAGACGGCGCGCCAAATTCTCCGGCGATTTTCTTCTTGTTTCGATGACATCTCAATAACCACTGGAGCGATTGTTATGAAACATGTAAACAATTCATGTACATGTAAACAATGTAACAATTCGTGAAATGTTATGAAACATGTAACCACTTCACTCCAAACTATTTATATCCAGATTTTCATCAATTTTTACCCACGGACAAAAAAGTTACACACGGATGAAAATGGTTCCTTTTTTTCGAGTACAGGCCTTACGTGTAAGAAGATTTTTCGCTTGAGCGTAACTCTCT
Organism: Aedes koreicus; assembly: GCA_024533555.2. Taxonomy (NCBI): domain Eukaryota; kingdom Metazoa; phylum Arthropoda; class Insecta; order Diptera; family Culicidae; genus Aedes; species Aedes koreicus. The sequence continues at coordinate 10,971 of JAHHFK020005573.1, read as the reverse complement.
CATTTTCCAAAATTTCTTCGTAGTTCTATGTTAAAGCTATATGAAAAAAAAACTGCGCATTATTTTTGGAATCAGTTCATTGGTTCCGGTAATCCCTCAGGAACACGTTACGGTGCATAGGTAATATGGGAGCATTGTTAGTTTATAATTGACTTATATCACGCACACCTAGGGTAAGTTTTCAAATTTTCAACCCATCTAAATGTGTAAATGTGTAAATAAAAATTCAGTTGAGTCATAAATATGCGTACATAATATGTTTTGCATATATTTTATGCTTCTGGGTACTCGAATATCGGTGTTGGACAAGCATTAAAAGAATTCCAAAAAAAATCAGTACCTATTTAGATTGACATCCTTTTAAGCAAACGACAACATGTAGAAACGAATGAAATTCAATCAGAAAGAATCACCGTCCGATTTCCTCTTAAGCGAGTGTGATGAAAATGGAATCAATTTTCCACTTTGCTTGGACCACCAAATGAGGGGAAACTAGCCGACATACATATGTTGTCAGCGTGGCAAAAATGGAGTATCAATGCGAGAAAATGAATTTCCTGCTCATCTAAAAGATTCTGATCAATTTTTCTTCTGCCGTCAACCGGAAAACGAGCTTTGACCGCAAAAAAAGCTCTAACTTGAACGACCATGAAAATACACAACCAACCGTTCCCTTGTGGGTGGGAGCCAATGTTTGAGATTCAATAGTCATTTGCAGAGATCAGATAAAATCGGAAACGGTTATTGTTGTGATTATGTCAAGCGTGTTATAGATATTACGGGTCTTAGGACTCGCCTCGCAACGCTGATGCTTTATTGCAACCCGTCAGAACCCGATTCTGCTGAAAATAGATGACCTTAGGCCGTTGCTGGGTACAAGTTTAAAAAGCAATGAATTCAACTGAAATTGGCATTATTAACGAAAGGCTGCTGTAAATGACAGAACTTGGCCCGACTTAGTCAGTCGCCCTCCGAGAAGGAGAGTGGATTTTTCTTTTCTTGAAAATTGGTGCAAAAAAAGGCGTTCAAATTCAATCTCTATAGCAAAACTGGCGGTGAATAAGATGGAAGCAACTTCGAGAAATTGCCGAGATAACTTATATTAAACTTTCTGTCAAGCCACCCCTACACTCCGTTTCCAAGTCGTGGTTATTCTCGCGTATATCCTCAAACTTTGGTCGGGCAATTTTCGTTTCTATCCGATTTTTTTCCTCTTGCTAGAGCCCTAGCCGAGCCGTTGAATCGAAGGCCAACAGGATTCGGAATTCCATTTCCTAAATTGAACCAGATAAAAAAAGGGTGTTGATGTGGAATGAGCACCCGGCAGGCGGTCTGGCTTGGTGGCAGATCGCTGTAGCGCAGGATCATTCCGAAAGCATTTGGCAACACTCCAAAAAGATAATATAAAGAAACGTGTCAGCGTGTGGGAGCCCAAGTTTCGACCACCCTTTCCCGGCTCGTTTCTTGCGCATTTTAACTCCCCGCCCCAGGTTCGTCTGGTTCCTGGCGGTCATAGACTGTCAGACCGGAAGGTCTGTCAGAATTGGAGCGAAAACCAGAACCGCAGGAAAATGCAGAAAACATGGCAAAAGAGCGCTGAAGCCAACGCTGGCAAGGCACGAGTGGTCATAAAGGCAAATATAGGATATTTTATTATCAACTAAACCAATCAGAAACATGTTTAAAATGATAAAAATTTAATTTAAGCAGAATAAAATAGACTTGACTCTATGACTGTAAGCATAGTTTGCAGCACCGGGAGGGAAGAGGGAATTTCCTGTGCATCTGATGGCAGTTCTGGATAGCTTGTTCTATCCACTTTACTAGAAAACATAGGTTGGATACGATAAATATCGGTAAGCTATCACGAAAATGCTTAGTTGAATTGGGTTGAGTTAACATTGTTATAATTATTTGGTTGAGCTTCAAGTTTTGTCTAATTAAGTTCATTTTTCTTAAATTTTAAATCGTTTTCTTTAGAGTTGATCATATCAGACTACGCTTTACGGCAAGGGTGAAAATTTGAAAATAACTGAAACATAAACATTTCTCGAAAGATTTTCGTGTTTTTTGTTTGCTTCAATCAGTTGGAGATTTTTACAACTGTCAAGTCAATGTTCAGAAATATAATTAATAATCGACTTTGAATTCCCAAACAGACTTTCAACAATCTATAACGCGATAAGGATGCCAGCTCAGCCGTTGCCCTCTCATCATAGTACATACCAAGAACAGCACCAACGTTACAATGTTGCTCTACGAAACAAACGAAACTAATCTAACATGTTGAACCAGACAATGCATCAAATGGTTTAACTTAGTCTACATCAACCGGTCGTGTGTTATACACAACCCCACTGATCCTATCGATCAATGTCGCCTCTATTCTAATCAGGGACCTGGCAACCCTATCCTATTTACTAGCTTTTGACAGTATGCAACATATCGTGGGCCTTATTTGAATAAGGCCCATCAGACGTTTGCTACTACGGGTACGAACGCCAGTATTGTTTACAAACAATGCATCTTTTGACGTTTGGTTGTAAGAGATGTTAGCTACAGGAAAATGACAGCCCGCCAGTTCCCTGATTCTAATCAATGTGAAACTAGTGATTTGAAATTGGTTCACTGTTGTAGAACCCCTAGATCCGAAATACATCTTGCAGTCTGGCCCTTGCTATAATTCTTGCGTTTTTCAGTACCTTTAGGTACTAGTATCTTTGGCTTTGTTTTGATTCGCTATGTTATTTTGACAGAATATTTGAGGGTGTGATGGTACGAGTTACGTTATTAGGGGTGAATCATTAAGCTTGGGACTGAGCTTGAGACCGGTGTGCTAGTTCTTCCCGAGCCAAAAAATATATTCATTTTATTCAGGACTATCCAAGTTGTCACGAAAGGCTTGCTCCGTTTACCACACGAACAAATCCCCTGCCAAATCATGAACTTCTTGAGTAACTTTGACACTTGCTGTTTCCTGAGAGACTCTGGAACATCGAACTTGTCTTTCGCAGTCACATACTGGTTGCCGGGAATTTGTTTAAAGTCCGCTTTTACGTGTGTTTCATCGTCCATGATGCAGCAGTGTGGTACATTTGTATGTACAGCTTACGCGCACGTGTTTTAGCTGTCCTATTCTGTTTTTCATTGCGGTTTGGAGCTTTCTGAACTTTGAATAAACGGAGCCCGGCTCGTTTCTTGGCTTTCTGCACGAAACGTTTGGTCAAGCTTTTTTGCGACATCCCGAACGGAACAGTTGGGTTTGCGTTTAAAGGCAGCAACCACTCGATTGTGATCCTTCACACAGTACGGAACACTTTTTCTACCGCTCACCTTCTTTCGATCGACAGTTAAACATTCCCCGAAACGTTTTATGACACGAGACACTGTAGACTGGTGAATTTTCAACATCTTTCCTATGGCTCGGTGCGAAAGAAGTGGGTTGTCGAGGTGCGTGTGCAAAATTTTCTCGCGCACTTGCTGTTCCTTCGACTCCATTTTCTAACCAACAACACATTTCACAATGAAACTCATGCAGTGTATACAATACACGCTGAGGTCATTTCAACCAAAATTTCGTTGAAATTAACCCAAAGGGGGAAATGTTACAGCTTATTGAAAGTGATGCTATTTAACTGTGGACACCTTTAGTAGATCTTAATCCTATAGAAGCTGCAACAGCAGAAGTCTTTCGATGAGTGGATGACCAGCAAAGTTACGGATATATATATTTCTGGCTAGCTCGTATTTTTTTGACGTAGGACTACGTATGTGTTTTCAATACTGGGGTACACGTTCGAATTGCGAAAATTGGGAGCGTCACGAAAAATATATAGGTTTTGAACGTTAATAACTAAGTCATTCCACGATTGATTTCCAAAGTGTTTGCACCAATCGATCGGAACATTTTCTACGCTTCGATTTAAATATTTCAAACTATTGATTTTTAACATGCAACTAATAAAATTAACGCAAATATGAAGTGATGTCTTATAATATCGATTTTTCATAGTAAATTTAGCAAATACACAGTACTTTCCGCACACAGACTTCATATTTAAGTAAGGAACGTCTCCTAGGCAGCCATGAATGATATAAAAGGGGTACACCTTCGCATTTTGATTTAGTTTTCCGGCGGTCGTGGAGCTGTGCAGAGTAGGATCTGTAGATGGACGAGCAGTCGCTGCCCAGAGAGGCGTTGGTGCAGTTGGCTGTTGTTGCCGATGCTCCCGTCAACTTCGCTGCGAGAATGATGGCTGCTGAAGCCTACTAGATGGCGGGAAAAAGCCTTCCGTGATAACGAGACAAGAATCAATCATTTCACGTCACCTGCGTATGGCCACCCGCAATGAAGAGGAGATGAACCAAGAAAGAAATTTCAAGTTCAATCGCGAACTGTTTCTCCCCCGTCAACTAAATCCGTCCTTTTCAGGACGACCGAATTAGTTTGTCAACTAAAGAGTTTATTTGGTTGAAATTTTCTCTTGTGATGTTTGAAATTAATTTCAATTACCGCGCGCCGGCTGAACATAGCATTCCTTAAACGTTGGGTCCCGTAGTAAATGACAAAGAACGTTGAACAACCAACGAACGGAATTCGAGTCGAACTGCGTCACTTCAGACCGACCATGTGGTTGAGTTCGTTGTAGTTCCTAGCTATGCATAGTGGATTAGTTGCTGGCGGTGGCAAGCAAATTAGGAAAGGTTCGGTTAAGAAAATCATCCGTCTTGCGTGTAATAATTAAAACTAATTATTGTGGCGCAATAATTGGAGCTCGTCCCCTTTGATGCTATTTCAAATACATTGCCTTCCTTGGTACCGCCTTCTTTCGTGCACTAGCATCCGATGCTTTTACCAAACAGCTTTTAGCAGAACATTTTGATTCAGTCTTACGACAGTCGTTAAGCTGTGCAGTGGCTGCAGGATCGCAGTAGGCGGCGGCGAGCAGTCGCTGCCCAGAGAGGCGTTGGTGCAGTTGGCTGTTGTTGCCGATGTTCCCGTCAACCTCGCTGCGAGAAACATGGCTGCTGAAGCCTACGAGTTGGCGGGAAAAAGCCGCCCGTGACAACGAGTTAAGAATCAATTATCCCGTGAGATGAACCAAGAGAGAAAGCCCAAGTTCAATCGCGAACTGTTTCTCCCCCGTCAACTAAATCCGTCCTTTTCAGTTTGAAATTTCCATTACCGCGCCCCGGCTGAACATGGCATTGCTTTAAACGCCGCGTCCCGGAGTAAATAGCAAAGCGTGTTGAACAACCAATGAACCAACAGATCCATAACTATCTTCTACGCGTTAGAGATAGTGGCCCTCTCAACCATCGTAGAAAATACAACCGGGGCCGTATTATAATTAAGAGCCACCAAATGCTTTCTAAAGAGTGTACAATAGAATTTTCTTGGCCCTTTTCAGAACTTACTTAAATCAATTAGCGGATGGCCCTGACGTGTATGGGAATTAGATTGCTTCGTAGTCCTACGTCACCTTTGCGCACAACCCCATTGGGCTGTACCTTGTAGTTTTTTCAGTTTTTCACTGCTCATCATAAAATTCGGATGTCCCTGAGAACGTTAGAAAGCAGAAGATGTCAAAGTTTGTCAAACAAATATGATTTGCCTTGGAAAGCAATTTGCGCGTGTGGAAAGCGAGCACCCCATTCGTGACAACTGGATCGGTCAATGGACAGGTGTACCTAAACGAATGCCTCCAAAAGCGTCTTCTTCCTCTTCTGAGCTCACACGATGGTTCTTCGATTTTCTGGCCGGATTTAGCCTCGTGCCATTACTCGAAAGAGGTTTTGGAGTGGTACAAGGCTAAGGAGGTCAATTTCGTGCCGAAGCATCTCAACCCCCAAACGCACCGGAACTGCGGCCAATTGAAAAGTACTGGGCCATCACTTCGGAAGCATCCTAAGGAAGTGAAATCGGAGGAAGACACATGGTCGGTCTGAAGTGACGCAGTTCGACTCGAATTCCGTACGTTGGTTGTTCAACGTTCTTTGTCATTTACTACGGGACCCAACGTTTAAGGAATGCTATGTTCAACTCTTTAGTTGGCAAAACTAATTTGGTCGTCCTGAAAAGGACGGATTTAGTTGACGGGGGAGAAACAGTTCGCGATTGAACTTGGACTTTCTTTCTTGGTTCATCTCTTCTTCATTGCAGGTGGCCATCTGCAGGTAACGTGAGATGATTGATTCTTGTCTCATTGGAACGGGCGGCATTTTCCCGCCAACTCGTTGGCTTCAGCAGCCATGGTGCTCTCTGCGAAGTTGACGGGAGCATCGGCAGCAGCGGCCAACTGCACCCACGCCTCTCTGGGCAGCGACTGCTCGTCCATCTGCAGATACTGCTCTGCACAGCTCCACGACCGCCGGAAAACTAATTCAAAATGCGAAGGTGTACCCGTTTTATAACATTCATGGCTGCCTAGGAGACATTCCTCACTTCGATATGAAAGTCAGTGCTCGGAAAGTACTGTGTATTTGGTAAATTTACTATGAAAAATCGATATTATAAGACATCACTTCATATTTGCGTTAATTTTATTAGTTGCATGTTAAGAATCAATAGTTTGAAATATTTAAATCGAAGCGTAGAAAATGTTCCGATAGATTGGTGCAAACATTTTGGAAATCAATCGTGAGATGACTTGGTTATTACCGTTCAAAACCTATATATTTTTTCGTGACGCTCCAAATTTTCGCAATTCGAACGTGTACCCCAGTATTGAAAACACAGACGTAGTCCTACGTCAAAAATTACTTCCACGTGATGTCAACTCATATCATGATTTATTTCTCAAAATAATGTGCAATAATACTAATGAGAAATGTTGGTTGAACACATGTAATAATTATCCAGGCACGGAATAACTTGGTCATAACCTAATTTCTCTTCATAGTGAAAATCATGCTGAATCCCTAAAGTTTAAGCAGTGTCGTCAAACAGATCGTTGCTATATGGATCTGGTAGAAAAAGAAATACAAGAATTTTTAGATACATTTTTAGCAAAAATGTATGATTTGTCAACGCATAACTTTATTGCCGAACAGCGAGGAAGTGATTTAAAATGCCTTAAAAACAATTTAAAACCTACTGATTGTATAGTTATTCGTAATATTTCAGAAAAAAAATTCTTTCGTTGTACAAGATGCTGTTTAAGGATTTCATTGGGCAAATGCACAATGCACTATCCGTCCAGAAAGAATCCAAAATACAGTACGACTATTATTCAGAGCATGATTACAAAACAATGAAAAAGAAATTGAAAAACTGCTATGCTCGCGTGAAATAAATTTCGGGAACCCAATCATATCATTGTTTTAAACCTTAAGATGAAATGTATATTATTGTAAAACCATTCTCGTTCTTCAGCGATCAAACATATGTGAAACTGTGAAATAATCGTAACCAATTCTTGATGTAGTCATTGTGTATAATAAAAACAAGTATGGAAATAAATGCATTATGTTGACTTCCATTATATGATGTAAAACAGCTAAATGAACTTATAAAAATAACTTCTGATTGATGGGGACGCATGGTTGGCAAGTTCCTTCAAGTAATTAAAACGCGTAGTAGGATAGTCAGCAAAAAAACATAGCATTTTTGAAAAAAAAAACTTATCTCAAAAACTAAAATACATACATCGCCAATTATTTGATATGTTAGGTAAAAATGTCCAATCTTTCAAGAAAAAATATAAAAACGAAGAGACTTTTTTTGAAAATAATTATTTTTGAGAAGAGTTAATTTTTTGGACCACCCTAACGCAGAAACGGCCACCCTATTTACGAAATAAAAAATAGGGGTCGAATATTTTTTGATAAAGTACAACCAACTGTTACCAACTGTTATGAAATTCTGAGATAGCGTATATCTTTTTTCTATGGAATTGCTCTATATTGTTAGTTTCATCGTCCTGTACCACGCAATCAAACTTCGTCAGCATCGTCATGTACAACTTTCGCGATCGTGCTTTGGCCGACGTGTTTTGTTTATCGTCGCGATTTGGAGTCACCATTTTCTTGTAAGTCGACAGTCCAGCTCGTTTTTTAGCTCTATCCACGGATGAAGGCGCCACTCCCAGCTTCTTTGCGACATCTCGGACGGAGAGGTTTGGGTTCCGCTCGAAACAGCTCTTTTTGTCGTCGCTGTGGCCTCCGGCTTTCGATTTCCCCCCAATCCAAAAAGGTCCGAAACGCAGCCAAATTCAGGCGGATTCCGTGAAAACGCGGGCTCGGAAGCTGTACGACGACGTTTTGAGAAAAAATTACATGTATATTATCATGGATGACGAGACGTACGTCAAATTGACTACAGTGCACTTCCAGGGGCACAGTTTTACACCGTGAAGCGTGGAACGGATGTCTCGAATCCGGAGAAATCGATTTTTTGTGAATTTTTTTGAAGAAAAGTGTTGGTTTGGCAAGCAATTTGCCAGTGCGGTATGAAATCGACACCTTTTTTCACTACCGCAAATATGAACGCCGAAATGTACCGGAAGGAATGCCTGCAGAAACAAATTCTGCCACTAATCCGAAAACACAAAGGTTCGATACTGTTTTAGCCTGATTTGGCATCCTGCCACTATGCGCGTGCCATCTTGGACTGGTATGAAGAGAACAATGGCCAATTTGTGGAAAAAGGGGATGAATCCTCCAAATTGTCCACAAATAAGGCCCACTTTTCATTTTTTCATTTTGCAGCATTTGGTGGGGCAATAAGAGCGCAGTCCAAAGCCGATGGTGAAGGAGGGGTAATGGCGAACTAGTCTATTCAGACCACATGAACTCCGTGGGAAGGAACAAGGATAGGTTAGGGTAGGTGGTTAAGGTAGGGCGTTTTGGACCGGTTAAAACAATGCAAAAAGAAAATCATAAGTCGAGCACTGAAGAAGTCTGTAAGTCGCAGACGAAACAGGCCTATCTGTCAAAATATAAGCTTTCTCTAGTGGAATTTAAAGAAATTTGCACGCTCTCACCAGTGATAATTTCAAAAAAGTGTTTCAATGTTTTTTTTTTTAATTTTCAACAGTGATCAAGTGAAGTGTTAATTCTCCCTGCTTCCCAATCACATTCGTTCTACTAATGGGCTCAAAAGGTTTTTTTTTAAATAGTGTATTTAAAAAAAAGAAGTGAAAGTGATCATAAAATCGTTAATTTACGATTCCGCATTACAATGATATACGGCAAATCCCGAAAAGATAGAGAGAGCCATTCCCTGTAGTTCGTGTCAATGTGACCACGCTATTTTTTTTACGCTGCAAGTTGCTATATCAAAGTCACCTCTCTCTATGATTTGCTATAATTTGAAAGTCGGCTGTCGTATACTGCACATATTTAAATTATAATTTATAGTAGAATAAGAATAAAAATTGCAATTTAGGTATGTTTGGTGTTTAGTTAATGACAATAGGCCAATGAAAACTGCACCTCCTGTCGTGTACCTTAACTACTTGATGTCAGGCGTCTACAAACTGTTTCTAGCCTCGTCTAAGCGTGAATTGTGGCGAAGCCCGCCGGTAGCACACCTCTTTCATTCTGAACAAACCCACCTATGACAAACCCCATTGATACGATACTCTGAGTTCCTTATCGGGCCCTCCGCATCTCACAAAACCACAATACTTATGGCCGCGGTCTAGAAGTCCACTGCATAGTAAATTCTAGGACACAGTTCAAACTCCCACCCCAAATTGAATATTAAACGTTTTCAAAATTGAATAAATCTATCTATGATTAAATTTTTAGTGATTTGCGGCCCAACCCGCCAATATCACACTCAACTTAAGTGCCTGTATACATGCGTGCTACGACGCGGCTATTAAATAGAAAGAAGAGTGAGTGTGATAATATCACTACTTTGTGAGGCTGGATCTTTGGCTCTCCCATGAATGGTTCATTAGAGTAGAAGGTCATACAATGACATGACCTAGCAACATCGATCATCAATCAGCTATCTCCAATGCATCACAGGACGTCCGTAGGATCACACCTGTAAAATCAGTGTATCAATGCCAGATATGTGACGCGGCATTAAATAAAAATATGAAACATGCGTATCCACCATGTCAGAATGTCACTTTAATTCAAGAGACTATAAAAGCAAAACTAACCGATATAGTGAAGAATTATTCTGTGGCCCTCCGCGTCCTACTCTTTTCATAGAACCTTAGCCTTTAATTCTTTGTCGGCGTCTGTCTTGCGTAACACCTTTCGATGACCTTTCTTTAATTCGAACGGTCTGATCCCTATTTTTTTTCAATAATCGTTTATTTGTACTGATCCCTAGCTAAATAATATGTTGTTAGAGTTAGTGCTTTGCACGGCTGTCGTATAGAACGCACATTTAAATTATAATATGTATTTGAATGTAAAATTTTCTGCACCTTAAACATCAGGACCTATTATTAGTTGTTGACAATCATGATCAAAACACTCACCCTGCTTGATAATGAAGCGACCAATACTATTATTAATGATACCAACTGTATAGGTATATGCGATGTTCAATTCCAATGATAAATTAGAGAATAACAAAAATGAAACAATTGCCAAGCAAATGAAAAGTGAACTTTGTGTCGTTTCCCTAATTTATTTGATATCGGGTATTTGTAGATTGTTCCTAGCTTCGTCTCAGAGTGAATTGAGGCTAATCCCATATTATCACGCTCATTTCACTGCCTTCAAATAAATGTACTATGACGTGGCAATTTAAAGAAAGCAGAGTGTGATACTATCACTGCTGATCATGCTCTTGGACTCCCATGACGGCCTTTTGCATGAGATAAAGGAGAGCTTCGAGAGGGAAAAAGAAAGCCGAAATATTCATCCATCAATCCATCTATCAAGCACTTGTAGGGTAACTGCCCCCATATTAATCTCATTGTTCCTATATTCATCCTACGATGAATCAAACAATTGAGCAGTTGAAGGATCGGTTTCGTTTTCTAATAATGTTTGCTCACG